>CAKNXH010000313.1:71405-94317 GCA_932178445.1 Andricus quercusramuli | reverse complement strand
GTTCGTTCGTTAGTTTTTCCGTTCGTTACATAGCTCATTAGTTGGTTCGTTAGTTGGTTTGTTAGTTAGTTCGTTAGATACTTTGTCAGTTAGTTCTTTAGTTATTGAGCTCATTCGTTAGTTTTTCCGTTCGTTAGATAGTTTGTTCGTTCGTTAATTAGTCCGTTCCTGAGTTAGTTAGTTAGTTTTTTCGTCAGTTGTTTTGTCAGTTAAATCGTCAGTTAGTTCATTAGTTACTTTGTCAGTTAGTTCTTTAGATCGTTCGTTAATCAGTCCGTTCTTTAGTTAGTTAGTTCATTCTTCAGTTGGTTCGTTAGTTAGTTCGTTACTTTTTCAGTTCTTTAGTTATTTAGTTCGTTCGTTAGTTTGTCCGTTCGTTAGATATTCCATTAGTTGGTTTATAAGTTGGTTCGTCAGTAAGTTCGTTGTTTCGTTACTTGGTTTGTTAGTTGGTTCATTAGTTAGTTCGTTAGTTACTTTGTCAGTTAGTTCTTCAGTTATTCAAGTCGTTTGTTCATTAATTTGTACGTTAGTTAGTTCGCTCGTTAATTTGTTCGTTAGTTAGTTCGCTCGTTAAGTAGTTCATTTTTTAGTTATTTAGTTCGTTCTTCAGTTAGTTAGTTCGTTTTCCAGTTGGTTTGTTAGTTGGTTTGTTCGTTAATTAGTTCGTTGTTTAATTAGTTAGTTCGTTCGTTGGTTCTTTAGTTATTTTGTCCGTTAGTTTTCTAGTTATTTAGTCTCTTAGTTCGTTAGTTAGTTCGTTCATTAATTAGTTCGGTCTTTAGTTATTTATTCCGTTAGTTAGTGTCTCTGTTCTTTATTTCGGTCTTTATTCAGATACTTCGTTTTTTAGTTATTTCGTGAGCTTGTTAGTTATTTGGTTCGTTAGTTGGTTTGTTAGTTGGTTCGTTTGTTAGCTCTTCAGTTAATTCCATAGTTTGTTCGTTAGTTATTTCGTGAGCTCATTAGTTAGTTAATTTATTCGTTAGTTGGCTCGTTAGTTGGGTTTTTAGTTAGTTCTTCAGTTACTTAGTTAGTTCGATCGTCAGTTAGTTGGTTCGTTAGTTAGTTCGTTCGTTAATTAGGTTTTTCGTTCGTTAGTTGGTTCGTTAGTTTGTTAGTTCGCTAGTTAGTTCAAAAGTAGGGGAAGTATGGAAATTGAGGGGAATGAACGGGGGGAAATTTACTAAGGGTAAATATAGGGAGGGGGAGCAGGAAAAGTGAGGGGAAGTGGGGGAAGGGAATGCAGGGAAAGTGATGGGAAATGTGGGAATGGAATGTAGGGAAAGTGATGGGAAATGAGGGGAAGGGAAGTAGGGGAAGTGAGTGCAAATGAGGGGCAGGAGTGGAGGAAATTAGGGAGGGGAAAGGAAATGCTTATAAGTGAGGGGAAGTAGGGGAAATTATTAGAAATGATAGTGTGTTGGGGAGAGGAAGTGTGGGCTGGGCAAGAAAAGTAGGGGAAGGGGAGTGTGAGCTGGGGAAGCAAGGACTTTTTTTGAAGAAAATGAAAAATTACTCACCTTTTCGCCACTATCACTGGGAAGGTAAAATACCAGCACCGTGAGAAAAGATATCCCCATACAGGGAATAATGAGATTTACAGTGTAGAAGAGTGTTTTTCGTCTCATGGTGATGTTGAACGTGATGTCGAGATAGGGCTCGTCACAACACGTATAAAACTTTTCATTCCTGTAAGAAGAAAAAAAAAATTACGTTTTGCCAAATTCAAAGCTGATGAAGTTTAACAAAATAATAGTTTAAACAATTTATCATTATTTATAACAATATTCTCTTAGAATCATGCTAGAAAGTTGCGATTTTTTCTAAAATTTTCAACTTTTGGTTAACTTTTCAATTAAAATTAGGTAATAATTATTTAAAGTTAACAAGGTATTTGTTTAAACAATGCATTTTTGTTTATTACTATATTCTCTCAGAGTCATGCTAGAAAGTTGCGGTTTTTTCTAAAATTTTCCACTTTTTGTCATCTTTTCAAATACATTGAGATAATATTTATTGTAAGTTAACAATATGTTTGTTTAAACAATGTATTTTTTTAAATTACAATATTCTCTTAGAATGAAGCTAGAGAGATGCGGTTTTTTCTTAAATTTTGAACTTCTTAGTCAGAGGGAGGAAATAATTACCTAAGGTCAAGGAGGATTATTGTTTAAACAATTAATTATTATTTATAATAATATTCTATTAGAATCGTGGTAGAAAGTTGCGGTTTTTTCTAAAAGTTTCAACTTTTTGTCATTTTTTCAAATAAATTGAGATAATAATTATTGCGAGTTAACAATATATTTGTTTAAACAATGTATACTTTTTAATTACGATATTCTCTTGGAATGAAGCTAGAAAGATGCGGTTTTTTCTTAAATTTTAAACTTCTCAGTCAGAGGGAGGAAATAATTACCTAAAATCAACCAGGATTATTGTTTAAACAATTAATTATTATTTGTAACAATATTCTATTAGAATCATGCTAGAAAGTTACGGTTTTTTTTTAATTTTCAACTTTTTCTCAACTTTTCAATTAAATTGAGGCAATTATTATTGAAAGTTGACAAGGTATTTGTTTAAACAATGTCTTTTTGTTTATTACTATATTTACTTTTAGAATAATGCTAGAAAGTTGCGGTTATCTCTGAAATTTTAAACTTTTCACTCAGAGTGAGGAAATAATTAACTTAATTCAACAAGCATTATTGTTTAAACAATGTGTTATTATTCAGAAAAATATTCTTTCAGAATAATGCTAGAAAGTTGCAGTTTTTTCTTGAATTGACTAACATTGTTTAACTTTTCACTTACAGTGAGGCCATAAATACAAAAATTTAACGATTTAAACAATTTATTATTATTTATAACAATATCCTCTCAGAATAATGCCAGAAAGTTGCGGTTTTTTCTAAAATTTTCAACTTTACAGTTAGAGAGAGTAAATAGCTCAAAATTCCTGCACAGGAACCGTCAAGATTACCTGTGCAGCTTTATGTAGAATCGTGTCCGGAAACATGTCCAGGATCCTCCGAGGTTCCTGGACATGTTTTTCCAGCTGAGTATATATTTACATTATTATTTAATTTCAATAAAATTAAATTGAATTTAAACTAATTCAATAATTTATTTAATTATTAATGATTATTATTATTAATTATTATTATTTTTTATTAATTTATTACTTAATTTAATAATATTATATTGAATACATTTACCTTACTGCTGGAACTTCTAAAATGTCCCATTCGACGGAAGGATAAAATTCAGATAAGTCAACACCAATATCCACAATATTACTGCCTCGAATCTCGTCATTGTGCCTCAGGTCAACCTGAAATATGAAAATTTATATATTTATAAATAAAATGTCCTTGTTTCCGAGTACTGCCGACAGAAGGTTGTGACAGCTTGATTTTACACCCACAGAGAATCCAAACCACGATTTTATTCAAAAGAAAAAGTAATGAAAAACAAATTAAATGAATAAAACAAAATAACCAAGCTCTTTGAACCAAAAGGTAATGGGAAGCTTTTACAGATTTTTTTTTTAATTCGAGAAATCAACTATTCGAGAATTTTATTATTTTGGAATTTTATAATTCGGGAATTTTATTACATGTAAATTTTATTATTCGGCATTTTCCAATTCGGGAATTTCGTTATACCCAAATTTTATTATTGAATATATTCCAATTCGAGAATTTTGTTATTCGGGAATTTTCCAATTGGATAATTTTATTATTTGGGAATTTTATTATTCGGGAATTTTATAATTCGGAAATTTTAATACTTGGGTATTTTATAATCCGGGAATTTCCCATTTCGGAAATTTTATTATTTGCGAATTTTGTTATTCGGGAATTTTGTTTTTCAGCAATTTTCCATTTCGTGAATGTTATTATTTGTGAATTTCATAATTCGGGAATTTTCCTATTCGGATTTTTTTATTTGGTCATCTTGTTATTCGGGAATTTCCTATTTCGGAAATGTTATTCTTCAGGAATTTTATTTTTCGGGAATTATCAACTCGGGAATTTTATAATTCGGAAATTTTATTTTTCGGAATTTTTAATTTCAGGAATTTTATAATTCGGGAATTTTATCACTTGGGAATTTTATAATCCGGGAATTCCCCATTTCGGAAATTTTATTATTTGGGAATTTTATTACTTGCAAATTTTATTATTCGGGAATTTTGTTTTTCAGAAATTTTCCATTTCGTGAATGTTATTATTTGTGAATTTCATCATTCGGGAATTTTCCTATTCGGATTTTTTTATTTGTTCATCTTGTTATTCGGGAATTTCCCATTTCAGAAATGTTATTATTCAGGAATTTTATTTTTCAGAAATTTCCAACTCAGGAATTTTATTATTCGGGAATTTTATAATTCGGAAATTTTATTATTCGGAATTTTCCAATTCGGGAAATTTATAATTCGGAAATTTTATTACTTGGGAATTTTATAATCCGGGAATTTCTCATTTCGAAAATTTTATTATTTGAGAATTGTTATTATTCGCGAATTTTATTATTCGGGAATTTCGTTTTTCAGGAATCTTCCATTTTAGGAATATTGTTATTCGGGAATTTGATTATTTGGGAATTTTATTGTGTGATAATTTAATTATTTCAGAATTTTCAAATCAGTAAATTTTATTATTTGGTAATTTTATTTTTTGGAATTTTCCAATTCAAGAATTTTGTTATTCGGGAATTTTATAATTCGGAAATTTTTCAATTCAGGAATTTCATTAGTTGGGAATTTTATAATCCGGGAATTTTCCATTTAGGAAATTTCATTATTTGAGTATTTTATTATTTGTGTTTTTTGTTATTCGGGAATTTTGTTTTCAAGAACTTTCTATTTCGGGAATGTTATCATTTGTGCATTTTATAATTCGGGAATTTTCCTATCCGGATTTTTTTATTTTTTCATTTCGTCACCCGGGAATTTTCCATTCCGGAAATTTTATTATTCAGGAATTTTATTTTTTGGAAATTTCCAACTCGGGAGTTTTATTATTCGGGAATTTTGTTATTCGGAAATTTTATTATTTGGGAATTTACCAATTAGAACATTTTATTTTTTGAAAATTTTCAACTCAGGAATTTTATATTGCAGGAATTTCATTATTTGGGAATTTTATTATTCAGGAATTTTCCAATTCAGGAACTTCATTATTTTATAATTTCAGAATTTTCAAATCAGTGAATTATATTATTTGGGAATTTTATAATTCGGGCATTTTATTATTCGGGAATTTTGCAATAATTTTATTATTTGGAATTTTCTAATTCGAGAATTTTATTATTCCCGAATTTTGCAATAGGAGAATTTGATCATTTGGGAATTTCATTATTTGTGAATTTTGTTATTCAGGAATTTTCTATTCCGGGAATGTTATTATTTGGGAATTTTCCTATTCTGGAATTTTTTTATTTGATCATTTTGTTATTCGGGATTTTTCGAATTCGGAAATGTTTTTATTTGGGAATTTTATTATTTGCAATTTTATAATTCGGGAATTTTGTTATTCGGGAATTTTCCATTTTAGGAAATTTGTTATTGGGGAACTTTTCAGTCCAAGAATTTTATTATTTAGGAATTTTATAACTCGAGGATTTTCCAATTAGAAAATTTTATTATTTGAGAAGTCGGGAATTTTATTATTTGGAATTTTCCAATTCGGGAATTTTGTTATTCGAGAATTTTCCGTTTCAGGAATATTGTTATTCGGAAATTCTATTATTTGGGAATTTACCAAATAAAACAGACTTGCATGTTGGTGGCGGAAGTGAGAACGTGGTTAGTGTCAGGTGGTGAGAGGATTTACGGAATTTGTGTGGTAGGTGTGAGTGGAGTGTAAGGGTGGAAGCGGAGGAGGTGAGTAGGGTTGTGTGGGGTGAATTGGGGAGATAAAAAGTAATATTGAGAGTGGGTGTGAGGCGGGATATAGCAAATTGGGAAAGTGAGGTTAGGTTAGCAAGGAATCGGGGGAATTTGTGGTCAGGAGTCTTGGGCCTGCGAGGGTCAAGGGTGGAGCTCGAAAATTTGGGGGGATGTTAAGTGAGGGAAAGGGGTGTCTGCAAGGGCTGTGAGGAATAGAAAAAAAAAAAAAAAAAAAAAAAAGGGAAATAAAGAAAAATTTGGCGGCAATAGACAGCATTCTGCAGAGACATCTGGCGGTAGCAGAGGGTACTGCATGGAGAGGTCCCAGTTACCGGCGGCAAAGCGGGAGGTTGGTAGTGAGAGTACTGGTAGTGACGGTGACGGGGAGAAAATTTTCCACGTGCCACGACAGCCAACAGAGCGTGGCTCAGTGTCTAGTAGCGCGTCAGGGAGTGGGAGAAAGCGGGACAGTGGGAACGAAGGAAGAGAGAAGGTGAGGGAGAGAACATCGAGCGTAAGTGACGGGGAGGATCTCTTGAAAAGGAAAAGAGACAGCCAAGAGAGTCCGGACAAAAGCGTGGTAGAGAGTCCGTTTAAAAAAAGCGGGAGAACCAGTAGGACACCCCCCCAAAAAATGGGGGAAAATGTGGAGAAGGAGGCTCTCGGTATACTGATAAGCGAGATCAGGGGGCTGAGGGAGGAATTGAGAATTAGAGATGAGAAATGGGAAAAGGAGATGAAAGAGGTGAGGGAGAGAGTAGGGTCGTTAGAGAGGGAAAGGAAAGAAAAAGAAATTAAAATAAAGCAGATGGAAGAGGAAAATAGGGTGTGGAAGGAAAGGACGGAAAAAAGGCTTGAGAAGATGGAGGGCAGGACGGAAATGGAAGGCGGAGGTGGGGGGAGCGAGATTAAAGGTATTTGGGAGAGGGTAGAAAATCTGATAGAAGAGAAAGTGGGAGAGCGTAGGAGTGAGAAGGAGGAGAGGGCGGATAGGGAAAGGTTAAGGGCAGTGGAGTTGAGAATGGAGAGAAAAGAGAAGGCAGACAGGAGGAATAATATTGTAGTAAAAGGGTTGAAGCTAAAGAACGGGGAAGAAAGAGAGGGTGTGGAAGCGCTGCTACAGAGCATAGGGTGGGTCAAAGGCAGGGTAGGGAAAGTTAAGTTGGAGGGGAGAAAGGACAAGGAAGTGGCGGTTGTGGAGATGGAGAGCTGGGAAGAAAAGTTGGGGGTAATGAGAAATAAAAATAGGATACAGGATAGGAGAGTTTTCATCGATCACGATTTAACGAGAAAGGAAAGGGATTTGCAGAGAATGCTGAACGACAGGGCTAGAAGGGAGAAGAGTGAAGGGAGATCGGCGAAGGTAGGATATAGAAAAATAAAAATAGACGAGAAAATGTGGGTGTGGGATGAGGAGAAAGAGGTGTTGAAGGAGGTGCAGGGGAATTTGTTTCGTAGGCAGTAGGGGGGTGGGGGTAATGCAGGATAGAGGAGGATTGAAGGTGTTGTATTGGAACGTAGCAGGGATAAGGAAGAAGGATGAGGAGTTCTGGAGGTATGTACAAGAATTTGATGTTGTGGGACTGGTTGAGACGTGGGTAGAAAGAAAGGAATGGGACAGAATAGAGCCAAAACTGCCAAGGGGGTACAAGTGGAGACTCCAGGAGGCGGTCAGAGTGAAGAAAAAAGGAAGGGCTAGTGGGGGAATTATAACGGGGGTTAGAGATGGATTAGAGGAAGAAGTTCATGGAGAGAAAGAGAGGGAGGGAGTGCAAATGAGGGAAGTAAAAATAGGAGGGATACCGTGTAAGTTTGTGACAGTGTACAATAAGGATGGGATGGAAAGAATTAAAGAAAGGGTGGAAGAATTGCTAGGCGAAAGAGAGGAGGGTATGGTGATACTGGGTGGGGATTTTAATGCGAGGATGGGAAGGGAAGGGGGCCTTTACAGGGAAGGGGAGAGCTTCGAAAGGAATTCGAAGGATAGGATAATAAATAAGGAGGGAGAGATTCTAAGGGACTGGATGGAGCATAGAGGGTGGGCAGTGGCGAATGGTATGGCTAATGGGGACGAAGAGGGAGAATACACGTATGTATGTAAGGTGGGGGTATCGGTGATAGACTACGTGGTAATGAATATGCAAGGATGGGAGGAGACGGAAAAATTCGCAGTAGAGGGGAGGGTGGAATCAGACCATCAGCCATTAAGTCTGTGGATAAGAGGTGAGGGTGGAGGAAGACAAGGCGGGGAAGAAGTCTCGATAGGGGAGAGGGTGACCTGGACGAGGGAGGCGATAGAGAAGTATCAGGAGCGGCTAGGAAAGGTACGCTTTAGAGGGGAGTCTGTGGAAGAGATATGGGAGGATCTGAAAGAGAACGTGAAAGGGTGTGTGCAAAAGAAGGTATTCAGAAAGAAGAAGAAAGGAATGGTGAAGCCATGGTGGGATAGGGAATGTAAAAAGATGAAAAGGAAGGTGAAGAGGAAGTACAAGAAGTGGAAAGAGGGTAATGCGAGAAGGGAGGAGTACGTAGAAACGAGGAAGGGGTTTAGATTGATGTGTAAGAAGAAAGAACAGGAAAAGGAGAAAGAGCTGGAAGAGGAGTTAGCAAATGTTAAGACGGAGGGGGACGTCTGGAAGATAATAAATAGGTTTAGGAAGCGCAGGGTGGGGGTCAGCGAGAAGATAGGGAGTGAGGAGTGGAGGGAATTTTTTAAATAATCGTTCCAGGGCTCAGATTCAAGGAAGACGGATGGGGGAAGTAGAAGAACGGGGGAGGCAGAGATTGAGGAGTTGAATGACGAGGAGATAGAGAAGCAGTTAAGGAAGTTGAAAAGGTCAAAAGCAGCAGGGCTGGATGGGGTAGAGAACGAAGCATGGCTGTTTAGTACACAAGAGGTTAGGGAGAGGCTGAAGGAGGTAGTGAAGAAAGTTTGGAGGGGTGAGGGATTCCCAGGAGGGTGGAGAGAAGGCTTAATAGTGCCACTGTATAAGAAAGGGGATAGAGATATGCAGGAAAATTATAGAGGGATTACGCTAATGAATACGGCGTATAAAGTATATGCGATGGTGGTGGCAGAGAGACTGCGGAAGGATGTTGAGGGGAAAGGAATATTGCCGGAGACGCAGGCGGGATTTAGGGCGGGTAGGAGTACTATCGACAATATTTACGTGTACGCGTTTTTTGTGGATCTCAAAGGCGCGTTTCCATCGGTGGATAGGGGGAGGTTGTGGGAGGCGATGGAGGATAGGGGAGTAGAGAGGGGCCTAATTGAAAGGGTAAGGGAGATATATGAAGAGACAAAAGACAAGGTAAGAGGAGGGGAGGGGATTTCGGAGGGATTCTGGATGGATAGGGGGTTAAGGCAAGGGTGTCCACTTAGCCCAACGCTTTTTGCGATTTTAATTGCGGATATGAAAAGTAAGCTGGAGGCCGGGGTGGTAGGAGGAGTCAGGATAGGAGGGGTTAGAATTTGGTCACTAGCGTATGCAGATGACATAGTGTTGCTGGCAAGCAGCGAGGAGGCCTTAAAGGAGATGATTAAGAGGTTGAGAAGATACCTGGATAAAAAGGGGTTAGAGCTGAATGTGGAAAAGTCCAAGGTTATGGTGTTCAGAAAAGGAGGGGGAAGGGATAAGGGAAGGGAGTGGAAGTGGAAGGGAAAGGAGGTGCAGGAGGTGAAAGAGTTTGTGTACTTGGGCTTCGTGTTTCGAAGGAATGGTGGAGTGGATGGTCACATAAAAGAGAGAGTGAGGAGGGCAAATGTAGTGATGAGGCAGGTGTGGGGGTTGGGAAAGAAGTTATTCGCAGATGATTTTGGAAGGAGAATGAAATTGTTTGATTCACTAGTGATGAGTGTGCTATTGTATGGGGTAGAAGTGTGGGGGTGGAAGGAAAGTGAAGAGGTTAATAGAACGCAGGAGAGGTATGTAAAGTGGACCCTGGGGTTGGCAAGGAACACGCCTAATTATATTGTCAGGAGGGAGACGGGGAGAGCAGGTGTAGGAATTCTAGCAGGGAGCCGGGCGTGTAAATATGAGGAGAAATTTTTGGAAGAGGGGGGAAGTAGGCTAGTTAGGGCGTGTTGGTGGGAAAAGGAGAACAAGGGAGGGGGTGGGAAGATGGAGGCTGAGAGGGAAAGGTATTTTAGAATGAATGGACTGCAGATGGATGAAGTGAGAAGGATGCACGAGGAAGGAAGGAAGGTTTATGACGTGGTTAAGCAAAACGGCATGGAGAGAGAGAAGACAGAAGGGGAAGAGAGAATAAGAGAGTCAAGATTCAACGGGAACTATGTGTGGATTATGCCAAGTGCAAGAGCGCAATATTTATGTGAGAAAGGAGAGAAAGGAAGTCAGGAGCTTATAGCGAGGATGAGGTGTGGCTGCATGGAGGGCTTCAATAGGTTCTGGCTCTCGCGAGAGAAGAGGATGTGTGAACTGTGTGGAAAGGGGGATGCAAGAGTGGAGCACTGGTTGGAGGAGTGCGTGGAGGTGGAAAGAAGTGAGATAAGCATGGAGGTATTGTTGCATGAAAAGGGGGAAAAAAGGGCAGTAGCATGGGTGAAGGGAGTGTTGGGTAAGATGGAGATGAAGAGAAGGAAGGAGGAAGAGGAGTGGAGAAGGAAAGATTGTAAATAGGAGAGAAAGTAGATATAAGTAACATGTAAATATTGTAAATAGTAGATAAGTAGTAGGTATTAGAGCGATAACAGAGGTTGGCAAGCGAGGCAATGCGAAAAAGTAGGGATATGCGAGCGAGGCGAAGCGAGGAAGGCAAGGCGATACGAGCGTGCGGCTTAGAGATAAGGAATGGAAGGATGTTAGTTTTTAAGGGTTAGTTTTAAGAAAATTCTGTAAAAAATGGATGTGTAAGCAAGTCAATTTTTTAAGGCCAGCAGGCTGAAAAATAAACGTTTATCTATCTACCAAATAAAACATTTTATTTTTCGAAATTTTTCAACTCGGGAGTTTTATTATTCGTGACTTTTGGTATTCGGGAATTTCCTATTTCAGGAATTTCATTATTTATGAATTTTATTATTCAGGAATTTTTCAATTCAGAACTTTATTATTTGATAATTTCAGAATTTTCAAAACAGTAAATTATATGATTTGGGAATTTTATATTTCGGGCATTTTATTATTCGGAATTTTCCCATTCAAGAATTTTGTTTTTCGGTAATTTTTCAAATCGGGAGTTTCATAATTAGTGAATTTCATTATTTGGAAATCTTATAATCCAAGAATTTTCTTATTTGGAATTTTCCAATTCGAGAATTTGATTATTTGAGAATTTTGCAATAGGAGAATTCAATTATTTGGGAATTTTGTTATTTGTGCATTTTGTTATTCAGGAATTTTCCAATTTTGGGAATTTTGTTATTCGGGAATTTTCAAATTCGGGAGTTTTATAATTCAGTAATTTTGCAACAGGAGAATTTGATCATTTGGGAATTTCATTATTTGGGAATTTTGTTATTCAGGAATTTTCTATTCCGGGAATGTTATTATTTGGGAATTTTCCTATTTTGAAAGTTTTTTATTCAATCATTTTGTTATTCGGGATTTTTCGAATTCGGAAATGTTTTTATTTGGGAATTTTATAACTTGCAATTTTATAATTCGGGAATTTTCCATTTTAGGACATTTGTTATTGGGGAATTTTTCAGTCCAAGAATTTTATTATTTAGGAATTTTATAACTCGGGCATTTTCCAATTAGAAACTTTTATTATATGAGAATTCGAGAATTTTATTATTCGGAATTTTCCAATTCGGGAATTTCGTTATCCGGGAATTTTCCATCCGAGAATTTTATTATTTGGGAATTTTGAAATCCAGAATTTTGAATTTTCCGAATCGAGAATTTTATTGTTCATGCGTTTTGTTATTCCGGAATTTTCCTTTTCGAAAACTTTATTATTTGGGAATTTTATTTCTCGGAATCTTCTAATTCGGGAATTTTGTTATACAGGAATTTTCCATTTCGGGAAATTTGTTATTTGGGAATTTTTCAGTTCAGTAATTTGATTTTTTGAGAATTTTATAATTCGGGAATTTTCCAATTCGGAATTTTCTAATTTGGGAATTTTCCAACTCGGGAATTTCGTTATTCGAGAGTTTTCCAATTAGGAAATTTTGTTATGCGGTAATTTTGCAATTCGGGAATTTCATAATTAGGGATTTGTATTATTTGGGAATTTTATAATTCTGGAATTGTATTATTTGGAATTTTCCAATTCGAAAATCGTTTTATTCGGGAATTTCCCAATTGGAGAATTTTATTATTTGGGAATTTTATTATTCGTGAATTTTGTTATTCAGGAATTTCGGAAAAGTTATTATTTGGGAATTTTCCAATTAAAAAATTTTATTATTTGGGAATTTTAATATTCGTGAATTTTGTTATTCGGGAATTTTCCTTTCCGGAAATTTTATTATTTGGGAATAATATTATTCATAATTTTCTAATTTGCGAATTTCCATTTCGGGAATATTGTTATTTATGAATTTTCCTGGTCTGAAATTTTTTCATTTGATCATTCTGGTATTCGGAAATTTTCCATTTAGAACATTTTATTATTTGGGACTTTCATTATTTGGGAATTTTATTATTTGAAAATTCTATTATTCGCGAATTTTGTTATTCAGGAATTTTCCATTTCGGGAATGTTATTATTTAAGAATTTTCCTAGCCTGAAATTTTTTTATTGGATCAGTTTGTTATTCGGGAATTTTACATTTAGGAAATTTCATTGTTTTGGAATTTTATTATTCAAGATTTTCCAATTCGGGAATTTTCCATTTCGGAAAATTTGTTATTCGGGATTTTTTCAGTGCAGGAATTTTATTATTTGGGAATGTTCCAATTCAGAAATTTTATTATTCGGGAATTTTCCAATTGAAACATTTTATTATTTGGGAATTTTATAATTCGGGAATTCTAATATTTGTGAATTTTGTTATTCGGGAATTTTCCTTTTCGGAAATTTCATTATTTGGGAATTATATTATTCGGAATTTTCTAATTTGGGAATTTTGTCACACGGGAATTTTTCATTTCGGGAAACTTGTTATTCGGGAATTTTCAAATTAGAAAATTTTATTATTTGGGAATTTCATAATTTGGGTATTTCAATATTCATAATTTTCCAATTCGGCAATTTTGTTATTCGGGAATTTCCTGAATCAGGAATTTTATAATTAGAAAATTTTATTATTCGGGAATTTTCCATTTCGGGAAAGTTATTATTTGGGAATTTTCCTGGTCTGAAATTTTTTCATTTGATCATTTTGTTATTCGGAAATTTTCTATTTCGAAAATTTTATTATTTGGGAATTTCATTATTAGGGAATTCTATTTCACGTGAATTTTGTTATTCAGGAATTTTCCATTTCGGTAATGTTATTATTTGTGAATTTTCCTAGTCTGAAATTTTTTTATTGGATCAGTTTGTTATTCTGGAATTTTCCATTTAGGAAATTTCATTTTTTGGGAATTTTATTATTCGGGAATTTTCCATTTCGGAAAATTTGTTATTCGGGAATTTTTCAGTGCAGGAATTTTATTATTTGGGAATTTTCCAATTCAGAAATTTTATTATTTGGGAATTTTCCAATTAGAAAATTTTATTGTTTGGGAATTTTATAATTCAGGAATTTTATTATTCGTGAATTTTGTTATTCGGGAATTTTCCTTTTCGGAAATTTTATTATTTGCGCATTATATTATTCGGAATTTTCTAATTTGGGAATTTTGTCACTCGGGAATTTTCCATTTGGGGAAACTTGTTATTTGGTAATTTCTCTGGTCTTAAATTTTTTCATTTGATAATTTTGTTATACGGAAATTTTCCATTTCGAAAATTTTATTATTTGGGAACTTCATTATTCGGGAATTTTATTATTTGGAATTTCCCAATTCGAGAATTTTGTTATTCGGGGATTTTCCGTTTCGGGAATATTGTTATTCGGACATTTAATTATTTGGGAATTTACCAATTAGAACATTTTATTTTTCGAGATTTTTCAACTCGGGAATTTTATTATTCGTGACTTTTGTTATTCGGGAATTTTCTATTTCAGGAATTTCATTATTTGGGAATTTTATTATTCAGAATTTTTCCAATTCAGGAACTTTATTATTTGATAATTTCAGAATTTCAAATCAGTAAATTATAATATTTGGGAATTTTATAATTCAGGCATTTTATTATTCGGAATTTTCCCATTCAAGAATTTTGTTTTTCGGGAATTTTTCAATTCTAGAGTTTTATAATGAGTGAATTTCATTGTTTGGGAATTTTATAATCCAAGAATTTTCTTATTTGGAATTTTTTAATTCGGGAGTTCTGCAATAGGAGAATTCAATTATTTGGGAATTTTATTATTTGTGCATTTTTTTATTCAGGAATTTTTCATTTTGGGAATTTTGTTATTCGGGAATTTTCAAATTCGGGAGTTTTATAATTAGAGAAATTTATTATTCGGAAATTTTATAACGCAAGAATTTGATCACTTGGAATTTTATAGTCCAAGAATTTTATTATATGGAATTTTCTAATTCGAGAATTTTATTATTCGGGAATTTTCCTATTCTGAAATTTTTTTATTTGATCATTTTGTTATTCGGGATTTTTCAAATTCGGAAATGTTTTTATTTGGCAATTTTATTATTTGGAATTTAGTAATTCGGGAATTTTCCATTTTAGGAGATTTGTTATTGGGGACTTTTTCAGTCCAAGAATTTTATTATTTAGGAATTTTATAACTCGGGCATTTTCCACTTAGAAAATTTTTTGATTTGAGAATTCGAGACTTTTATTGTTTGGAATTTTCCAATTCGGCAATTTTTCAATTCGGGCATTTTCCAATTAGAAAATTTTAATATTTGAGAACTTGAGAATTCTGGAATTTTATTATTCGGAATTTTCCAATTCGGAAATTTCGTTATCCGGGAAGGTTCCATCCGAGAATTTTATTATTTGGAATTTTGAAATCCAGGAGTTTTGTTATTTATTTTTTCCGATTCGAGAATTTTATTGTTCATGAATTTTTTTATTCCGGAATTTTCCATTTTGAAAACTTTATTACTTGGGAATTTTATTTTTCGGAATCTTCTAATTCGGGAATTTTGTTATACGGGAATTTTCCATTTCGGAAAATTTGTTATTTGGGAATTTTTCAGTTCAGTAATTTGATTATTTGGGAATTTTTCAATTCGGAAATTCTATTTTTCGGAATTTTCCAACTCGGGAATTTCGTTATTCGAGAGTTTTCCAATTAGGAAATTTTATATGCGGTAATTTTGCAATTTGGGAATTTTATAATTAGGGATTTGTATTATTTGGGAATTTTATTATTTGGAATTTTCCAATTCGAAAATCGTTCCATTCATGAATTCTGTTATTCGGGAACTTTGTTATTCGGGAATTTCCCAATTGGAGAATTTTATTATTTGGGAATTTTATTATTCATGAATTTTGTTATTCAGGAATTTCCATTTCGGGAAAGTTATTCTTTGGGAATTTTCCTGGTCTGAAATTTTTTCATTTGATCATTTTGTTATTCGGAAATTTTCCATTTCGAGAATTTTATTATTTGGGAATTATATTATTCGTGAATTTTGTTATTCTGGAATTTTCCATTTAGGAAATTTCATTGTTTGGGAATTTTATTATTCGGAATTTTCCAATTCGGGAATTTTCCATTTCGGAAAATTTGTTATTCGGGGATTTTTCAGTGCAGGAATTTTATTATTTGGGAATTTTCCAATTCAAAAATTTTATTATTTGGCAATTTTCCAATTAGAAAATTGTATTATTTGGGAATTTTATTATCCGTGAATTTTGTTATTCGCGAATTTTCCTTTTCGGAAATTTTATTATTCGGGAATTATAGTATTCGGAATTTTCTAATTTGGGAATTTTCCATTTCGGGAAACTTGTTATTCAGGAATTTTTCAGTTCAGGAATTTTATTATTTGGGAATTTCCCAATTCAGAAATTTCATTATTTGGGAATTTTTCAATTAGAAAATTTTAGCATTTGAGAATTTCATAATTCGGGTATTTCAATATTTATAATTTTCCAATTCGGCAATTTTGTTATTCGGGAATTTTCTGAATCGGGAATTTTATAATTAGGGAATTTTATTATTCGGGAATTTTCCAATTCAAAAATTTTATTATTTGGCAATTTTCCAATTAGAAAATTGTATTATTTGGGAATTTTATTATCCGTGAATTTTGTTATTCGCGAATTTTCCTTTTCGGAAATTTTATTATTCGGGAATTATAGTATTCGGAATTTTCTAATTTGGGAATTTTCCATTTCGGGAAACTTGTTATTCAGGAATTTTTCAGTTCAGGAATTTTATTATTTGGGAATTTCCCAATTCAGAAACTTCATTATTTGGGAATTTTTCAATTAGAAAATTTTAGCATTTGAGAATTTCATAATTCGGGTATTTCAATATTTATAATTTTCCAATTCGGCAATTTTGTTATTCGGGAATTTTCTGAATCGGGAATTTTATTATTCGGGAATTTTCAATTTCGGAAATTTTATTATTTGGGAATTTTATTATTTAGAATTTCGTTATTCAGAAATGTTCTATTTCGGGAATATTGTTATTCGGGAATCATTCAGTGCAGGAATTTTATTATTTGTGAATCTTATAATTCAGGAATTTTCCAATTAGGAAATTTTTTTATTTCAGAATTTCCAAATTAGTAAATTTTACTATCTGGGAATTTCATAATTCGGGAAGTTTATAAATTTACACTAAATTCGAAATGAATTGAAAAAAAGCAAGAAATTCAACGATTTAGTTTAAAATTTTACTATTTTCTTGAAAAAAAAAATTTCTTTTGGTTGAAGATTCATCATTTTATTTGAAAATTCATTTCTGAAGTTCAAAATTCATTCTATTTTTTTGGGTTGGAAATTACTCATCTTTTTGGTTTAAAATTTAACTTTTCCAATTTTTGGTTAATTTTTTTTTTTTTATTTTAAAATTCAACTACTTAGTTCAAACTTGAACTATTTTGTTAGAAATGCTTGTTTTTTGGTTTAATTCGACTGTTATTGATTTAAAATTAAAATATTTTTTTTCTTCAAACATCAACTATCAAATTTTTCGTTTAGAATTCAGCTTTTTTGGTGGAAATTGAAATAGTTGGTTTAAAATTAAAGCATTTAATTAGAAATTACATTTGAAATTAGGTTTTAAGAATTACGTCAATTAATATTTTTGGTTGAAAATTCATCTTTTTCTCTGGAAATTTAATTATTCTGTTGAAACTTAGTGTTTTTGTTGAAAATTCTATTTTTTTTGGATCGAAATTTCTCTTTTCTAGATGAAAATTCAACTACTTGTTTAAAAGATGAACTACTTGTTTGAACATTAATTTTTTTTTGGTTGAGGATTAATTTTTTAACTGAAAATTAAACTATTCCATTTTTTTAAATTTATCCTTTTTTAGTGAAAAATTCAGAAACTTCGTTCAAAGTCTAAATACATTGTAAACATTTTTTGTTTTGTTTAAATTTAACAGTTGAACCACTCTGTTACAAATTAATTTTTTTGGTTGGAGTTTCATCTCTTTGTTTGTAAATTTAATTATTTTATTGAAAATTCTTTTTTTTTCAATGAACCTTCCAACTGAAAATTTAACTATCCCAGATTTTGTTTCAAATTTTTCTTTTCTAGTCTTAGTTACAAGCGTAATTAAATTATCTTTTATAAATTTCGAAGAAATATGAAAATTACTGCAGGATTAAATTTGGCGAGAACAATTAGTTTCATTTTTGTCGATCCTCTCAAAATGAGGGAGCGATTGAGAAGCAATTTTTTAATTTGAAAAATATCCGTGTTTTTATTGACTCGGCCGCTCAATAAGGGAGTGCACCGAAGCCACTTATGTCCCACGGTAGGAGGGATTTTCCACTGCCAAGAACTAAACGAAGCACTTTTAGACTGCATCGTAGCAACTTACCTTTAAGCTTCATCGATGCCAACAAAATAGACTCCATTTGTCAATTTTATTAACTTTCAAACTTTGCATTTTAAACGTTTTTTTTTAAATTTATTTTTTTTCTTAAGAAAGGGTTGGGACGAATGCAAACAAAAAAATTAATTGTAATATAATTTTAATTCTAATAATTTAATTAATTTTTTACATAAAACAATTTTATTGCTTAAATTCAGGAAATTTCTAGTTGGGATATTTAATAATTCGGTAATTTTCTGTCGGGAATTTTCTATTTCGGTAATATTATATACTGTAAGGAATTTCATTATCCGGGTATTATCCAATTCAGGAATTTTATTATTTGGGAATTTTTCAATTCTGAAAAGTTATTATTTTGAGAATTTTATGATTCGGGAATTTCATTATTCGGAATTTTGTTATTTGGGAATTTTCAGTGCAAGAACTTCATTATTTGGGAATTTTCCAATTCGGCAATTTATAATTCGGGAATTTTATTATTTGGAATTTTCCAATTCAAGAATTTTAATATTCATGAATTTTGTTATTTGGGAATGTTCCAATTCTAGAATTTTGTGAACCGGAAATGTTATTGTGAGGGAATTCTGTTAATTAGGAATTTTCCATTTTGGGAATGTTATTATCTTGGAATTTCATAATTCGGGAATGTTCCTGTTCGGAAATTTTTTCATTTGGCCATTTTGTTATTCGTGAATTTTCAATTTCAGAAATTTCATTATTCGAAAGTTTCTAATTAGGGAATTTTATTTTTCGGGAAATTTGTTATTCGGGAATTTCTCAGTGCAGGAATTTTATTATTTGGGAATTTTACAATTCGGAAATTTTATATTTTGATAATTTTATTATATTATAATTTTTAAATCAATAAATTTTATTATTTGGGAATTTCATAATGCGATATTTTCATTATTTGGGAATTTTATTTATTATTAAGAATTCTTCAACTCGGGAATTTTATTTTACGGGAATTTTCCAATTCGAAAATTTTATTATTTGGTAAAATTATTATTTAAGAATTTTCAAATTAGTAAATGTTATTATTCTAGAATTTTGCTATTAAAAAATTTTCCAATTCAGGAATTTTGTCATTCGTGAATTTTCTAATTCGGGAATTCTGTTATTTGGAATTTTCCCAATTCGAGAATTTCATTATTCTTGAATTTTTTATCCGAAAATTTTCCAATTGGAGAATTTAATCAGTTGGGAGAATATTATTCCGGAATTTTGTTATTCAGGAATTTGCCATTTCAGAAATGTTATTGTTTGGGAATTTTATAATGCGTGATGTTTCCTATTCGTTTTTTTTATTTTTCAGTTTATCATTCGGAAATTTTGTTATTCAAAAATTTTATATTTCGGGAATTTTATTATTTGAGAATCGTATAATTCGGGAATTTTATTATTTGGAATTTTCCAATTCGAGAATTTTATTATTCTTGAATCTTGTCATTTAAGAATTTTCCAATTGGAGAATTTTATTATTTGAGAAAATATTATTCGGGAATTTTGTTATTCAGAATTATTCCATTTCAGGAATGTTATTGTTTGGGAATTTTATAATGCGTGAAGTTTCCTATTTGAATTTTTTTTTTTGTAATTTTATTATTAGGAAATTTTGTTATTCGAGAAATTTATAATTCGGGAATTCTATTATTTTGGAATTTTATAATTCGGAAATGGTATTATTTGGAATTTTCCAATTCAAAAATTTTATTATTCTTGAATCTTGTTATTTAAGAATTTTCATATTGGAGAATTTTATTATTTGAGAAAATGTCATTCGGGAATTTTGTTATTCAGAATTTTTCCATTTCAAGAATGTTATTGTTTGGGAATTTTATAATGCGTGAAGTTTCCTATTCGGATTTTTTTTATTTGGTCATTTTATCATTCGGAAATTTTTTTATTCGAAAATGTTATAATTCGGGAATTCTGTTATTTGAGAATTTTATAATTCGGGAATTTTATTATTTGGAATTTTCCAATTCGAGAATTTTATTATTCTTGAATCTTGTTATTCAAGAACTTTCCAATTGGAGAATTTTATTATTTGAGAAAATATTATTCGGGAATTTTGTTATTCAGAATTTTTCCATTTCGGGAACGTTATTATTTGGGAATTTTATAATGCGGGAATTTCCCTATTCGGAATTTTTTCATTTGGCAATTTTGTTATTCGGGACTTTTTCATTTCGGGAATTTTATTACTTGGGAATTTTGTTATTCGGGATTTTTTCATTTCGGGAATTTTATTACTTGGGAATTTTGTTATTCCGGAATTTTTCAGTACAGGAATTTTATTATTTAGGATAATATTATTCCGGAATTTTGTTATTCAGGAATTTTCCATTTCAGGAATGTTATTGTTTGGGAATTTTATAATGCGTGAAGTTTCCTATTCAGATTTTTTTTATTTGGTCATTTTATCATTCGAAAATTTTGTTGTTCGAGAATTTTATAATTCGGGAATTCTGTTATTTGAGAATCGTATAATTCGGGAATTTTATTATTTGGAATTTTCCAATTCGAAAATTTTATTATTCTTGAATCTTATTATTTAAGAATTTTCCAATTCGAGAATTTTATTATTTGAGAAAATATTATTCGGGAATTTGGTTATTCAGAATTTTTCCATTTCAGGAATGTTATTATTTGGGAATTTTATAATGCGCGAATTTTCCTATTCAGAATTTTCTCATTTGGCAATTTTATTATTCGGGATTTTTCCATTTCGGGAATTTTATTATTTGGGAATTTTGTTATTCTGGAATTTTATTATTTGGGAATTTTATCATTCGTGAATTTTGTTATCCAGGAATTTTGTTATCGGTGAATTTTATAATTCGGGAATTTTATTATTTGGTAATTTTATTATTTCAGAATTTTCAAGTTGGTAAATTTTATTATATGAGAATTTTCAAATTCGGGAATTTCATTGTCCAAAAATTTGGTCGGGACGACTGAAAAATTCCGAAAAATAAAATTCCCGACACTGCAAAATTCCCGAATAATAAAATTTACGAATAATAAAATTGTCGAAAAATAAAAACCCCGAATTGGAAAATTCCCGAGAACGTCAGTAGGATTGGAGAGCATATGGTAGTAAAAGGAGGTGTGATGGGAACTAGGAAGGGAAAGTGAGGTAGGAAATGTGAGTGGTGAAGAAGTATAGAAAGTAAGTAAAAAAGATATGGGAGGAATTAGAACAGGAAATGTCTGGAAGTGAGAAAGGAGATTTGATAAGATGTGGAAAAGTAATAATAGGAGTAGAGAGGGGAAGTAGGGGAGGAAAGGTAGGGAAATCAGGATAGCTAAGTAATGGAGGGGTCGGAAGAGGTAAAAAGAACATAAATAGAGGAGGGGCTGAAAGCTAGAAAAGGGTGAGTAGGATTGGAGAGCGTGGGGTAGTAAAAATAGGTGTGATGGGAACTAGGAAGGGAAAGTGAGGTAGGAAAAGTGAGTGGTGAAAAAGTATAGGAAGTCAGTGAAGAAGATACAGCGAAAGTTAGAACAGGGGATGTCAGGTGCTGAGAAAGGAGATGTGATAGGATGTGGTGTGATGTGGAAAAGTGATAGTAGGAGTAAAGAGAACACGTATGGAAGGAAAGGTAGGGGAAGTAGGATAGGTAAGTAGTAGAGGAGTCGGAAGAGGTGAAGGGAACATGAATAGAGGAAGGAATGGAAGGTAGAAAAGTTCGAGTAGGAGTGTAGAGAGTGGGGAAGTAAGAGGAGGTGTGATGGGAAGTAGGAAGGTTGTAGGGGAAGGTTCATGGGGGATAGCATGGTAGAGGGAGCAGAGGAAAAACAGTTGGGAAGAAGAATGGAGGTAGGTCGGGGGAGGGAAAACACGGGATGAGAACCAGAGGAAGTGATGAGGAGGGGTGTAGAAGGGATGCAAGTGAAGAGAAGAGAGTAAGTTAAGAATAGGGGATTATTGAATAAGTCAAGAAGATAATAAGAGAAGACCGGATAGGACTGGATAGGATAGGATAAAAGAGGACCAAAGAAGGATAAGGAAGAAAAGAAGAGTGGAGAGAGGACTAGTGATAGGGAAGGGAGCAGATTGTAACAACTAAATTAACTTAATTACTTTGACAACATTTTTTATCCTTCTATTATTCCCATTTCTAGAATCCATCCTAAAATTAGAATAATAAAATAAGCAGTAAAATTGTTTACTCTTTCCATTAAAACAACGCCAACAGGGCGAGGGATTGACATTTCAAGCTTCCTGCACGATCGTCATTTACGTCTCGTAGAAGAGTCTCAAGAGACTCTTATAAGGATATAACAAGCCCGAGGGAATCTTCGCTATTTTTACTACCACTACGTGCAGGGGAAACCAGTACGAGGTGGATACCAGTACGAACTGAATAATGGAAAAAGTACCTGCGATTCGAAGCAAACGTTCTCTAACAATTTTTTACACTCTCTTTATAATGAGAAGGTATTAGCTTTATGTGAAGACTGACCATCCTGAATTTCTTTATATCTCCGTCTGTCTGTCTCATTATTTATTTATATAATTATTAAATAGTATTTTTCCAAGGAAGGGAAGTGATTGAAAATCATGTGAGGGGAAGTAGGAGAGTTGTGGAGAGGGGTAAGCAGATGAAAAAGGAGTTGGGGAGAGGAAGGAAGAATTTAGAGAGGAGGAGGAAGAACTTAGGGAGGGGGCGGAAGAATTTAGAAAGGGGATGAAGAAGTTAGGGAGGGGGAGAAAGAATTTAGAGAGGAGGAGGAAGACGTTAGGGAGGGAGAGGAAGAATTCATGAAGAGGGAGAAAGAATTTAGAGAGGAGGAGGAGGAAGTTAGGGAGAAGCGGAAGAATGAAGAGAGGGGATGGAGAAGTTAGGGAGGGGAGAAAGAATTTAGGGAGGGGGATGCAGAATTTAGTGAGGAGGTGGAGTAACTTAGGGAGGGGGTGGAAAATTTTGGAGAGGGGATGAAGAAGTTAGGGAGGGGGTGGAAGAGTTTGGAGAGGGGATGAAGAAGT
>CAKNXH010000313.1:25702-62936 GCA_932178445.1 Andricus quercusramuli | reverse complement strand
GATGGGATGGGATGGGATGGGATGGGATGGGATGGGATGGGATGGGATGGGATATATTCTGAATATAATTTTCTAAAAAAATTGCGTTCCATATTTTCTATTACGTAAGAGAAAAAAGCTTCGTGTGCTTTTACGAGAAGCATAATGTGCAAGGAAATAATGTAGTATTGGTGGGGTTGTTCAGCACTTCAGAACTACCCTTGTAACTGTAACTGGAGCTCGTATTTCGACAGTAACCCAAGTGTTACTGTTCTAGTGTTTCGCGGATTTTCCTGGAGGCATTTCTCGACAAAATGCTCTGTTAGATTGTTAGATATACAACAAGGGGAGAAAAGTCTATATTTTCTCAAAAAGTCAGTATTGTTTTAATAGATTTTTGTGACAAATAGACGAATTATACAATTTTGAGCAAGAAAATAAATTTAAATAATTTATTATTGCTCATAGCAACTTTATCTTTGTAATTAATCAAAGTTAACAAAATTGTTACAATAATTTATTACTATTTATAATAATTTATTATTATTTATAACAGTATAACTTGATAATAATATTATAAAGTTGCTGTTTCTTTAAATTTCTAACTTTTGTTAAAATTTCATTTAGAAAGTTGATAATTATTGCAAGTTAAAACAGTATTTGTTTAAACAATGTATTATAATTTATTACTATCTTCTATTAGAATAATCCTAGAAAGTTGCGATTTTTTCTGAATTTTTGAAATTTTTACTTAAAGCAAAAAAATAATTAACTGAAGTTAACAAAAGAAATTGTTTAAACAATGTACTATTTCTTACGAATATCTACTCTTAAAGTAATGCTAGAAAGCTGCAATTTTTTCTGAAATTTTCAGCTTTATGTCAACTTTTCAGTGAGTGAGTTAATTATTAATGGAAGTTCATAAATTATTTAGTTAGAAAATTTAGTATTATTTATAATAATATTCTATTAGAATATTGCTATAAAGTTGAGTTTTTTTTAATTTCGAATTTTTTTTTTTAATTTTCACTCAGCGTGATGTAATAACTAACCAAAGTTGAAAAAAATGATTGTTTAAACAATTTATTATTATTTATAACAATATTCATTTAGAATAATGCTAGCAAGTTGCAGTTTCTTTTTAAATCTCGAACATTTTTTGAACTTTTCAATTCGAGTGAGGTAACAATAAAATTAATTCAAGTTAAAGTATTTGTTTAAATAATTAATGATTGTTTATAAGCATCTACTCTTAGAATTATGCTATAAAGTTGCAGTTTTTTTATAAAATTCCCAAATTTTTAGTAAGACGGAGAAAATAATTAACTGAAGTAAACAAATAATATTGTTTAAACAATTGCTATTATTTTTAACAATATTATCTTAGAATTAAGCTATAAAGTTACGATTGTTTCGGAAATTTCAAACTTTCTGTCAACTTTTCAGTAAAAGTGATGCAATACTTGATGCGAGTCAACAAATTATTTGTTTAGACAATTTAGTATTATTTATAATAATATTCTATTAGAATATTTCTTAATTGCTATGAAGTTGAGTTTTTTTTAAATTTCGAATTTTTTTTTTGAATTTTCACTCAGCGTCATTTAATAACTAACCAAAGTTTAAAAAAAATTGTTTAAACAATTTATTATTATTTATAACAATATTCTCTTAGAATAATGCTAGAAAGTTGCAGTTTCTTTCTAAATTTCGAACTTTTTTTGAACTTTTCAATTCTAGTGAGGTAACAATAAAATTAATTCAAGTTAAAAAAGTATTTGTTTAAATAATTAATTATTGTTTATAAGTATCCACTCTTAGAATTATGCTATAAAGTTGCAGTTTTTTTCTAAAATTTCCAAATTTTCAGTCAGAGCGAGAATATAATTAACTGAAGTAAACAAATATCATTGTTTAAACAATTGCTATTATTTTTAACAATATTATCTTAGAATTAAGCTATAAAGTTGCGATTTTTTCTGAAATTTCAAACTTTCTGTCAAATTTTCAGTAAAAGTGATGCAATACTTGATGCGAGTCAACAAATTATTTGTTTAAACAATTTAATATTGTTTATAACTATCTTCTCTTAGAGTAATGCTAGAAAGTTGCAGTTTTTTCCGAAATTTCCAACTTTTCAGTTAAAGCAAGGAAATGATGATCTAAAGTTAACATGTATTGTTGTTTGAACAATTTATTATTGTTCATTATTATCTACTCTTACAGTAATACTATAAAGTTGCAGTTTTTTCTAAAATTTCCAACTTTTTAGTTAGAGCAAGAAAATAATGAACTAAAGTTAACATATATTGTTTAAACAATTTATTATTGTTTATAACTATCTACTCTTAGAGTAATGCTAGAAAGTTGCGGTTTTTTCTGAAATTTATAACCTTTCTTATCTTTCTACTTAGAGTGAAGCATAAGCTAATCAAGGTTAACAAAAACAATTGTTTAAACAATTTATTATCATTTATAACAATATTCTCTTAGAATAACGCTAGAAGATTGCAGTTTTTTCTGAAGTTTTCAGCTTTTGAGTTAGATCGAGGAAACAATTAACTGAAGTCAAAAACCATAATTGTTTAAACAATTTTCTAATATTTATAACAATATTGTCTGAGAATAATGCTAGAAAGTTGCAGTTTTTTCTGAAATTTTCAACTTCTTGTCAAATTTTCAGTTAGCGAGGTAATAATTAAGGAAAGTTGAGAAAGTATTTGTTTAAACAATTAATTATTGTTTTTAACTATCTACCCTCAGAATAATTCTAGAAAACTGCGTTTTTTTTTAAATTCTCAGCTTTTCTTTTGTTTTTGAATAAGAAAATGTTTCATTGGAAAAGTTGGATCACATCAAACTTTCTATAATTGAATAGGTATCTACTCTGAATTTATAATGTGTTCGCGAATGGGATCTTGTTTATAATACATTTTTCTTGAAAATAGAAGGTATCACGTAAAGTAAGAAATTAAAATTTTTCCGTGATGGAGGAATTTTTCTTAGAGGATCTTTAATATTTGATAAACCTAGAAAGTGCACAGGAAATTCAGTTTTTATAACTCATTGAATTCACGTTGCTTTTTGCTTTTGAGTCGATTTATACAAAAAAAATATAGAAAATGTTACCTAAAAAATTGTTGACTTATTGTTAAATTTTGTAATTTTTTTAAATATAAAAAATAATGGAATACAAATTATGAAGAAAATAATTGATCAATATTGGAAGAGTTCCTGCAATAAAAAAAAAGTGAGAAGAGTTAACGATTTGCCGAGATGAAAGCGATACTGATATCTGATATTAATGAAAAGAGCTCGTAAAGTGCGTCGAAAGAGCAAATATAAAGGTTGCGAAGATGAGGGGCTTTTTCCATAGAAAAAATTTTCTTTATCTTCACAAGAATACATTTTGTATTTTTTTCTGAAATTTTCTTAATGTTCAACGAAATAAATCATGGTAATCATATAAATTATGATTTATGTTTTTTGCAAGGCTATTTTTATCATTTTTTTCACTACCTCCATCAAAAAATTAAAGAAAAATGTATTATGGATTTTTAATAAATAAAATAAAATTAACTTATAAAACAAAAAGTTGAATTTTTAGTTAATAACAATAATTAATAACAAAGTATACTTGAATAATAATAAACAGATGCGATAATGATATTAACCATTATCGCATCTGTTTACATTGCCGATGAGAAGATTTATACAAATCAGTCGAATTTTCAAGCCAAAAAGACGATTTTTTTAAAAAAAATTTTAATTTTTAATCAAGGGAGATGAAATTTGGACTAAACTTAAAAAAAAATTTGTATTTAACAGATGAATTTTCATTTCAAAAAGACAAATTTTCAATAAAGCAGTGGAATTTTCGAACAAAAAAGTGGACTTTTTAATAAAATAGTTGAATTTTCAACACAAAAGTTAATTTTTTAATTTTCAAATTAAATCTTCAACAAAAATCTTTAAACAAAACAGATTATTCTTTAACAAAAAATTTGCTCTTTGAATCAAAAAAATTCCAGCTTCTACTAAAAATATAAATTTTTGAAAAAAAAAATTTCCGAAAAAGTTGAATTTTCAGCCAGGGCATTTTTTTCCAGTCAAAAGAGAGAAAGAATTTTCAAACCAAAAAGACGAATTTTTGAGAAGAGAGTTGAAATTCGAAATGAAAAACGAAATTTTCGACAACGAACTTTTTAATTAATTTTCAATCGAAAAAAATTTTTAAATAATTTTATTTATTTATTTGATTAAAAAATTTTTATTCAAAAACAACGAATTTTCAAAACAAAAAATTTGTCTGTTTTACAAAATAGTTTAATTTAAAAAAAAAAAATCATTTTTTCAGCAAAATAGTTGAATTTTCAAGCACGTAGTAGGATTTTCGACCAAGAAAGATTAATTTTCCATAAAGAACTTTTCAGTCCAAAAAAGATGAATTTTCATTTAAAAAAATGAATGTTTAATCCAAAAAGACAAATTTCAACAGAACAGTTGAATTTTTAACAAAATAGTGTAATTTTCAACAAAATAATTATTTTTTCAACAATAAAGTTAAATTTTCAACAGAGCTATAAAATTTTTAACAAAATAATTGAATTTTTTACAAAATAATTAAACTCTCAACAGAATAGTTGAATTTTTTACTAAAAGTGATTATTTCTTAACAAAAAATATAATAGTTAATATTTTAAGCAAAATAAAAATTTTAATTTTTAATCAACAACAGAAAAATTCAGCCAAAAAGACGAATTTTCAATAAAATTTGTGAATCTTCAATAACAACAGATTAATCAGAAAAAAAAATTTCCAATCAAAAAAGTTCAAACTTCTACTAAAAAGATGAATGTTTGAATGAAAAATGAAAATTTTATAAAAAAAGTTGAATTTTCAACCAGGTAAGATTTTTTAGTCAAGAGAGAAAAAGAATCTTCAATTCAAAAAGATGAATTTTTAAAAAGAAATTTGAAATTTGAAACGAAAATATAATTTTTCAACAACGAACTTCTTTATAAATTAAAATTAATTTTTAATCTGAAAAATAGGAATTTTAATTCCAAAAATACGAATTTTTAACAAAGCAGTGGAATTTTCGAGGAAAAAAAAATAATTTTACAAAAAAGTTGAATTTTCAATGTAATAGTTGAATTTTTAACAAAATTATTAATTTTTTGACAAAAAGTTGAATTTTTAACCACCTAGTTGGATTTTCGATCAAGAAAGATGAATGGTTAACAAAGAACTTTTTAATGAAAAAAAAATGAATTTCCAATTCAGGAAAGATAAATTTTCAACGAAATAGTGGAATTTTCAACAAAACAATTAATTATTCAATCATCAAGTTAAATTTTTAACAAAACGAATCATTTTTCAACTATGAATAATTACACTTTGAATAAAATAGTTGAATTATTAATTTTTGAATTTTTAGTAAAAAAAAGTTAATTCTTAACAAAAATACAATAGTTTATATTTTTACTAAAAGAAGATTCTAATTTTAAATCAAAAACAATTAAATTCAATCAAAAACAGAAATTTTCTATGAAAAAGTTTAATTTTGTACCAGAGAAAATTTTTCACTCAAGAGACAAAAATAATTGCAACCAAGCTTTTGAATCTTCAAGTCAAGAAGATAAATTGTTGAGCAAAAACTTTTGAATAGAAAAAAAAGAATTTTAAATCTAGAAACATGAATCTTCATTCCAAAAAGAAAAATTTTCAAAAAAAAAGATGATTTTTTCATCAAAAAGTTGATTTTTTCAACAAGATAATTACTTTTTAACAGAATAAATTACAGAATAAATTCATTGAAATTTTTTAAGAACAAAATTTTTTCTTCAAAAAACAAAAATTAGCCCCAGCCGAATTCTGTACGATCGCAGTAACTTATCAGTATAAATCTTCTCATCGGTAATGTAAAAAGATGCGATAATCGTCGTCACAGAAAAAATGTTAATTATCAACCAAACAGTTGCATTAACGAAATTTTTGAATTTTCAAGCTAAAAAGAATCACACTTAACTTCCAATCATTTCCCCCACTTTCTCTCACTTACCATACTTCCCCTCACTTTTTTTACTTATTCTCACCTCATTTCCCCTTAATTCCTCTACTTTTCCTTCCTCTCATTTCCCCTACTTCCATCCCCCTAATTTCCTCCAAATCCCCTTCCTTTTTTTCTCTCGTATTAGAAAAAAATAAGAGAAAAAAGAAAAGAGGGATTTGGAAATTGCTTTCTTTTTCTAACCTCCTTTTTTATTCTTTTTTATTTGAATGGAGATATTCATGAGTGTGTTGTCCATATTTATTCGTTAAATTCTTGGCTTTTTGGATCTTGTAGAAAAAGTAGGGGTGAGGCTATAGGAGAAATAGAGAAAATAGAGGAAAGGAGGTGAAATGAGGAGAGGGGAAGTAGAAGAACGAAGGGGAAGTAGGGTAAATCAGGGGAAAGGGGATACTAAGTATCGGAAGTGGGAAAAAGTGTGAGGAGCGGAAGCAGGAGAAATGAAGACATAGGAAGAATAGCAGTGAGCGGCAGTGAGGAGTGGGAAATTGAAAGGAAAGATGGTTATGGAAAATAAGCAAACATAGGGAAAGTTGGGAAATGAGGGATGGAAAGTAGAGGAATCTTGGAAAGAGAGTTGGGATGGGAAGAGGAGTTATGTGAGGGAGTGAAGTGAGAAAGGTGAGAGTAGAGGTAGTAAGGTAGTAGGGGAGAGTAGGAAATGGCTGTTTAAGTAGGGAAAAGTAGAAAAGATGCATAGTAGGCGAACTAAGAAGAGAAAAGTAGGTAAGCGGGAGTGAGGAGGGTGAAAGTAGGGTGAAGAGTTGAGAAGAGGGGAATTATTGGTGAAGAGGGGAAATAAGGAGAAGTGAGAGCAGAAGATGTGAGGGGAAATGAGGACATGGGAAGAATAACAGTGAGCCGCAGTGAGGGGTGGGGAAATGAAGAAAAAGGCTGTTCAAGTAGGGAAGAGTGAAAAAGAGGCATAGTAGGCGAATTGAGGAGGGAGAAGCGGGTAAGGGAGAGTGAGGAGGGTGAAAGTAGGGTGAAGAGGTGAGAAGAGGGGAATTATGGGTGGACAGGGGAACTAAGGAGAAGTGAGAGCAGAAGATGTGAGTTGAAATGAGGAGATGGGAAGAATAGCAGTGAGCCGCAGTGAGGTAGTCGGAGGCAGTAGAAGAGGGCTGTTGAAGTAAGGCAGAGTGAAGAAGAGAGGTAGTAGGGGAAGCGAGGTGAAATATAGAAGGAATAAGTTGGAGAAGGGTAGTGAGGAGATAGTGGGTTTAAGAGGTGATAGTAGGAGAATTAGGGGCGAAGAGGGGAAGTAAGGGTGGGGAAATCGAAGAAATGATAGGAAGAGAGGGAGGGAAATAAATGTGGAAATAAGCGTAGAAATAGTAGGGTATTGTGTTTGAGTAGGAAAGGATTGTGGAAGTGGGGAAGAGTAGATAAGGGTGATAGTAGGGGAAATAAGGAAAAATAGAGAAGAGAGAATTGGAGGAGGGTGATTGAGGGGGATAATAAGGTGGAGAAGTGAGAAGAGGGGAATTGTGGACGGTCAGGGAATGTTTTTTATATAAAAAGGAAAAGAATAAATAAATATAAAAATTCGAGTAAATTTTGAATCGGGGTTCGAATTTCTCGGCAGGAATATTTTTTTAAGGGACGTGTGCAGGGATGTGTGTAAGAATCCTGCAATTCAAATGCGATCCGAAGAACTTTTCTCCTCTGGCTCATGTACTTACTCATCTATATAGATATATTTTACTTTGCCCAGGATTCGTAGGTTATTTCGAAGTAGGTTGCACAGTTCACCGAAGCCATTTTATACATTTTGCTAAACTGTCTCTCCTTGTTTTAGATAAATCTCTCTTGATTTTTTTTTAAAGAATAAAAGATGGATTTTCAGTTTAAAATGAAAGAATATAATGCCCTTTAATTTATAAAAAAGAGTGGGTCACGTGACCGGATTCCTAACTTACCGACACTTTTTTCATTCTCAAACTTATTTTCACACGAATAGCCACATCGAGTGGAAAATTGGAGATAATGAATAAGAAGCACTAATAAGGGTGGGTCTGGTCCTTAATTTTGATAGTCATTAAATAAGCAGAAAAAAAATTATTTAAAGCAATAAAGGAAGAGGGGTCAAGGGGTTAGGGGCCATGAAAGAAGAGGTCATAAAGGTGGAAGTCAAGATGAAAGGAATCAAGAAATAAGGTGTCATGAAGTAAGGGGTCAAGATGAGAGAGTTCAAGAAGGAAGGGGTCAAGAAGAAGAGTTCAAGAAGAAAGAGATCAAGAAAGAATAAAAAAGGGGTTAGAGAAGGAATAGTGCAATAAGAAAGGGATTAAGGAAGAAGAAATAGATCAAGAAGGAAGGGATCATGGAGGAAGGAAATAAGATGAAAGGGGTCAAGAAGGAAGATGTCAAAAAGGAAGAGTTTGAGAAAAAAGAGATTAAGGAGGAATCTTTCAAGAAAGAAGAAGTCAAAGAACGAATAGTTCAAAAATAAGGCACTTGAGAAGAAAGTGGTTGAGAAGGAAGGCATCAAGAAAAAAGGGGCAAAAAGGAATGGTGAAGAAGTGAGAGATCAAGAAAAAAGGAATCAAGAAAAAGAAGGTTCAAGAGGGTAGAGTTCAAAAAGGAAAAGTTCAAGAAAAAAGAGATGAAGAAGGAAAGATTGAGAAGGAAGCGACCAAGAAAAGAGTGGTCTAGATGGAAGGGGTCAAGAAGGAAGAGGTCAAGAAAAAAAAGGTCAAAGAAGGAATAGTTCAAGAATAAGGGGTTTAAGAAGAAAGGAATTGATATGTAAGAATCAAGAAAAAAGGAGTCACAAAGGAATGGTAAAGAAGTAAGAGATCTAGAGGAAAGGAATCGAGAAAGGAGGGTCAAGAAGAAAGAGTTTAAGAAAGAAGGAAACAATAAAGAAGGGGTCAACAAGAGAGAAATCAGCAAGGCATGAATAAATAAAAAAAAAGGGGTCAAGAAGTATTAGATCAAAAAAGAAGATTTCAAGAAGAAGGGGATCGAGCAGGAAAGAAATAAGAACAAATAAGTCAAGAACCAGGAGTTCAAGAAGAAAGTTTCAAGGAGGAAGGAGTCAAAAACGAAGGGGTCAAAAAGGAAGTGGTCAAGAAGGAATAGTACAAGAAAGAAGAGGTCAAGAAGGAAGGAATAAAAAAATGAGCCATAGAAGGAATAGTTCAATAAGAAAGGGATTAAGAAGGGGGAGGTCAAGACAGTAGGAATCAAGTAATAATGGTCAAGGGGCAAGGTCTCAAGAAAAAAGAGGTCAAGGAGGAAGTGGTAAGGAGGGAAGAAGTCAAGAAGGAAGTGGTCGACAAGGAAGGAATCAAGCAAAAAGGGGTCAAGAGGGAGGATGTCAAGAAGAAGGGAATCGAGAGGGTAGAAAACAAGAGAAAAGGGGGTCAAGAAGAAAGAGTTTAAGAAGAAAGGGTCTAGAAAGTCTAGAAAAAAGGGGTCAAGAAGTAAGGGGTTAGGAAGGAAAAGATCAAGAAGGAAGAGTTCTGGAAGAAAAAGAAAGAAAAATGAGAGGGAGAGGGTCAAGAAGTCAGGAGCCAATGAGCAAGAGGTCAAAAATGAAATTTTCAAGCTGAAAGAGGTCAAGAAGAAAAGGGTCAACAAAGGAAGAGTTTGAGAAAAAAGAGATTAAGGCATTTAAGAAGAAAATGGTTGAGCAGGAAGGCATCAAGAATAAAGAGGTCAACAAGGAATGGTGAAGAGTTCAAAAAGAAGGAGCTTGAGAAAAAAGAGATTAGGAAGGAAACGATTGAGATGGAAGCGATCAAGAAAAAAGTGGTCTATATGGAAGGGGTCTAAAAATAAGAAGTCAAGAAGAAAGTCGTTAAAGGAGGAATAGTTGAAGAATAAGGGGTTCAAGAAGAAAATGGTTGATAGGTGAGAATCAAGAAAAAAGGGGTCACAGAGGAACGGTAAAGAATCAAGAGATTTGGAGGAAAGGAATCGAGAAAAAGTATCAAGAAGGAAGAGTTTAAGAAAAATGAAAACAATGAAGAAGAGGTCAACAAGAAATAGGTCAACAAGGCAAGAATAAATAAAAAAAAGGTCAAGAAGTATGCGGTTAAAAAAGAAGAGTTCAAGAAGAAGGGGATCGAGAAGGAATGGAATAAGAACCAAGAGTTGAAGAAAGAAGTTTCAAGAAGGAAGGGTTAAAAAAAGAAGGGGTCAAAAAGAAAGGGATCAAAAACGAAGGGGTCAAGAAGGAATAGTGCAAAAAGTAAGGGATCAAGAAGGAAGGAATAAAAAAATGAGTCATAGAAGGAATAGTTCAATAAGAAAGGGGTTAAGAATGTACATGATCAAGATAGTAGGAATCAAGAAATAAGTGGTCAAGGGGCAAAGGTTGAAGAAAGAAGAGGTCAAGAAGAAAGCGGTAAGGAAGGAAGAAGTCAAGAAGGAAGTGGTCAAAAGGGAAGGAATCAAGCAAAAAGGGGTCAAGAAGGAAGACGTCAAGAAGAAAGGGATCAAGATGGTAGAAAACAAGAAAAAAGGGGTCAAGAAGGAAAAGTTCAAGAAGAAAGAAGTCAAGAAGAGAGAGGACAAAGAGGAGAAGTTCAAGAAGAAAGGGATCAAGAAGAAAGAATTCAAGCCCAATGTGGTCTAGAAGGAAGGGGTCAAGAAAAATAAGTCAAAGAACGAAGATTTCAAGAAGGAAGCAAGCAAGAAAGGAATGAAGAAAAAGGAGGTCAAGCTATAAAAGGTCAAGAAGGATTGAAAAAAGATCAAAGTGATCAATAAGGAAGACGTCAAAAAGGAAGAGTTTAAGAAGAAAGGGGTTACGAAGGAAGGCATCAAGAAGAAAGGGGTCAAAAAGGAATGGTAAAGAAGTAAGAGGTCAAGAAAAGAGGGATCAAGGTAAAGAAGGGTGAAGAAGGAAGAATTAAGAAGAAGGAGTTTAAGAAAGAAGAAATTAAGAAGGAAACACTTGAGAAGGAAGCAATCAAGAAAGAAGTGGTCTAGGTGGAAAGGATCAGGAAGGAAGAGGTCAGGAAAAAAGGGATCAGAAAACATTCAAGAAAAAAGGGTCGAGAAGTAGGGGGTCAGAAAGGAAAAGGTCAAGAATGAAGAGTTCTAGAAGAAAATGAAAATGAAAGAGGGAAGGGTCAAGAAGTCAGGGATCAAGAAGCAAGAGGTCAAAAATGAAAAGTTCAAGGAGAAAGAGTTCAAGAAGGAAAGGGTAGAAAAAATGTCAACGAGAAAGAGGTCAGGAAAGAAAAGTTTAAGAGGAAAATATTCAAGAAGGAAGGGGACAACAAAAGAAGGACTCATGAAAAAGGGGTCAACAAGTGAGGGGCCAGGCAGGAAGAGGTCAAGAAGGAAGAGTTCCAGAAGAAGAGCGAATGAAGGAAGAATTAAGGAGGTAAAGGGTCAATAAAAAAGGGATTAAGAATGAAGGGTTCAGGAACGAAGGGGTCAGGAACGAAGGGGTCATGAAGGTAGGAATCAAGAAAAAGAGGTCAAGGAGAAAGGGGTCATGAAGGGAGGGGTCAAGAAGAAAGGGGCCTAGAAGAAAAAGTTTGAGGAGAAAGTGATCAAGAGGGAAAGAATGAAGAAAAAAGCAGTCAAGAAAGTAGGAATCAAGCAAAGAAAGGTTAAGAAGGAATGGTTCAAGAAGGAAAAGGTCAAGAAAGAAGAGTTCAAGAAGAAAGGGGTGAAGAAGGAAAGGGTCATGAAAGAAGGGGTCAACAAGACAAGATATTCGAATTGGAAAGGGTTTTCTCGACTTTGAATGATTACCAAATTCAAAATCTATAAATCTGAAGAGATTAAATTGAAAGGATGAATCCTGCAATGAAAAATAGTCTGGAAGAGGAGAAACTTTTTTTAATTCAAAATACTTTATAAGTCTCCTATAATGCTCGATCGTAGAGTCTGTTTCATATAGAATTTTTTTGTTCGGATTTTCGCTCTCAGCACGAGATACTTTTTAGGAGAGATATAAAAGTTTAAGCCAACTGATTCAGTTGGAAATATTCTCGACGAAGGAATTGTTCTGTTACTCATCCGTGTAAAGTGAAAGAGGAACATCGATTTCCCCTTCGGGACGAGTTGCATTTTCAGAGATGCAACGAAACGCGACGCGATAAGCGACTCTTCAAAACGGATCATAACGAACAATGGGCACAAGTTTAGTCATGCCCGCTGAAAGAGACAAGTTGTCAAAAAAACCTGAGAGCACTTCCAACCACTCAAGGAAACACACAAAAAAAGCAGAAGAAGAATCGTAAAATTGATAGGAGTTAACATATGTATTTGTGGACAATTTTTTGAAAACGAGAAGAGGAAAAAATGTTTCATTTCAAAAATAAATACACGTGCCCAAATTCATAGAAATTAATCATTATTACTAATCCATTTTGGCATTGATAAAGTTTTTTTCAAATTCAAGCTTTTTGGCGCGCTCACTAGGTGCCTCAGGTCTTGTGTACAATCATGGCGTTTTGCTGTTCTGTTCATTTTTTACTTATTCTATGCCTTAACTCACTTTCTACATTTTTTAGGAATTCTTCTTTTTTTTCTATGTTTTAAGAAAATTTTCCTTTTTTCTCGCTTTCTAGCTTCAATGCAAACCAAAAGATAACAAATCAATAATTATTACTAATGCAGTTTGGAATTAATGAAGTTTTTTTCAAATTCAAGCTTTTTGGCGCGCTCACTAGGTGCCTCAGGTTTTGCGTACAATCTTGGCGATTTGCTGTTCTGTTCATTTTTTATTTATCCTATGCCTTAACCTTCTTTTTTAAGAATTCTTTTTTTCCTATGTTTCCAAAAAAATGCCCCTTTTTCTCGTTTTCTCGCTTCAATGCAAACCAAAAGATAACAAATCAATAAATATTACTAATTCAGTTTGGAATTGATAAAGTTTTTTTTTCAAATTGAAGCTTTTTGGCGCGCTCACTAGTTGTCTCACGTTTTGCGTTTAATCGCTGCGTTGTGTTTTTCTATTTGCATTCTACGTATTCTATGCTTTAACACTCTCTTTTCCGCTTTTTTTTTAAGAATTCTTTTTTTTTCCTATGTTTTCAAAAAAATTCCCCTTTTTCTCGTTTTCTCGCTTCAATGCAAACCAAAAAATAACAAATCAATAATTATTACTAATCCAGTTTGGAATTAATAAATTTTTTGTTTCAAATTTAAGCTTTTTGGCGCGCTCACTAGGTGCCTCACGTCTTGCGTTCAATCTCGGCATTTTGCTGTTCTGTTAATTTTTTACTTATTCTATGCCTTAACCCCCTTTCTTCATTTTTTAAGAATTCTTCTTTTTGCCATTGTTTTAAAAGAACTCTCCCTTTTCTCGTTTTTTGTTAGAAAAATATTAATGAAAAAATAACAATATTTTAACAAAAGATATAATTTTTTGTTGAAATATTTGTTAAAAAATGTATCATTTTTATTTGAAAACTGAAGCATTTTGTTGAAAATTTGATTTTTTGGTAGAAAATTAATATTCTTGTTTAGAAAATCGTTCTCTTTGTTGAAAATTCAAGTATATGATTCAATGTTAAACTCTTTTGTTAAAAATTCATTTTCTCTAGAGATTCATCATTTTAATGGAAAATTTATTTCATTGGTTGAAAATTTATCTCTTTTGTTAAAAATTTGTTCTTTTTTCTTTTGGTTGCGAAATAATTTTTTAAACTGAGAAATTATCTTTTCCATTTTTGGTTCAAAATTGGTATTTGTAATCGAAAATTCAACATTTTTGATAGAAAAATAATCTTCTTGATGCAAAAATCTTCCTTGTTGATTACAAATGCATTATTTGGTTGAAAATTCGTATTTTTGGTTGAATTCAATTATTTTTTATTTTAAATAAAAATCTTTTTTTTGTTCACAATTAACTTTTTTTGTTGGAAATTCCTATTCCTTCTTAAAAACTCATATTTTTAAAATAAAAATTCATATTTTGGGTTGAAAATTCAACTATTTTTGTAGAAAATTCAACTGTTTGGTTAAAATTTCCAATATTTTCTTTTTAAATTTATCTCTTTTGATAGAAATTTTACTTTGTTGTGATTTCCAATAAAAACCTTTTTTGGTTGAAGATTCCTCACTTTAGTTAGGAATTCAACAATTTTGTTGGAAATTAACTTTTCTGTGGATAATTAATATTTTTGAATTAAAAATTCAACATTTTTCTACAAAATTTGTCTTTATGGCTTAAAAGTTCAACAATATGTTAAAAATTAAACTATTTGATTGAAAATTAACTGTTTTTGTAGGAAATTTCTATTTCTTCTTGAAAATTCATTTTTTTAATCAAAATTCATATTTTTTGTTAAAAATTCACATTTTAGGATGAAAATTCAACTATTTTTGTTGAAAATGAACTTTTTTGTTAAAAATTCATATTTGTTGTGAAAAATTCATATTTTTTGCAGAAAATTCACATTTTTTGTTGAAAATTTATATTTTTTTCAAAAAATGCATATTTTTGTTGAAAATTCATATTTTTGTGAGAAAATTCATATTTTTTATTGAAAATTAAAATATTTGGTTAAAAATTAAAATATTTTTTGAAAAATCAAACTATCTAGTGAAAAATTAATTTTTTTTTTTCGAAAATTATATTTTTGGGTTAAAAAATCAACTATTTTGTTGGAAATTCATTTTCTGGTTGAAAGTTTAATTTTCTTTTGTTTAAATAAACTATTTTGTCAAAGTCGCCTATTTTATGGAAAATTCTGTTTTATTGAAAGATCGTTCTTTTGGTTGAATTTTAATGAATTTAAATAAATAAAATACAAAAATTATTCGAATAACTTTAATCTTTTATTAATTATATTATTTCTGAATTATATTATAGAATATAAATGTTGTGTACTAATTTACGAAGATTAGTTTAAACAATATTTAATTTTAAAAAACTATTTTTTTTTTTTTTGAACAAAATTTTGACGAGATTTTATACGATTTCAAATACCATTTTCAGAGAAAATTTTATGTTACAAAAAGTGTAAGAAAAACATTCCGATTATGGGATTGTTGATTCCTATCCATTTATGACTCACGTTTCATTTTTACGATCACAAAAATAAGGGTTCTTAGTGCCATAAAATAACAGGTTGTAAAAAAGCGAATAGAAGGTTATACCCAGTAAATCTCATGGATTGTCAATTCGAAAGTATTTAAAATTGAGATGGATTTTAAAAATTGTCGGGATTTTTTATTTTTCCAAAATCGCAGACATGAGAACAGATTAAAAAAAATAAATAAATAAAAATAAAAATTAGGTGGCTCAAGAGTCAATTTTCAAAATGAATGAAAAAAATCCAGGAATTTTACTACTAAAATTTTGGAATAAGTAGCTGATTACCTGTTCAACCCATAGATTCGTCGTCATGATCTGATTCTTCAAATTCTGAAACAGAATAAAATTTAATTAAAACTTTTGGTCTTCTTTCTCACCGATAAGATCGGATAGAGCCGGATAGGTGCTGATAAAATCGGATAGGTATGGGTACAATCGGATAGGATCAGGCAGAAATGTATAGAATCAAATAGAGCCGGATATGGTCGGGTAGGGCCGTATATAATCGGATAGAATCAGATAGAATCTGACAAGATCTGACATAATCTAATAGGATTGAATATGATTAGTTACAAACAGATAGGATCGGATTGAACCGGATAGTATTGGATAAAATCGGATAAGACCGGATAGTAATAAATAGAATCATGTGGGATCAAAAATGATCGAATAGGATCGGATAGGACAGAATAGGATAAGATGGAATAGCACCAGATGGAATTGAGCAGGATAGAATAGAAACAAATTCAATCGGATAGGATGAGATATAATCGGATATGATAAGACATGATGGGCCAGAATCGCATAAGATCGGACAGGATAAGATAGATTTAAATAGGATTGAATAGGATCAGATAGAAACGGATAGCATCAGACTGGATCGGATAGGATCGTATAGGATCGGATATTTTTGGATAGGATCGGATATGATTGGATAAAATCAGATATAATCAGATTGGATCAAATATAGTCAGATAAGTTCAGATATTATCAGATAGGATCAGATTTAATCGGAAAGGATCTCATAGAATTTGGTAGGATCGGATGAAATCGAATGGGATCGAATGGAAACGAATGGGACCGGATAGGATCGGATGACTTTGGATAGTGTTGGACCGTATTAGATAGGATCAGATATAAATGGATTGTACCATATAGGAACGGATAGGATCGAATGGAAACCGATAGTCTCAGAATGGAACGGATATAATAGAATAGATAGAATCAGATAGGATCAGATAAAGTCGTATGGAATCTGGGAGGTTCGGATAGAATCGGATAGGATTAGATTGCATATGATAGAATTAGATAGGATCAGATAAAATTAGATAGGATCAGATAATATCAGATAGGATTAGATAGAAATACATAGAATCAGACAGGATCCGATCGGCTTGTATAGAATCAGACAGAATTTTAAAAGATTGGGTATAATCTAATAGAATCGGATATTATTGAATAGAAACATGTAGCATCGGATCAAATTATATAGTAATAACTAGAATCGGATATAATCAGACAGGATCGGATATAATCGGATATGATTAGATATTATCAGCTAGGATTGCATAGGATCGGGTAGGATCGGATCAGATCAGATAAAATTCGATAGGATGGATAGTATCATATAGAAACGGATAGAATCAGATATGATCGGAGAGGGTTATACAGAATTGTATAACATTATAAAGGATCATACATGATTGGGTTTTATACCATAGGATCAAATATCATTGGGTTTTAACCGATAGGATCAGATATGATTGGACAAAAGCAGATGAGATCGGATTGAATCGGATAGTTCTTAATAAAATCAGACAGGATCAGATAGTATCAGGCAGAATCGAGGAAAATCGGATTAAATCGAATAGGATCGGATAGAATCAGGTGCAATTGAATAAGATCGAAAAGAAACGGATATAACCGAATAAGATCAGGTATAATCGGATGAGGTATCATTGAATCGGTTAAGATCGAATAGAATAAGATAGAATCGGGTAGGGTCAGATAGGATCAGATATAATTAGAAAGGATCGGATAGTGACGGATATAATCAAATATGGTCAAATAGAATCATATTTTAAAGAAAATCAAAATTCTATATAGGATAGGATAAGATTCAATAGGTTCGGACAGAAACAAGAGGGATAGGGTCGGAAAGGATCAGACAGAAACAGATAGAAGCAGATAGGATCGGATAGGCTCGTATATAATTCGATAGAATTTGAAAAGATCGGGTATAATCGAATAGAATCGGATAGGCTCGTATAGAATTTGAAAAGATGAGGTATAATCTAATAAAATCGGATATTATTCAATAGAAACAGATAGCATCAGATTAAATTAATCAGTAATAAATCAAATCTACTATAATCGGATAGGTGCAGATATAATCGGATATGATCAGATATTATCGGCTAGGATCGCATAGGATCAGACATGATTGGATAAAAGTAGATAGGATCGGATATGATTGGACAATAGCAGACACGATTGGATTAAATCGGTTAGTTATTACTGAAATCGGATAGAATCTGATAGCCTAAGGTAGGATCGGGCAAAATTGGATGAAATCGCATGAGATCGGGTAGAATCAGATATAACTGGATAGGATGGAATAGAAACGTATATAATGGAATAGGATTAGATATAATTAGATAGGATCGGAAAGGAACGCATATAATCGAATATGGTCATGTGGAGTCATATTAAAAATAAATTCTGTATAGGATAGGATAAGACTGGATAGGTTCGGACAGGATCGGGCAGGATAGGATTGGATAGGATCAGGCAAAAACAGATAGAATCAGATAGGATCGGATAGGGTCGTATAGAATCAATTATAATTTGACAAGATCGAATTTAATCGAATAGGATCACATATAATCCGATAGGATCGCAAAGAATCTGGTAGGATTGGATAGGGTCGTAAAGAATCAATTAGAATTTGACAAGATCGAATTTAATCGAATAGGATCATATATAATCCGATAGGATCGCATAGAATCTGGTAGGATCGGATGGAATCGCGGAGGGTCGAATTGGATCAGATATAATTAGACATGATCGGATAGTATCAGATAAAATTAGGTAAAAACATATAGGATCAGAAACGATCGGATAGGGTCATATAGAAGCAGATAGAATCGGATGGACTCTGAAAAGGTCCTATATAGTCGGACGGGATTAGATATTATTGAATGGAAACGTATAGGATCGGATTAAATTAGCATTAGATAGAATCGGATAGAATCGGATAGGGTCGTGTAGAATTAGATAGATTTTGAAAAGATCTGGTATAATCTAATAGAATCAGATATTATTTATTAGTAACAGATAGCATCGGATTAAATTATATAGTAATAAATAACATCGACTATAATCGGATAGGTTCAGATATAATCGGATTTGATCAGATATTATCAGATAGGATCGCATAGGATCGGGTCATATCGGGTAGGATCAGATAAAATTGGATAGGATCAGATGGAATTAAGTAGAATCAGATAGAATCTGAGAGAGTCGTATAGAATCGAATATTATTAGGTAGAATCAGATATGATTGGATAAAAGCAGATAGGAGCGGATATGATTAGGCAAAAGCAGATGGGATCGAATTGGATCGGATAGTCAGCATCAGGATCGGGATCAGGTAGCATCAGATATAACCGAATAGGATCGAATAGAAACGAATATAATCGAATAGGATCAGAAATAATTAGATAGGATCGAAAAGGGATGAATATAATCGAATATGGTCGAATAGAATCATATTAGGAATATTAAAATTCTATATACGATAGGATAAGATTGGATAGGATTGGATAGGATCAGATGAAAAGAGATAGAAGCAGATGGAATTGGAGAGGGTCGAATAGAATCGAATATTATTAGATAGGATCAAATATGATTGGATAAAAGCAGATAGAATCGGATATGATTGGACAAAAGCATATGAGATCGGATTAAATCGGATAGTTATTACTTAAATCGGATAGGATCGGACAGCATTAGGCAGGATCGGGAAAAAACGGATAAAATCGAATGAGATCGGGCAGCATCAGATAAAACTGGATAGGATCGAATAGAAACGTATGTAATCAGATAGGATGAGAGATAATTAGGTATGACCAGACATGATCGGCTAGGATTGCATAAGATCGGATAGGATTATATAGATTTAAATAGGATTGGATAGGATCAGATGGAAACGAATAGCATCAGATTGAATCGAAAAGGATCGTACAGAATCGCATATCATTGGATAGGCTCGGATAAAATCGGAGGAGCAGATAGGAATTGATAGGATCAAATAGGAACAGATAGGCTCAGATAAAAACGGTTATAATAGAATAGATAGAATCAGATAAGATTGGATATGGTCATATAGAATCATATAGAATCTGACCAGATCAGCTACGATCTGTCAGAATCAGATATAATCGGATAGGCTCGCATAGAATCTGGTAGGAACGGGTAGAATCGGATTTGGTCTGTTTGGATCAGATAAAATTAGATAGGAGCAGACAGTATTGAATATGATTGGATAGAAACAGATAGAATCATATAGGGTCGGATAGGGTCGTATAGAATCAAATCTAATTGGGAAAGATTGGGCATGGCCTAATAGAATCGGATGCATCGGATTAAATTATACAGTAATAAATAGAATCGGATATAATCGCATAGGATCGGATAGGATAGAATAGAATCAGATGCAATTGAATAGGATTGGATAGTATCAGATATAAACAGATAGAATCAGATAGGATCGGAGAGAGTCGTATAGAATCGAATAACATTATTATAGGATCAGATATGATTAGGTATAATCCGATAGGATCAGATCTGGTTAGAGAAAAGCAGATAATATCGGATTGAATCAGATAGTTATCAATAAAATCGGATAGCATCAAGCAGGATCGGGAACAATCAAATAAAATCGAATAAGATCGAATAAAATAAGATAAAATTGGATAGGTTCAGATGGTTTCGGATGTAATAGGATAGGAACGTATATAATCGAATATGGACAAATAGAATCATATTTAAAAAAAAAATCAAAATTCTATATAGGGTGGGATGAGATTCGATATGTTCAGACAGGATCAAGAGGGATAGGATCGCACAGGATTAGACGGAAACAAATAGAATCAGATAGAATCGGACAGGGTCGCATAGAATTAGATAGAATTTGAAAATATCTGTTATAATCGGATAGAATCGGATAGGGTCATATAGAATCGAATATTATTAGATAGCATCATATATGACTGGATAAAAGCAGATAGGATCGGATATGATTGGACAAAAGCAGATGGGATCGGATCAAATCGGATGGTTATTACTAAAATTGGATAGGATCGGATAGCACAAGATAGGATCGGATAGCACAAGGTAGGATCGGGCAACATCGGATAAAATCGCATGGGATCGGGCAGCATCAGATATAACTAAATAGGATCGAATAGAAACGTATATAACTGGACGGGATCAGGTATAATCGGATAGGATGTCATCGAATCTGTAAAGATCGGATGAAATCGAATAGAATCAGAATCGGATAGGGTTGGATAGGATCAGATATCATTAGATAGGATCGGATGGGAACGAATACAATCGAATATGGTCAAGTAGAATCATATTTGAAAAATCAAAATTCTATATAGGATAGAATAAGATTGGATAGGTTTGGATACGATCGGGTAGGATAGGATCGGGTAGGATCAGCCAGAAACAGAGATAATCATATAGGATCGGATAGGGTCGTATACAATCAATTAGAATCTGACAATCACGACTATAATCGAATAGTATCGGATATAATCGGATAGGATCGCATAGAATCTGGTAGGATCGGATGGAATCGGATAGAGTCCAATTGAATCAGATATAATTAGAAAGGATCGGATAGTATCGGATAGGATTAGGCAGAAACATAGAGAATCAGAAACGATCGGATAGGATCGTATAGAACCAAATAGAATCGGATAGGCTCTGACCAGGTCGGATATGATCGGAAAGGATTGGAAAAGGATTGGATATTATTGAATAGGAACATGGAATCGGATGGAATTAGTATTAGATAGAGTCAGATAGAGTCGGATAGGATCGGATAGAATCGGACAGGCCTTGACCAGGTCGGATATGATCGGAAAGGATTGTATATTATTGAATAGGAACATAGAATCGGATGGAATTAGTATTAGATAGAATCAGATAAAGTCAGATAGAATCAGATAGATTCGGATAGGATCGGGTAGAATCGCATAGGCTCTGACCAGGTCGGATATGATCGGAAAGGATTGGATATTATTGAATAGGAACATAGAATCGGATGTAATTAGTATTAGATAGAATCAGATAGAGTAGGATAGGAACGGATAGAATCGGATAGTATTGATTGGATAGGTTTGGACTTACTTTTCTAATATTTTTATTTTTTTTCCATATCAGATTAAGGTTTTTTCTTATCAAGAGAGCGCTAATCTTCAAGTATTTGAGAAGAAACTTATCCTTGAGGACAGAAACTCACCACGTCGATGAGTTGGGACAACTTGAGCTTTATCTTAACTGTCAGAGCATCTGTCACGTTGACGACGGGTCGCACAAGTTTGTTGTAATTCGAGAGTAGGTCGTCGTACAGTCGTTTCGCATCTGGATTCCCTGAGCATCCTGAAAAAAAAGAAAAAAACGATACAAACGAGTTTAAAACAATTGAAAACAAATTTAATTTTTACGTTACAGTGCAAACTACATTTTGTAATTTATATTTCCCGCCACAATTCTTATCCGATTTGACCTTTTTTTTAGAATAAAAACTGATAATTTTGCATCAATGTGACGAATCAAATTATTGATTTTTTTTTAAATTAATAACAAAAATAAATAAAAACTATCCAAAAATATACGCCTCGGTGGCGTAATTGGTTAACGCTCCGCTCATGGATAGTGGCGTTCCCGGTTCAAATCCGGGCTGAGGCAGATATTTTTTCGTTTCTCCAGAAAATTATTTGACCAGTAATCGACAATGTCTGACATCAGAAAGTAATTATTTGATTACCATGGTCGACAAAATAACATCGATTATTACAATAGGATGAAAAAGCAAAATATTTTCTATGTGAAGATGACTTTTAGAAATGGTAATAATATTCCGATATTTCAATGCTTTCAGACCTAAGGAAACTGGACATGAATACCCCTGACACTTTTCTGAAAATGGTGTGTGTGTCTTGAGAGAGTTCTGTGGGAAGTAGCCCACCTGTGTGAAATCCATTAAGGTATACATATTCATAACCTCACACATATTCAAAATTTACACACACAGTACCATCGGAGATTATCTTCAGGGCTAGTGAGAGCGGTACTAAAAATATATATTTTTGATCTCCTGAGGAGAAATGAACTGGGCGAGATGTAAAAAAAAATATTTAAAAATTTCTTGAATTTTGTGTCTCGATTTCAACTTATCGCACGTCCTAGCGTATCTGCCTCGTGTTCCAGTTGGCGTAACCAGCCAAGCCTGTCGCATGACATTTTTTTGTCATAGCTTTTGAGCCCAAGAAGATTTTTGAAATTTCTTTGACTTCAATTAAAGATGAGATCTTGAAGAAAATTTTCTATAAATTTCAGTTTTTTCCTGCAAGTTTTCTGAATCGCAGCACGAATTGAAGTTGAGGTACAAAATCTAAGAAATTCTCAGCGATCACGGCTCTTGTGGCGGATAGCGGCAATCGCCGACTGAAATTTAAAATTCAAGACTTGAAAGTTTTTAATCTGACTGAAATCTTCAAAGTCTTATCTTTAATTCAAGCCAATAAATGGCTGTCAACCGACCTGGCTGGTTACGCCAATTCAAGCCCGACGCAGATACGCTTGGACATTTTGAGTTATATCTCGAGAAAGCTCATGAAATTCCGCGTCGAATCACCCCTTGTAAAGATACTTTTGATCTTAGGAGAAAGAACTTGGCAAAAAGTAAAAAAATTTTTTTTTAATTTCTTAAATTTTGCGTCGCGACTTCAACTTATCGTACGGCCTAGGAGATTTGAGGAAAAAACCTGAAATTTGTATCACACAATCTCTGAAGTCCTGTCTTCAATTTGACTCCATAAACCTTAGAAAGTATGTAGGGGTTCTCGAGATATGGCTAAAAATGTCCAAGCGTTTCTGCGTCAGATTTCAGTTGGCGTAACCAGCCAGGCCGGTCGCATGACATTTTTTTGTCATAACTTTTGAGCCCGTGAAAATTTTCGAAATTTGTTTCACTTCTATTAAAGATAAGATTTTAAAGAATATTTTCTGTAAATTTCAGTTTTTGGGCTGCAAGTTTTCTGAATTAGAGCACGAGTTGAAGTTGAGGTACAAAATCTGAGAAATTCTCGGCGATCACGATTCTTGTGGCGGATCGCGGCATTCGCCGACTAAGATTCAAAATTTTTGACTGGACATTTTAAGTCTGATTGGAATTTTAAAAATCTTATCTTTAATGCAAGCCAATAAACGGCTGTCGACCGGCCTGGCTGGTTACGCCAACTCAGAACGGACGCAGATACGCTTGGACATTTTTAGTTTCGACTTCAACTTATCGCACGGCGTAGAGAAGTTAAGCCAAAAATTTTTAATTTACATCACACATGCTTTGAAGTTTTATCTTTAATTTTAGTCCATAAAACTTAAAAAATATGCATGGTTCTCGAGATATGACTAAAAACGTCCAGGCGTATCTGCGTCTGGTTTGAGTTGGCGTAACCGGCCATGGCTTGAATTGAAGACAAGATTTTGAAAATTTCAGTCAGACTAAAAATGTCCAAGTCTCAAATTTCAAATTTCAGTCGGCGATTGCCGCTATCCGCCACAAAAACCGTAGTCGCCGAGAATTTCTCAGATTTGGTACTTCAACTTTAACTCGTTCTGTGATTCAGAAAACTTGTGGGAAAAAACTGAAATTTGCAGGAAATATTTTTTTAAATCTTATCTTAAATTGAAGCAAAAAAAAATATGAAAAATCTTCACGGGTTTCAAAGTTATGACAAAAGAATGTCATGCGACCAGCCTGGCTGGTTACGCCGCCTGAAGCACGACGCAGAAACGCTTGGACATTTTTAGTCATATCTCGAGAACCCATGCATATTTTTCAAGTTTTATGGACTCAAATTAAAGGTGAGACTTCGAAGACTCTTTACTATAAATTTCACAATTTTGTCTCAATTTTCCTGAGTCATAAAACAAGTTGATGTCTAAGTACGAAATTCGAGAAATTCTTGAATTTGTTTGAAAACTTTTTACTAGGTACTTTATCTTCAAAAGCCCAAAAATATCATTATTAGGGGTCATTTGACGCGGAATTTCGTAAGGTTTACAATCCTTTTATACAAAAGTTTATCGCTTTTTTCTGACCGAGTAATCACGTTTCAAAGTCATCTGTGAAAATGAAATAAAATCCAGCTGTTTAGAATTCAACATTGAAATAGTGGTAATTTTATTTAAATTTAAAAGGGACACGTAGGTCTGAATTTGATGTAAATCCAATTTTCTACTTTGAACATAACAAACCTGAGGTTATGCTCAATATTCAAGCGAACTTCATTGCATTTCTCTCTTCGAAAAGAAATTTAAAATCAACTGGATGTAATGTGAACCATAAAAGCTGCGATGACAATGTGCAAATTTGAATCGACGTCGAGATGTACCTTTAGATTTGATTCCAATACTCAATTTGTGAACAATATTGACTTTTTTTCATCAGATTCTATTCTTGTTTATGCTTTTTTTATAGATAAATAAAAATTGTGTTCAGATTTAATTATAAACAAAATAATGGGAAAGGAAAAAGAGAAATAAAAACTTTGATAAACAGAATATTAGAAAAAATATTCTTAAAAATATTCACAAAGCCTTCCAGATTTTTAAAAGTTTTAAGAAACCTTCTGAAATTAAAAAGATTTTTTTTTTTAAATCAATTTTTTAAATGAAAAAATATTGAAAATGTTCTCAGTAATCTCATGAAAACTTTTTATCCTCTTGAAACCTTTCTGGGAGGGGAAAGGATGGGAAAGAGAAGGGAAGGAAAGAGTGGAAGAAAAAGAGGTTTGAGAGAGGGATGGTGATGTGGAGTGAGGGAGGGGTGATGCGAAGGAGATGAGTCAAAAGAGATTGGGAAAGATGGTAAGAGGTGTATGTGGGAGGATGGAGAGGGGGTGAGGAGAAGGGTGCCGGAAGGGAGAGAGTGAGTGTGAGATGCGTCGGAATATGAGAGACAGAAAAACGTGTAGGGTGAGGCCTCGATAAGAATGCATAGGCTGAGTCAAGAGAAAGGGAAGAATCAAAGAGGGAGAGTGTAGGAGAAGGATAGAGAGACTAGGAAGATGGGATATTAGAGAAAATAGAGGAGGGTAATAGAAGGAGAAGAGGGTTTGAGCAATCGTGACGTGCGGTGAAGCAAGAGGGAGGAGAATGTGAAAGGAAGGAGAGAAGTGAGAAGTGTGGTAGAGAGCAGGACATGAAGAATGTAAAGTGGAGGAAATGATAGAAAGAAGATATATGAGAAGAAAGAGGAAGGGATGGTACGAGGTGTATGTGACGAGGATGGAGAGGAGTTGGAAAGATAGAGACGACAGACAAATATGACAGGGTTAGAGAGGGAGAGTGGGGACGGAAGGTTAGATACGTGATAAGGGAGTGGAGAACCGTGGAGTTAGTGGATGAGGGTGAAATGAGGAGTCGGGAATAAGTGTGGGGGTGAAGATGAGTGGAAATAGAGAGAGTAAAAGAAGAGTCAATTAGTGAAGAAGGAAGAGTCAATTACTGAAGAAGGAAGTTGTACAAAAGGGAGAGTGATGTTGAGGAGAGGACGGAATATAAGGAAAAGAAGCAAAGAGGAATAAAAAAAGAGGAAAGGAATGATTGCGCGGTCGTGATGTAGGGGCAGGGAACGGGAAGGTTGAGAGACTGGATAGAAGAAACGGAGAGGGGAGACAAAAGGAAATGGAGAGTAGAGAGGAGACCATATAAAATAAATGTGCGAGAAGAGAGAGGAAGGGATGGTAGGAAATGTTTAAGGAGGGGATGGAGAGGGGTGTGAAGACGAGGGCCAAAGGCAAAGAGGGATGAGATGGTTGGAGAGGAAGAGTGAAAACGGGGAAGGCATGCATGATTAGGGAGTGAATGTGGGAATGTGAGGAGTGACTGGTTGAGGGTGAGATCAGGGGTCGGGAATGAATGTTCGGGTAGGGGTGAGTGGGGAGTGTAGAGGGCGATGAGTGAAGAAGGTTTTCGAAAAGGGAGAGTGAGGATGAGAGGACGGAATATGAGGAAAAGAAGCAGAGGGGAATCAAAAAGAGAAGGTTTGAGCGATCTTGATGTACGGTGAGGGAAGGGAAAGGTGGAGAGACTGGGAAGGAGAAAGTGTTAGGGGAGACGGCAGGGAATGGAGTGTGTAGTGGACGATGTCAATGAAATGTGTAAGAAGGGATAGGGAGGGATGGTAGAAAGTGTTTGAGGAAGTAATGAAGAGGAGTTTGAAGAAGAGTGCGAGAAGCGACAAGGAATAAGCGGGTCAGAGAGGAAGAGTGTGAAAAGGGGAGGAATGGGTGATTAGAAAGTGGATCTGGAGAAGTGCGAGGCGACCTGGTGAGGGTAAGATGACGGTCAGAAGTAAGTATTGGAGTAGGGGTGAGTGAGGATGATAGGACGGAATATGCAGGGAAGGAGCTGAGGGGAATAAAAGAAGATAAGAAGGTTTGAACGATCGTGATGTAGTATGAGGGAAGGGGATGAAGAGACTGGAAAGAAGAGAGTGGGAAGAGAGACGGCAGGGAACGGAGAGTGGGTAGTGGATGATATCAATCAAGTGTGTGAGCAGAGAGAGGAAGGGATGGTAGGAAGTGTGTGAGAAGGGGGAGGAGAAGGGTGTGAAGGAGAAGACGAGAGGCGAAAAGGGATGACGTGATTGAAGAGCGAGAGTGGGTACGGTAGAAGCATAAGTGATTAACAAGTCGATGTGGGGAAGTGAGGAGTGACTGGATGAATGTGAGATCATGGGTCGGGAATAAGTGTTGGGGCAGGAATAAGTGTTGGGGTAGGAATAAGTGTGGATGGAGAAGGTGAGTGGGGATAGAGAGGGTGAGTGGAGACGGTGAGTAGTGAAGAAGGGAGGTGTCAAAAAGAGAGAGTGAGGATGATAAGAGAACGGAATATAAGGAAAAGGAGCACAGAGAAATAAAATAAGAGCAGAAGAAAAGTTGAGCGATGGTGATGTAGAGTGAGGAAAGGAGAAGGGAAAGGCGGGGAAATCACGGAAAAGGTAAAAAGAAAGGTGAAAAAGGCAAAAGGACAGGGAATGGAGAGACGATAGTGGACGATATCAATAAAATATATAAGGAGAGAAAGGAAGGGATAGTAGGAACTGTTTGAGGAGGGGATGCAGAGAGGTGTGAAGGAGAGGGCGAGAGGCGAAGAGAATTGAGGTGGTTGGAGAAGAAGAGGGGCGACAGTAGAAGCATAAGTGATTAGGGAGTGGATGTGGGGAAGTAGCGAGTGACTGGGTGAGTGTGAGAATATGGGTCGGGAATAATTGTTGGGGTAGGAATAAGGGGTGATAGAGAAAATGAGCAGGGATGGAGAGGGTGAGTGGGGATGGCGAAAAGTGAAGAAGGGAGGTGTCGTAAAGAGAAACTGATCATGATAAGAGAACGGAATATGAGGAAAAGGAGCAGAGGGGAATAAAATCAAAGGAGTAGAAGGTTTGATCGATGGAAATGTAGGGTGAGGGAACGGGAAGGTGGAGAGACTTGGAAGGAGAAAGTGGAAAGGAAGAGGGCAGGGAATGGAGAGTGAAGAGTGGATGATATCGACGAAATGTTAAGAAGAGAGAGGAAGGGATGGTAGAAAGTGTATAAGGAGGGGATGGAGAGGGGTGTGAAGGTGACAGCGAGAGGGAAAGATGGATAAAGTGGTTGTAGAGGAAGAGTAGGGACGGTAGAAGCACGAGTGATAAAAGAGTGAATGTGGGGAGGTGAGATGGAGAAAAGTGTGGAGGTGACAACGAGAGGAGAAAACGGATGAGGTGGTTGTAGAGGAAGAGTGGGGACGATAGAAGCAAGAGTGATGAAAAAGTGAATGTGGGGAGAGTAGGGTAAGTGAGAATAATTGAGGTGATAATAGAGACTTACGGAAGCTAAAAGTATGGAACCAAGGACCAGAGAAAGGCAAAGAAGAGGTAAATTCGTGACTGCGAGGAGATATCTGAAAAGGTCCCCGGAGATGTTTATCTCGCTGAGAGGAAACGACTATCGACAGTTGATCTTGGAAAAGCCGGAAATAGACCCCCGAGGTGATTCGACTCGCAAGACACGTTGGATATCTACAGCCTGCAGTTTCAATTAATGGCTATAAAACGTCTAAGCTAAGATATTGAGGAATGCCGAGCATCCGATACTCTCCTATATTAAGTGGTTCGATGGCAAATTAAATTTACCAAACATACCTCAATTCATTATATTGATCTTCCTTTTCGAAACTATCCTTCTCAAAGACATCTAGTCTTGACCAGTATTTTAATTAAAATATTTCGGATAAAAGGAGAAAAATTTATTTATCTTTGTTGATCAATCAATCCTAACAGAAAGAGAGGAATGTTATGTACTTTTGGATGACCAAATATTGACTCACATCACTTCCCTCCTCTATTTGCTCATACTTTGATCCTATTTCGATTTATACTACTGGCACCACCATGACTAAGTCTAGGCTGACACATACTACTTTTTTCACTGACTTATCAGTTTTTCTTTCAGGTATAAATAAAAACTTACACCTAGGTGATTAATAATGATGAAGTAATTAAAATGTTTCTAAATTTATTTTTAGGACTCGATTTTATCTTTGAAAAAAGATACTTTTCCTTCGCTCCGCTGGGAATCGAACCACAGGTCTACCGATTGCTGGTTGGGTGCTCTTACCACTAAGCTACTGGAGAGATCCAGAAAAGAATATTTGTTCACCAAAAAAGATAAATTTCAAGATGGAAAAATTCTTTTCAAACAAAAACCAGGAAAGGTGCATTTCTCACCGAAAAATATCCAATTTCTAACAAGACATATGAATTTTCAGACCAAAAAGACGAATTTTCCCTATTCCCTACACCCCTACTTCCTCTCAACATACTTCAACCTCCGCTTCAACTCCCTCCACGAACTTTTTCCCCCACCCCATCATTCCAACTCACTTCTCCTCCCCTCATTTTACTTCACTTTCCTCAATTGCTCTTATTTCCCCTAATTTTCCCTCCCGCATTACCTTCTAAGTCCCCTACTTCTCGATCCCTTATTTCCTCTCACTTCCGCTACGACCTCTCTCCTTATTTCCCCTTACTTACCCTCCCCTTATTCCTCCTACTTTCCTTTCACTCATTTTTCCTACTTCCTCTACTTCCCTTCCCCATATTTTCTCTCACTCCTCCCACCCTATCATTTCACCTCACTAACCCTACTTCCTCAACGTTCCTTAATTCCCCAAACCCCTACTTCCTCTCACCATACTTCAATCTTCGCTTCAACTCCCTTCCCTAACTACTGCCTCGTCTACTTCCCCTTCTCCTTACTTCTCCAGTTAACACACCCCATCCCCTACTCCCTCATTTAACGATTTATATCACTCCCCCTAAACTACCATCATTTCATCTCGATTCTCCCCTCATTTCACTTCATTTTTCCTACTTGCCCTTATTTTCCCTCATTTTTCCTTCCTGCATTACCTCCCATATCCCCTTCTTTACATCCCATCATTTCCTCTAACTTCCTCCACAATCTCTCTCCTCATTTTCGCTCATTCACCCACTCCTTATTTCCCCTACTTCTCTTTTCCTCATTTACTCTTCTTTCTTTACTTCTCTTTCCCACATTTTCTCTCACTCCTACTCCTATCATTTCACCTCATTTCCCCTACTCCCTCCATTCCCCCTACTTCCCTCTCCTCATTTCCCCCAACTTTCCCGACTCCTCTTCCCCCAATTGTCCATACTACCTTCCCCTTATTTCCCCTAATTCCCACTCCCTAATTTTCTCTACTCTCCTCATCTCATTTCCGCTCACTTCAACTACTTTCTCCTCAGAAAATTAATTATTTTTGATAAAGGCATACATGGGAAAGAGTGGGGAAGAGGGAAATTTATTTTGAAAATATTTAGTTCATAAATTGGCACCCGGCTGACTATAATCTGACCTGTACTACTTCTCCGTGCTATGGCTGACTACTGAATGGCCAATACTACTGAACCAATTTATTAAAAAATGGAAATAAAAAATTTTTATCCTGCTTTCGGTGAAACTAGGGCCTCTTATTTTCAAATTTGAGTGATCCTATGTTGATAGAAAATAAAATATAAATAAAGTAACGAACTTTTTTAAAATAAATTTTAAATCAAAAAGTTGAATTTTCAACTCGCAAATATAAATTGTGAACCCTGAATAGAATGGACAAAGTTTCAATTTAAAAGAAAAAATGTCAACGGATCAAATGAATTTTTAACAAAATAGTTAAATTTCTAACGAAAAAGATAAATTTTCTACCAAGAATATTAAATTCCTACCAAAAAGACGAAGTTTTCTAAGAAAATAGTGGAATTTTCATATATGAAAAATTAATTTGTAACAAAAAAAAAACAGTGAAATTTTCATTTAAAAAAATTAATTAATAATGGGAATAATTATTTGTTCACAAAGTAGTTTACTTTTCTATCAACAAGATCAATTTTCAGCCAAGAAGATTAATTTTTCACTAAAAAAAGATGTTCTTAACAAACACATAAATTTTCAACCTAACAGTTGAATTTTCAACTAAATATTTAAATTTGCAACTAAAAAGATGTATTTTCTAACCCAAAAAGACAAATTTTTAACAAAATTCATGAATTTTTAACTAAAAAAGATAAATTTTTAACCAGATAAATGAATTTTTAAAGAAAAATTTAAATTATCAAATCACAAAGACAAAATTGTGAACCCCAAAAAGAATAGTTGAAGATTTAATTTGCAAAATAATAATTTACAACTAATTAAATAAATTCTTAACAAAATAGTTAAATTTTCAACCAAACAGATTAATTTTCGACAAAGAAGATTAAATTTGTACCAAAACGACGAATTTTTAAAGAAAATAGTGGATTTTTCATCGATAAAAGATAAATTTTCAATAAAAAATAGTTACATTTTTAGTTAAAAAGATGAATTAATAATAAGAGAAACTACTTTTTTTACGAAATAGTGGAATTTTCAAACACACGAATGAATTTTGGACTAAAAAGTTGAATTTTTAACTCACAAAAATAAACTGTGCACGCAAAATAGAATATTTAAAATTTAAATGAAAAATTTTTTGACTAATTGAATAAATTTTTAATAAAATCATTGAATCTTCAACCAAGCAGATATATTTTTGACCAACAAGATTAAATTTTTACCAAAAAGACAAATTTTCTAAGAAAGTAGTGGAATTTTCAAATATAAAAGATAAATTTGTATCTAAAAATAGTTAGATTTTGAGTTAGAAAAATTAATTATTGATAAAAAAAACAATTTTTTCAAATAGTTGATCTTTTAGCAAAAAATTAATTTTCAACCAAAAAGATATATTTTCGACCAACAAAATCAAATTTTTACCAAAAATACAAATTTTCTAAGAAAGTGGTGGAATTTTCAAATATAAAAGATCAATTTTTATCAAAAAATAGTTAGATTTTGAGTTAGAAAAATTAATTATTGACAAAAAACGATTTTTCCAAATAGTTAATCTTTTAGCAAAAAAAATTAATTTTCAACCAAAAAGATATATTTTTAAACAACAAAGTCAAATTTTTACCAAAAAGACAAATTTTCTAAGAAACTAGTGGAATTTTTATCTATAAAATATAAATTTATGAACAAAAAATATTTAAATTTTCAGTTAGGAAAATTAATTACCAATAAGAAAAACGATTTTTTTAAATATTTATTCTTTCAGCTGAAAAAATGAATATTCAACCAAAAGGATCAATTTTCAACCCAGAAGATAAATTTTCTAGCAAAAATGTACGTTTTAAGCCAAATTTATAAATTCTCAATCGGAAAGTTGAATTTTTAACAAACAAAAAAAGGAATTTGATTGTTTCTGTGTAATAAAAAACAAAATATAAATCTTTTTCTTCAAGTTGCAAGTTAAAAAATATTTGTTTATAAAATAAATCGATCGCATACCTGATATGAGCACCAACACTATCCACATGATCCCCACCAGGCTCTTCATCATGTCATTGTGACGTCACGTCCGCCTCATTTTTCCTCCTTTTCGCCCTCTCGATCCCTCAGCTTTCACACTGAAACAAATCCAAGACAAATGATCGTAAAGAAAACATAAACTTGTATCAAGAAGCTCATAATCCGATCTATCTTGAGCCGAACCCACTTTCCCAAGATATTCCATGTAAACATTAAGAGGGTCCATTAACTCGATTTTGTTTACAAGAAAAATTGTAATTTTAAATCTATAATATTTTTATTTCTTGAGAAAAAAAAACGCTCCGTGACTTATTATTTTTTCAGGTTTAAATGAAGTTGAGAGAAATGGAGAGGGGGTGATGAGAAGGGGGCGAGCGGCGAAGAGGGATGAGTGGGTGGAAAGAGTGAGCGGGGGGGGGGGTTGGTTAAAAAGGGGGTGGCGGTGGTGGAGGGGAGGGGATTGAGAGGGTGAGAATGAGGATATAATGAAGAGCCGGAGTTGATGGATGGGAGTAGGAGTGAGGGCGGTTAGGGATAAAGGGAGTGAGTCGGGAGAGAGGGGTTGAGCGAAGAGGGGTAGTGTAGGACAGGGAGAGTTAGAATTTGGAGAAGATCCGATATGAGGGAGAGGAGGGGAGGGAAATAAAAGGAGAGGAGGAGAGGGGTAAGTAGATGGTGATTTAGGATATGGGAGAATGAAGGTGAAGAAAAGGGAATGAGAGATGGGAGGAGAGTGGGTAGGAGATGAAAATTGGGGTATGGGGAGAGGATGATATAAAGGAGATATGTGAGAAAAGAGACAGAGGGGTAGTAAGAGGTGTATATCGAGGGAATGCAGAGGGGGTGAGAAGAAGAGAGCGGCGGTAAGAGATGAGAGAGTTGGAGAGGAAGAGTGGTGGCGGGGGAAGGGATGCTTGATAAGGTAGTGGCGATGAGGAATGAGTGGGTGGAAATGGTGAGTAGGGAAGGGGACGGATGGGTGAAAAGAGGGTGATTGTGGTGAAGAGCTTGAAGAGGTTGAGGGTATAATGAAGAGTTGGGAGGTGATGGGCGAGAGTAGAAGGTGGTTAGGGAGAGAGGGGATGAGTCGGGAGGGAAGGGTCGAGTGAAGAGGGGGAAGTGTGGGAAAGGAAGAGTGAGGATTGTGAGAAGACGGGAGAGAAGGGAGAGGAAGGGAAGTAACTGAAAGGCGAGCATGAGAGCGATTGAGAGATGATTCTCCTAATCTCTCCCCCTTCCCCTTTCCTACTGATCTATTCCCTCAGCCCTTAACTCTCTTCTTACTCCTTACCTTTACATTTCTTTTTATCATTAACCTTTCTCCTAAAACCTTACCCCTCTCCATCTTTTTTTCTTAATAAATTTCTTTTTTTTTCTTCTTTTTCTTTTATGTTTAGAATATTTTCGAAAAATTTTTGAATAGAAATAATTTTAAACTATTTAAGACGATATTTTCAATAAGCAAGTATGAAGCAGAAACATGAAGAATGTAATTTTTAGTTACTGACAGTATGAAGAGGGTGTCCACTCCCTGGCAGATACACACACTTTTTTTATTAATTTTTTCCCCATATAGCGAAGAATGAACGTGTTTTGTTGAGTGCTTTAAACGCGTGTGCACTAACTATTCAGCCTAGCAGAAAGAAAAAGAACGAACCGGACGGGTTTTAAATTCGAAAAAAATATGAAAACAGAGCTGCCACCCATTTATTCAAGAGAAGCTTCCCTTCGCTTCGTGACTTTTTCGTTCTATCTCCTCAGTTCTATTTCTTATTGCTCTAACTTTTTTTTTTCTTCCGGCAGATTATACTTCCACAGGAATTGTATTGCTGTGACCTTAACTCACCACTCGACTTTCTCATTAATTTTTTTTTACATTTCCTCCTTTCTCAATTTATTATTTACAGTTGCTGATGGATTCGTAAATGGAATTTCAATTCGTGGTTTTATTGAAATTAAATATTAAATTATTTAAACAAATACTTTATCAATTTGTTGTAATTATCACCTCACTTTAATTGGAAAGTTGACAAACGGTTTGAAAATCTAGAAAAAACTGTCAATAATAATAAATTGTTTAAAAAATAATTTTTGATAACTTTGAATAATTATTGCATAATTTTGGGTAAAAAGTTCAAATCGGTTGGATATGTCTGAAAAAGCCCACAACTCTCTACCATTATTCTTAGAAAATATTGTTATTGATAATAATAATTAATTGTTCAATTTATTATTTTTGTTAGAACCTAATTATTTCTGCGCTCTAACTAAAAATTTGACGAAAGGTTGGAAATCAAAAAAAGCGCAACTTTCTAGCATTATTCTAAGAGGAAATTGTCATAAACAATAATAAACTGATTATAAAATTATATCCAATAACATTGATTAATTATTTATTCTTTCTCAATGGAAAGTTCAAAAATTGGAAAAAATCGGGAATTTCTACCTCTTTTCTAACAGATAATTGCTATAAACAATAAGAAATTGTTTAAACAAATACTTTGATAACTTGCATTAATACCTCACTCTAACTAACAAGCTGACGAAAATTTAAAAATTTTCAATGAAAAAAATCCAACTTTCTAACATTATTCTAAGAGAATATTGCTATAAATAACATTAAATTGTTTAAACAATTATCATCGTTCAATTTGATTGATTCTTTTTTTGCTCGAACGGAAAAGTTAACAAAACGTTGAAAATTGAAAGAAGTGCAATTTTCTAGCATTATTTTGAGAGAATATTGTTATAAGTAATCAAACATTGTTTAAACAATTAGGTTCGTGAACCTTAATTAATGATTACCTCAATGTGGATGAGAAGTTGAAAAAAAGGTTGCAAATATCAGAAAAAATTAAAACTTTCTAGTATTAATCTGAAAAAAATTGCCATTGATCAATTTTTAATTGTTTAAACAAACAAGAATTGTTCTTATAATCAAGGATAAATGAAAACTTGAATTAAATTTTGTGATTTATTCATTTACGAGATTCTATAAAAAAAGTGAGAAAAAAAGAAATAATACAAGCCAAATATTGTCAACAAATAAGATGAATTTTCAACTAAAAAATATCAATTTTCAATAAAAATAGAATACTCTAATTTTAAGTTAGGGAAATAAGTTTTTAAAAAGAAAAACAATTTTTCAAAGAAATAGTTGAATTTTTAACTAAACAGATGAATTTTCAACAAAAAATGTTAAATGTCAACAAAAAAAAATTAATAAAAAGTGAAATAGTTAAATTTTGAGTTTAAAAAGAAATTAATTTTCAATTGAAAAAACTGATTTTCAACCAAAGAATTTAAATTTTCACCAAAAAGATTAATTTTCTGAAAAAAAAATAATTTTTAACAAAATGCATGCATTTTCAACAAGTATTTTAATTTTTAATGGAATTTTCAACAAAATAGTTCAATTTTCACCCAAACAAATGAATTTTCAAATAAAAGATTGAATGTATATTCATTTTTTTTTCAATTCAGTTAATTAATTAATTTTTAATAGAAAAACTAATTTTCAACCAAAAAAATGAATTTTCAATTAAAAAAAACAAACTAATTTTCAAGCAAAAAGATTAATTATTTACTGAAAAAGTTTAAATATTCACAAAATACATGAATTTTCAACCAAAAAGGTGTAATAATAATAATTGAAAATAATGTTAACAAAAGTAGTTAGATGTTGAAAAAAAAGTTTTCAACTAAAAAGATGAATCATCAACAAAAAAAAATTAATTTTTAACAAAGTAGTTCCACTTTATAATATAATATCTGATATAAAATCCTATTAGATCCGATCCTAAAGAATTTCATCTGTTTCAATGCATTTCTATTCTGTCCTATTTTACTTTTCCTGATCAAATCCCATCCTATCCGATTCTATCCGATCCTATCCGATTTTACCCGTTTCTATCTGGTCCTATCTAATCCAATCAGATCTTATCTGATTCTATCCGTTCCTATTTAATTATATCCAACCCTATATAATCCTATCCGATCCTATTAGATACAGTCCGACATTATCCAAACCTAACCGATTCCATCCGATCCTCTTCGATTCTATCTAAGTCCATCCAAGTCTGTTAGATCCTATTCGAAACTAGCCCACCCTATGGGATTCTATCCCATCCTATTCGTCCATAATCAGTTCTGACCAATTTGGTTAGGTCCTATTCGACCCCAGCCGATTCTGTCTGATTTTATCAGATCCTATCCGATTCTACCTTATCTTATTTGATCCTATCCAATTCTATCCCGTCATATATCATCCTACACAATCCTATTAGATACGATCCGATTCTAAACGATTTTATCTGTTTCTATGGAATTCTATTCGGTTCTATCTGACTTTGCCTGATCATATTCGATCCTATCCGATTCTATCTGACCCTGTCCGATCTTAATTGATTCTATCCTGTCCTGTCTAATCGTATCCGAACTTATCCGATCATATTTCTTCCTATCTAATCATATCCAAACCAATGCGATTCTATCCGATCCTATTCGATTCTATCCCAGATTACCCAACATTAACAGATTCCATCCTATCCTATACGATTCTGTCAGATCCTATCCGATCTTCCTCGACTTAAACTGGTCCTATTTGATGCTACCTGATCATATCCTATCCAATCCGATCTTATCCAATCCCTTCCCATGCTGTCTGAACCTAAATAATCCTATCCGATTCTATCTAATCCTGTCCGGTCTTGATTGATTTTATCCGGTCCAACTAATCGTATACGATCTTATCCGATTCCATTTAGTCATGTCTAATCATATCGAACCCAATCAGATTTCATCCGATCCTATTCGATTATATCCCATAATATCCAACCTTAATGGATTCTATCCGATCCTATACGATTTGGTTAGATCTTATCCGATCTTCTTCGATTTATACCGGTCCTA
>CAKNXH010000313.1:0-19391 GCA_932178445.1 Andricus quercusramuli | reverse complement strand
AGTCGATTCCGTAGACAAAAATTGAGACGATTTATTGAAAAATAGGCAAATTGTGAATTTGTTTATAAAAATGGTTTAAACCATTAATAATTGTTGTTAATTCCAAAGGATAATAGCAAAGAGTCTTTGGAAAGACATTTTTAGTCGATTCCATTCACCAAAATTAAGACCATTCATTGGAAAACAGCTAGATTTTGAATTTATTCATAAAATTTGTTTAAATAATTAATAATTGGTCATAAATTAAAAATATTATAATGGCAAAAAGTCATCAGAAGGATATTATTTGTTGATTACGTAAACAAAACTTGAGTGATTTCATTGAAAAGTAGCCAAACTCCTCATTTATTTATGAATATTGTTTATATTATTAACAATTGTTGTCTATTTGAAAATTATATTACCAAAGACTCATTGTTTTATTTTCGATCGATTCAGAGAAGTAAAATTGCGCCTTTTATATTTTATTCCCACAAATTAGCAACAATTATTAATTATTCAAAAAAATTTGGTGAACAAATTCACAATTTGGCTATTTTTCAATTAATGATATTAATTATTCTCCACGGAATCGACTAAAAATTCATTTCCAAAAATTCTTTGCAATGATACTTTTTAATTGACAATTATTAATTATTTAAAAAATAATCATAATCAAAAAAAAAAAAAAAAAAAAAATTATTTTCGTTGGAAAATATCCGAACTGGGAATTTGTTTATTAAAGTTGCTTAAACAATTGCCAAATACTGTCTATTTTAAATTAATTGTGATTAGAAATTAATTTTCCTTACATTTTATACAAAAACTGAGAATGAATTTTATTCATTCATTTGTTTATAACGTAACAAAATTGTTTAAAAATCATTTTTATCTACTTGGAATTATTTTCAGATAGTTTAGGCACATATATAAGATCTTTTTTTAATCAATCTAAAAATCTTCAAAAAATTGATACTTCTGAAATGTTAAAAAATAAAAAAAGTCAAATTAGTTGTTAAATAAAAAATTAACCAAAGTTTTTCGAAAAATAAATAAACAAATCTTTTTTTGTTCCAGCTCGTAAAACGATCTCGAAATCCCTATAGAAATTCCCCTGAAACATGAATACTAAATTCAGCTTTTTTTCATTTTTTTATTGAAAAAATAAGGGGAGAATAATGTCGTAAATCTCTCTTATAGTCAAGACCGTCTTCCATAAAAGAGGAATTTTTTTTTATGTGTAACGTATATAACGAGTATTCAACTGATGTGAGGGAAAATAAAAAATAAATTATTCACCCTGGAGAGCCGAGGGTCAAAGGTTAATCTGGGCAGAGTAGTATTTACAAATCTCTCGTAATAAGCCTGAAATCTGATAGAGATATTCTACTTGTATTTTGCGTGTTACGAATAATAATTAAATAATGAGAAATTATATACGATCCTATCATATCCGATTCTATCCTATCCTATTTGATATAATCCGATCCTATCCGACTCTATCCGTGTCTGTCTAATCCTGCTCGATCCTATCTGACATTATCTGACCCTAACCGATTAAATCCGATTAAATCCGATTTTATCTGATCCCATCTGAGCACATCCGATCCGATTCTATCTGATTCTATCGTACCTTATTCGACACTATCCGACCCTATCCGTATCCATCCGATCATTTTCGACCCTAACCGATTCTAACCGATTATGTTAGATCCTATTCGATCCTATCCGATGCTATCTGATTTTATCCGATCATATCCAATTCTAACCGGTCCTACTCGATCCTATCAGATCCTATCCAAAATTATGCGCCCTTGACCGATTATATCCGATCCTATCAGATTTTACCCTATATCATATATCCTATAGGATCCGATCCGATCCTATCCGGCTCCATACGTTCCTATCTGATTCTATCTAGTCCTATTTAATCATATCCAACCTTATACAATTCTGTCTGATCCTATTCAATCCGACATTATCCAATCCTAACCGATTCTATCCAACCCTAACCGATTCTATCCTATCCTATCCGATTCTACTTGATCCCATCCGATTTTGTTAGATTCTATTTAAGACTCTCCGACCTTATCCAATTCTATCCAATCCTACCCAACCTCAATCGATTCCAACCGACTTTGTTAAGTTCTATTCGACCCCGGCCGATTTTATCCGATCATATCCAATTCTAACCGGTCCTACTCGATCCTATCAAAAATTATCCGACCTTAAGCAATTATATCTGATCCTATCTGATTTAACCTTACCCTATCCGATGTTGTCCGATTCTATTCGGTCCTATATGATTCTATACGATCCTATTAGATTCGATCCGATCCTCAACGATTTTACCCGTTTCTATGATATTCTATTCGGTTCTAACTGACATTGCCTGATCATGTTTGATCCTACTTAATTCTATCTGATCCTGTCCGATGTTATCCGATTCGGTCTGATCCTATCTAATCGTGTCCAATCTTATCCGATTTTATCCGATTCTATGTAGTCATATCTAAACATATCCAACCTTGTCCGGTCCTATGCGAATCCATCTGGCATTAGCCAACCTTAATGGGTTCTATCCGATCCTATCCGATTCTCTTAGATCCTATACGATCTTATTTGATTCAATCCAGTCCTATCATATCCTACACGATCCTATCCTATCTTATCCGATCTTATCCGATCCTTTCCGATTTTCTCCGAACCTAATTGATGTTATCCGATCCTATCTGATCGAAATTCGTCTTTTTTGGTAGGAAATTAATCATCTTGGTCAAAAATAATTCCTTTCAATATAATATTAGCTCAAAAATTTAAAAATTTTAAGAATTAGTACAATAAAAAATGTCAGAATTTCCACAGAATTATTTTCTTCGTCCCACTTTTTCGTCTTTTTCCACATCCTTTTTCGATATTCAATTATTCGCGAGAGAGGAATGCTCAATTCGTCTGAGATTTCCAATACTGCAGGAACACTTTTCGCTCATTTGCATTTTCTTTCTTACTTTCTCCTAGTTCCAAGAAAATCACTGAATTTTGTTGAATCCGATTATAATGTTGATTATTGCCATTCAGAAACGCGACAAATCAATTCATCTTTTATTCAAAAAAAAAAATAAAAATCAGAATAATTCAGTTTATCATACCTCAAGTATTAAATAATAAATACCTTCGAGTGACAAATAACATGAGTTTAATTTCCTTCTTCAATTGAGACATTTCTTCAATTTTATATATTTTTATTACCAGTTGCATTCTTCTTTTCATTATTATTTTACTGACACTATCTGGCACTATCCGACCCCATCGGATTCTATCCAATCCTATCCGATTCTAACTGATTCTATCCGATCCTATCCGATTTTAACTGATTCTATCCGATCCTATCCACACTAACCCTTTCTAAGCGATTCTGTTAGATCCTATTCGACACTATCCGATCCCATCCGCCTCAATCTGATTCTATCCGATCCTATTCGATCCTATCTAATATTATGCGACCCTAAACGATTCTAGCCGATTCTATCTTAGACTTTCCAAGCCTACCCGTTTCTTTCCGAACATACCAGCTTCTATAGACCCTGCCAGTTTCTATCCGATCCTATCCGACTCCATCCGATTTTATCTGATAATATCTGATCATATCTGACCCTATTTCATTCTATCTGGTACTGTCTGATCTCATTCGATCTTATCTGATTCTATCCAGTCCAATCTGGTTATATCTGACCATATCAGATCCTATCCGAGATTGAACAATTTTATTCGATTCTGTTAGATTCTAGTCGACACTATCCGATCCTATTGTAACTGATTCTTTCTGGCCCTATCCAAGACTACCCGACCTCACCCTATTCTATTCGACTGTATCAGTTTCCATCCGGTTCTATCTGATCCTATCCGATCTTATCTCGGCCTTAAACTGATTCTCTCCGATCTTATCCGACACTATCCGGCCCTACCTGATTATATCCGATCCTATCTGACCCTTACCGATTTTATACGATATTCTGATAATTTAATCTGTTAATTTATTTCTTTCCCCCTGTCTCCTTTCTCCTTTTCTTCTACCCCATTACCCCTCTTCCAATTCCATTTTCATATTTTTCTGTTGTTTTTCTCTTTTCCCTTTCCCCTTCCGTTAATTATCTATCTGATAATTATCAGATCTGATAATTTTTTTTTTTTTTGTTTTTTTTCCTTTTTTTCTGATTTCGTCCGATCCCATCTGATTATATCTGATCCTACTCGATCCTTTCCGATATCATCCAGCCCTAACCGATTTTAGCCTATCCCATCCGACACTATCCGACCCTACTTGGTTCTATACGACCCTACCAGATTTTATACGATCCTATTAGATTTTATCTGATCTTATCCGATCTTATTTGATTCTATCTCGTTCTATCTGATCCTGTCCGATGTTATCTGATTCCATCCACTTCTATATGATCCTATGTGATGTCATCCGACCCTATCTAATCCTATCCAAATCGACCTTTTCAGATCCTATCCGACCATATCCTACCCGATTCTATCCGATCCTACCCGACACTGTCCGACGATACCCGCTCATATCCGATTCTGTCTGGACCAATCCTATCCTATCCGATTACATACGGTCTTATCTGTTCCTATCGATTATATCCGAGCATATACGATTATATCCGATCGTATCGGTTTCTTCCTGATTTTATCCACTTCTATCCGATTCTATCCGGTTCTGTCATTATCCACTGTAGGTTGTATTATCCACTGTAGGGAGGGATCCCCTATAGACTAACAAAATTAATCGTCGTTTAATTAAGAACCTAAACTGAAATGGATTTCCGAAGGATAGAATAAGTTTAGTAACCTTTTAGTTCATTAGTTCCTTCTTTATTGTGTACTCAAAGCCATTCATTACTCTAAAATTGAATTTATTGGGTGATTTTGTAGAATCAATTTAAAAATACTTGGACATTTTAAAAGGATTGAATTTAAAGTCTTCGAATTTTTCAACTCTCCCCATACTTTTGATTTATCTTATGGAGCAACGCTTATGCTCTATGACTTCATGATTTTTTTTTGTGAAAATCTTTCTGAACATTTAAAAAAGGGGAAGTAGGGGACGGTAAGTGGGGAAGTTGTGGGAAGGGGAAGTTAGGATTTTAAGGGCTGAGAAGTAGGGGAAAGGAATTGAAGGAAGGAGAAGTAGAGGAATTTAGAGGAAGTCATGGGTAGAAAAACTATGGCAAGTATGGGAAATGGAGTAGGGGAATTGAGGAGAGGGGAAGTACAGTAAGGGGAATTATAAAAATTGAGGATAGGAGAATTAAGGAGAGGTTAAATATGGAGGGTTATTAGAGGGAGTGAAGAAAGTGAGGGTTAATGGGTAGAGGAAGAGAAGTGAGGAAATGGCAAGTAGAGGAAGGAAAGTGAGGCAAGGGAAAGTAGGAGACTTAAGGGAAGTCATAGGTGAGGAATGTACGAGAGTTATGGAAAATAACGTAGGAAAGTTTAGGAGAGATGAGTTGAGAAAATGGGAAGCATTGGGATTAGGGGGAGGGAAATTGAGGAGAGGGTAAATATGGGAGGTTCATTAGGAGAAGTGAGAAAAATGAGGCTTGGGAAGTAGAGGAAGGGAAGTGAGGAAATGGGAAGCAGAGGAAGGGAAGAGAGGGAAGGGGAAGCAGGAGAATTCAGGGGAAGTCATAAGTAGTGAATGTACGAGAAGTATGGAAAATGAAGTAGGAAAATTGACGAGGTAGGGAATGTACGAGAACTATGTAAAATAAAGTAGGAAAATGTAGGAGAGATGAGTTGAGGAAATGAGAAGTATGGAGATTGAGGAGAGGGGATTTAAGGAGAGAGTAAATATGGGAGGGTCAGTAGGGGAAGTGTACAAAGTGAGGGTTAGGAAGTAGAGGAAGGGAAGTGGGGAGATTGAATGTAGAGGAGATGAAGAGAGGGAAGGGAAAGTAGGAGAATTCAAAGGAAGCTATAGGTAGGGAATGTACGGGAAGTATGGCAAATAAAGTAGAAAAATTTAGTAGAGATGAGGTGAGGAAATGGAAAGTATGGGGATCAAGGGAAGGAGAATTAATGAGAGGGTAAATATGGGAGGGTAAGTATTGGAAGTGAGGAGATGGGAAGTAAAGGTAGAGAGTTGAGGGTAGGAGAAGTATGGAAATTTAGCCGAAGTCATAGGTAGGGAATGTACGAAAATTATGGAAAATGAAGAAGGGGAATTGAGAAGAGGTGAAGTGAGAAAAGGGAAAGTATTGGGAATGAAGAGGCGGGAAATTAAGGAAGAGGTAAATATGGGAGGGTAAGTAGGGACGTGAGGAAATTCAGGAGAATGAAAGCCGAGAAAGGGAAATGAGGTGATGGGAAGTGGAGAAAGGGATGCAAAGGAAAGTATAGGAAACAAAGTAGGGAACTTGATGAGAGGGAAAGTGTGGAAAGACGAAGTATGAGGATAAGGGGAGGGAAATCAAGGCAAAGATAAATTGGGGAGGGTAAGCAGGGAGAGTGAGGACATAGAAGGTATAAAAAGGGAAGTGATGGGAGGGAAAGTAGGGGAAATGAGGAGAGGATAAGAGAGGAAAAGTGAAAGGAGGGGAATTGTGGAAGGAGTATTGTTGGAGGGGTAGGAAAGTAGGTGGAAGGAGGGGCATGGGGGTATGTGAGGGAGAATTTCAACGATCTAATTAACGAAAAAGAAGAAAAGTAGCTTGAAGGTTGTCTTCTTTTTTATTCCTGGTTTTTAATTCATTAACTTCTTTGAAATGGGATAGTGATATTTAAGGGTATATTCTCCAAATTAGATAGTTGGATTCTTCTTTTCAAAATCTTAACATCCTTTCACCATCACACGATTTTCGATTCTTCTATAAACACGATCTACCAACTTGTCTGTGTTAGTGTCATTTTATCAGTGTCTGCATCATATTCAAGAAATTGTGCGAGAGAGTGAAGGGTAGAGAAAGCAGTAGAAATAAGGTGATTAGGAAAGGGGGAGGAAAGGGAAGCGGAAAAGAGAAGTAGAAATAAGGAAAGCGAAAAAGAAAAAGGCAAAGGTGAAAGAAGATTGGAAAGCAACAAAAAAGAGAAGAGGGAGGAAGGAATGATAGGAGAGAGGAAAAGTGTAGAGAGGACGAGAGGAAAGGCAAAGGGGAAATGGTGAAGTTGAAAGGGGAAGGGGGAAAACAAACGAGAAGCGTGAAAAGTGGTGAGAGAGGAAGGGCAGAGATGGTGGTAGAAATAACGGAAGGGGAAAGGGAAAAGAGAAAAACCACAGAAAAATATGAAAATGGAATTGGAAGAGGGGTAATGGGGTAGAAGAAAGGGAGAAAGGAGACAGGGGGAAAGAAAAAATTGAAAAAGAGAAAAAGGAAAAGAGAGAGGAAAAATGAGATAGAGAAGAAGGAGATTGAGAAAAAGGAGATAGATTGTCATTAATAATCCTTAAATCTTTATCGATAATGGGATCCTCAACCCTAGGATTGCACCTGCTCATGAAAGGCATTTGAGATCGGTTACGACTGGAAATGTCGTTTCTTTTTACTTTTCTTGCTGTCAGTCTGCTTTCTTCTGCTTCCTGCTCTCATTACAACAGCGGCCGACCCTCCGAAGCTGCCACTCGATTAAAAAGAACACTAGAGAGTTCCACAATTTTCAAAGACTTGTCTCTCTTGTAGAAAATACCTGTCCGACTTTAATCCAACAAGCTTTCAGTTTCCAGGACGTTACGCATTTCAACAATAATTTTTTCATGTTTGAGAAGAGGAAATTGCGTCAGATGAGAAAAACGCTCTTTTATTTTCCCATTAAAGTATCATAAATATAAACGCGCTGCCTTCAATCCAAGAAGTGGAAGGCAAGTGACTCAAGGAGAGTGATATATTGATGCTGGTGCTTTTTATGATGAATAAATTTAATGGAGTTTTCTTAGAAGAAAAGGTTTTCTAAGTATAGGCTAAAACGTTTTATTTCGTTCAAGATGTTTTTATTATCCTTGTTTCTATAGGGAAAAGGAAAAAGCGAAATAGGGAAGAGAGAAGGGAAAAGGGAAGAGGGAAAGAGGAACAGGACAACTGTAAAAGGACAGAGACAGGGAGAGCGATAGAAACAGAGAAAGGGTGAGGGGAAAAAATAAGGTTAGAGGTGAAAAGGATTGGAGTAGGATGCAAAAGAGGAAAGGGAAATGGAAGCAGGTAAAAGAGAAACGGATAACTGGGAAGATGAAGCGGGAAATCAAAAAGGAAGAAAGGAGTATGGGTGCGAGGATAGAGACTGGGTCAGGCACAAGGATCAGTACAGGGACAGGGAAAGGGTAAGGGAAAAGGAGATAAGGTCAGAGAAGAAAAGGTGTAGAGTGGAAGGGGGAAGAGGATAGGGGTAAGGGTTCAGGAAACATGGAACAGGGAAAAGGGAAAAGGGAAAAGGGTGAAAGAGGAACAAGACAACTTAAAAATGGAAAAGAGAAAAAGAACAGGAAAGAGGAACAGGACGACTGTAAAAGGACAGGGACAGGGATAGGGATAGAGGAAGGGTAAGTGAGAAATGATAAGTTTAAAAGTGAAAAGGATTAGAGTGGCTTCATCGAAAGTCGAACTACTATGTTAAAAATCCAGTTTTTCAGATGATTCGTCATTTTAGTACAAATTTCTTTCTTTGGTTCAAAACATAAATATTCTGTTGAAAATTCATATTTTTTGTAGTTAGACATATTCAAAGCTGAAAGAAATCTTCCAAAAGAATGAAAATTTATCTCGGTAATAAATATATAGCCCGCTGATTAATTCCATACAAGAAATTCTTATCGTTCTTAAATTAATGGAAACAATCAGCAGGCAATGTTTACCAGTCGGAGGCAGGCTACGTCACATTTACAGTTATATCATAAGACCTAATTGTGTCAACAGGCTTAACAATATCACATCTTCGCATTATTTTATTAAGCTCGTATATGTTTGACATTTTTCATTTTAATAAATCGCACCATCGCCCGACTATAATTCGAGCAATATTTCACTTAGGCTCTAAAATAAAATCAGTAATGTTTTAATTATAGATAATTTTTACCTCTTGATCAACTATTCACTTAGTAAACTGATAAATAATGCAAGCTACCAAACGCGGTGGTTCAAACAATTTACAATTGTTTATAACTATCTTCTCTTGGGTGAGTGCTGAAAAGTTGCGTGTTTTTCTCAAATGCTTATCTTTTCTTCGCCTTTTTAGTTATGAAAAAATAATAAATTAACATTAGAGAGAAACATATTTTTAACGATCTCTTTCTGTTCGTGAAAATATTTTGCTGATGGGAGATTTATATAAAAATATGTTCAATGCCAAATTTTCCTTTCACGCTTTGCAACGAAATTCTTTTGGTAATTAAAACAAAACTTTTGCAAATCATTTAGCCGCCTAATTCTCCCCCCTACTCAAAATTATAACGCTCTTTGTTTTTGTCTGTTGTGTGAGGTAGCTTTTTTGTGTAAATGAATTTTTTTTTAAACACTGGAGAAAGAGCAAGAATAATCCACCTAAAAAAGTAAAACACAACTTGAAAAATTATTGTTAGTTTTGGTTCACTCATTGTTTGTTCATAAATAAAAAGGTTTTTGTTGGGACCCTATAAAACATTGTTATGAAATGAGATTTGAAAATTAATATTTTATTTGTATTCCGTGGCTAATATCTAAATATCCTTTTTTTCTGAATATTCGGATTAGGGAATTTGTATGATTGCGTAGAGATGCAGTATTTTTTGAATAAATCAATAAATATATATTGTTATGAATAATTTCGAAAGGGTTCATAAAATTGTGGCTTCTATATTCTAACACAGATTGCTAAGAAATATATTGTTTATAAGGCTGTGGATAAATATTGGCTCGCAGTACGAGACAATCCGACGAAAATGAAAAGTTTTAAATTCTGAATCTGTTCGAAATTAAGCAAGTTACAGATTTTAGAGTTGAAAATATAAATTTTTAAATTTAAAAAGCTTTTGTAGTTGAACAAATGTAAACGATCGATTCAAACTTTTTAAACAATTCTTAATTCTGAAATAAATTCAAATCAATGGATTCATAATAAGACGTTCTTATTTAATTCAAGAACTTATTTTCTGAAAAAATTTTTAATGATTTTCTTTTCCAAAAATTAATTTTGTTAAGATTTGATGAGATTCCCAACATTTCCAAAAAGGAATCTAAGTTGTGTTAAGGTAATTTTTTTACATTTGCAGGATTTTCAACAAATTCGAGTTCCAAGATAATGAAATTATTATTAGATTCCTGGAAAATTTTGAAATTATTTTTTAAAACAAATTCGTATTATTAGTTTGTTTATAAATTTATATATATATATATATAATTTTTATAAGATTCTTGAAAAAATTAAAAAAATTTTTTGCATATTTCAGATGTGTCAAAAAAGAATCTAGCAGATTTTAAAGAAACTTTTTTTATTTTATAGGATTTCACAACATATTAGGAAAAAATTCAAGTTTTTTTAAGAGATGTCTTGAAATATCTAAAAATATTTTTAACTGACTTAAATTTTCCTTGAAATTTAGCAATATCATTCGAAATTTGAAAAAATTGCCTTTTAATCTTCAAAATTTTCCTAGGAATTTTAATGAAATTTTTTTTTCCACTTGAAAACTGTCAAATTCTTTTTAATCATCTAGAATTTTGGCTTAAAATCTTTTTGCAAAAATCTGCATTTTTAAAAATCTTTACATTTTATAATTGTTTTTCAATCTCATCAAATCTTTTGAATACTTCTTAAATTCACTCAATTTTTTTTATTTCAAATCTTACCAAATTTTCACTTAGAGCTCATTCTTCAAAATGAAAAATTATAAAAAAATTTTCCATAAATCTTAGGAAATTTCTTTTTTTAATCCTTTCGAAAATGTTGGCCTTCTAATATTTGTTAGTTATTTCAATGTTACATCCTTTTTTTCAAATTCTGCAAAAGTGAAACGAAATTTTTTTTAAATCTCTCAGATTCTGCGTTTAGAATTTTAGAAATCTTTTGCAATGTTTTGAAATCTTTTTGAATATTCTCTTGAAATTGATTTTTCAGAAAAAAAAATTATTTTAATTTTTCCTAGAAACCTGATTTTTTTCTTAGTTTTTTGAAACTTTACAAAATTCCTAAAATATCTTATATGAGTTTTTATTTATTTTTTTAATCGTTCCAAAACTTGTAATTATCTCTTAAACTTCCTATTTTTCTTAACTTGCGTGAATTATTACTTCACTAACATGAGAGATTTATGACATGATTTTCTGTCGCAAATTGAAGGTGAAAGGTCAAAAATTGGAAGGGAAGAAAAAAGAAGAAAAAGTTAAAAGTAAAGTTCAAGAAATAGAGTCCCAGTGGAAATTTGAGGCATCGCCCACGGAGAAATTTGATGTTTATTTTATTTTTTCAAAATTAGGTTTGACATCGATGCTGTAAGGCGACTCGTGATATTTCCACTCGTGTCACAATTTATTATAATTTAATGTGTTTCAAATTTTGCGGTAACCTAAACTTGATCCAATTTTTACTGATTTCAATAATAATGATTACTTAAAAAAAATGTTTAACATCGATGTGGATTTATTATTTATTCATAACTCAAATGACGGAGAAAAGTTGAAAATTAAAAAAAAACGCAACTCGCTAGCATTATTCTAAGAGAATATTCTATAGATAATAATAAATTGTTTAAACAAATACCTCACTCACTTTCATAAATAATTCAGTCACTCTAACTGGAAAGTAAAACAGGGTTGGAAATTTTGTAAAAATTCGCGCTTATTTAGCATTATTTTAAGAAAATATTGTTATGATTAATAATAAATTGTTTAAACAATCATTCTTGTTGAACTTGAATCAATATTACCCCAATTTAACTGAAAAGTTGGAAATTACAGAAAAAACGGCAACTTTCTGACATTACTCTAAGAGAAGGCGGTTATAAACAATAATGAGTTGTTTAAACAAATAATTTGTTAATTTAATTAAATTCTCGTTTCACTAGAAGTGAAAAGTTGAGAAAAAGTAAATTTAAGAAAAAATCGCAACATTCTAGCATCAATCTGAGAGGACATAGTTATAAACAATAATAAATTGTTTGAACAATTATGTTTCTTGGATGTAACTAATTATTTCCTCGCTTCAACTAAAGAGTTGAAAATTTCAGAAAAAAATCGCAATTTTCTACAACTTTTCTAAAAGAAAATTGCTATAAACAATAATTAATTATTTAAACAATTTTTTTAAACATCTGTGTATGAGTAGAAAAAAATATTTCATTGTTCCAGATGTTACTAATTATCGCTACTATTGGTTTAGTTGTTATTTTAGACTTTCATTTCCTACAAATTATTTCCAAATTTAAAAAATGTTATAATTTGGTAAAGTTCTAAAAAATTGTTAACCAAAATCTTTTAAACAATACTTTTTTGAAGCTAATCGTCCGCACCTAGGAGATTATTAAAAAAAATTATTGTCATTCTCCTTTCCAAATAGGAATGCCCATTTTTTCACAATTTTCCGAGAACTGCAAACATTAAAAAAAATTATTGTTTATAAAAATTTGATTTAAAAAGTATGACAATTTATTTTCGTGAGACAACCAACATCCTTGACCAATTAGGTAATTTTAAAAAAAATTTAAAACCTTAAAACCTTTTTAAAACCTTTTTGTTATCTTTCAAATTAAGTTTTGATTAAGTATGAGAATATTGTCCTCAATTTAAAAAATCACCTTTTACAATGCTCATTTTTGAGCTTGAGACAACCAACATCCTTAACCAATTAGGTTTGTTTTTAAAAAATGTAAAACCTTAAAACGTTTTTAAAATCTTTTTTTTATCTTTCAAAATCAGTTTTGATTAAGTATGAGAATATTGTCCTCAATTTTAAAAATCATCTTTAACAATGTTCATTTTTGAGCTTGAGACAACCAACATCCTTAACCAATTAGGTAATTCTTTCAAATTGCAAGACCTTTAAACCTTTCGGTTATTTTTAAAAATAAGTTATGATTAGGTATGAGAATATTGTCCTAAATTTTATAAATCATTTTTAACAATGCTCATTTTTGAGCTTGAGACAACCAACATTCTTAACCAATTAGGTAATTTTTTTAAATTGTAAGACCTTAACACTTTTCGGTCATCTTTTAAAATTAGTAAAGATTAAGTATGAGAATATTGACCTTAATTGTAAAAATCATTTTTAACAACGCTCATTTTGTTATCTTGAGATAAATAATATACTTAACTAATCTGGTAATTTTTGTACGATTATAAAACCTTTAAAAATTTCAGTTATACTTCAAAATGAGTTATGATTCAGTATGAGCATATTGTCCTCAATTTTATGAATCATTTTTAACAATGCTCCTTTTTGAGCTGAGATAACTAATATCCTTAACGAATCTTGTAATTCTTTCAAATTGTATTATCTTAAAACCATTTTGAAACCTTTCTTTTATCTTTCAAAAACAGTTTCGATTAAGTATGAGAATATTGTCCTCAATTTTATAAACAAATTTTTTAACTGCTCATTTTTGAGCTTGAGACAACTAACATCCTTAACCAATCATGTAATTCTTTTATATTGTAAAACCTTGAAACCTTTTTAAAACATTTCTGTTCTTTCAAAAACAGTATTGATTAGGTATGATAATATTGTCCTCAATTTTCTAAATCATTTTTAGCAATGCTCATTTTTGAGCTTGAGGCAACCAACATCCTTAACCAACCTGGTAATTTTTTTAATTGTTAAACCTTGAAGCCTTTTGGTTATTATCTTTCAGAATTAGATATGATTGAGTATGAGAATATTGTCCTCAATCTTATAAATTATTTTTAACAATGCTCATTTCTTAACTTGAGATAACTGATATCCATAACCTACCTGGTAATTTTTAAAAATTAGAAAACTTTCAAATCTTCCGGTTATCTCTCGAAATTAGTTATTATTAAGTATGAGAATATTGTCCTCAATTTTGAAAATCATTTTTAACAATGCTCATTTTTGTGATTGAGATAAATATTATTCTTAACCAATCTGGTTATTTTTTAAAAATTGAAAACCCTTAAAACTTTTCGGTCATCTTTCGAAATTAGTAAAGATTAAGTATGAGAATATTGACCTCAATTGTATAAATCTTTTTTAACAATGCTCATTTTTGAGCTGAGACAACCAACATCCTTAATAAATTTGGTAATTTTTCTACAATTGTAAAACCTTGAAACCTTTTTGAAACCTTTCTGTTATTTTTCAAAATCAGTTTTGATTAAGTATGAGAATATTGACCTCAATTGTATAAATCATTTTTAACAATGCTCATTTTTTAACTTGAGATAAATAATTTCCTTAACCAATCTGGTAATTTTTGAAAATTAGAAAACTTTTAAATCTTCCGGTTGTCTCTCGAAATTAGTTATTATTAAGTATGAGAATATTGTCCTCAATTTTAAAAATCATTTTTGACAATGCTCATTTTTGTGATTGAGATAACTATTTTCTCAACCAATCTGGTATTTTTTTTTTAAATTAAAACCCCTTAAAACTTTTCGGTCATCTTTCGAAATTAGTAAAGATTAAGTATGAGAATATTGACCTCAATTGTATAAATCATTTTTAACAATGCTCATTTTTTAACTTGAGCTAACTAATATCCTCAGCCAATCTTGTAATTTTTTTTAAATTATAAAACCCTTAAACTGTTCAGTTATACTTCAAAATGAGTTATGATTCAGTATGGGAATATTGTCCTCAATTTTATGAATCATTTTTAACAATGCTCATTTTTGAGCTGAGATAACTAATATCTTTAACGAATCTCGTAATTCTTTTAAATTGTAAAACCTTAAGACTTTTTTGAAACCTTTCTGATATTTTCCAAAAACATTTTTGATTAACTATGAGAATATTGTCCTCGATTTTATTAATCAATTTTAGCAATGTTCATTTTTGAGCTTGAGACAACCAACATCCTGAAACAAGCTGGTAATTTTTCAGAATGTTCAAACCTTAAAACCTTTTGTCCACAATTTTGTCAATCATTTTTAATAATGCTCACTTTTGAGCTAGAGCTAAATAACATCCTTAACCAACCTGTTAATATTTAAAATTGTTAAACCTTTAAACATTTTGGTAATCTTTCAGAATTAGATATGATTGAGTATGAGAATATTGTCCTCAATTTTATAAATTATTGTTAACAATGCTCATTTTTGAGCTGCAGTTAACTAACATCATTAACCAATCTGGTAATTTTTTTAAATTGGAAAAGCCTAAAACCTTTGGGTCATTTTTCAAAATTAGTCAAGATTAAGTATGAGAATATTGTCCTCAATTGTATAAATTATTTTTAACAATGCTCATTTTTTAACTTTGTATAACTAATATCCTTAACCAATCTGGTAATTTTTTTGAATTGTAAAACCTGAAAACCTATTTGAAACCTTTCTGTAATTTTTCAAAAACAATTTTCATTACCTATGAGAATATTGTCCACAATTTTATAAATCATTTTCAACAATGCTCATTTTCGAGCTTGAGATAAATAGCATCCTTAACCAACCTGGCAATTTTTTTAAATCGTTAAGCCTTAAAACCTTTCGATTATTCTTTAAAATAAGTTATGATTAGGTATGAGAATATTGTCCTCAATTTTATGAATCATTTTTAACAATGCTCATTTTTGAGCTGAGATAACTAATATCCTTAACGAATCTTGTAATTCTTTTAAATTGTAAAACCTTAAAACCTTTTTAAAACCTTTTTATCATCTTTCAAAAATAGTTTTGATTAAGTATGAGAATATTGTCTTCAATTTTATAAATCATTTTTAACAATGCTCATTTTTAAGTTTGAGACAACCAACATCCTTAACGAATTAGGTATGTTTTTAAAAAATGTAAAACCTTAAAACGTTTTTAAAATCTTTTTTTTATCTTTCAAAATCAGTTTTGATTAAGTATGAGAATATTGTCCTCAATTTTAAAAATCATTTTTAACAATGCTCATTTTTAAGTTTGAGACAACCAACATCCTTAACCAATTAGGTAATTTTTAAAAATTGTAAGACTTCGAAACATTTTGGTTATTTTTAAAAATAAGTTATGATTCGGTATGAGAATATTGTCCTCAATTTTATTATTTATTTTCATGAATATCATTTCTGAGCTTGAGATGGTCAACATCCTTAACGAATCTGGTAATTTTTTAGAATTTTCAAACCTTAAAACTCTTTGGCTATCTTTCAAAATTAGTTATGATTGAGTATGAGAATATTGTCCACAATATTATCAATCATTTTCAACCATTTTCATTTTTGATCTTGAGATGACTAACATCTTTAACCAATCTGGTAATTTTCTTAAATTGAAAACCCTTAAAACTTTTCGGTTATCTATTAGAATGAGTTATGATTAAGTATGCGAATATTGTCCACAATTTTATAAATCATTTTTAACAATGCTCATTTATAAGCTTGAGGTGACCAACATCCTTAACCAATCTGGTAATTTTTTCTGAATTGTAAAACCTTAAAACCTTTTTAAAACCTTTTCGTTATCTCTCAAAATCAGTTTTGATTAAGTATGAGAATATTGTCCTCAATTTTGAAAATCATTTTTAACAATGCTCCTTTTTGAGCTTGAGACAACCAACATCCTCAACCAATCTATTAATTTTTCTAAATTGTAAAACCTTCAACCTTTCGGTCATCTTTCAAAATTAGTTACGATTAGGTATGAGAATATTGTCCGCACTCTTACAAATTATTGTTATCAATGCTCATTTTTTAGCTTGAGATAACTTACATCCTTAACCAATCCTGTAATACTTCTAACTTGTAAAACCTCAAAAATCGATGAGATTTGAAGGATCCAAAAAAGATAAAAATTCTCAATGACAGCTGAAGAGGAAAAAATCTCAAGTGTTTGGTGAATTAAACTTTACACTGGCACAAAATAAAATTTCATGAATTTCCTTTGCCGGTAGTATTAGGTTAGGAAGTTGTTAGGGGTCAGCAGGGCAGCGAGACAAGGAAGGAAGGAAGGTAAGGTTGGCTGTCGCAAGTAGGTCGCATCCAGTGGCTCAATATCGCCAAATACTCTTTGTCTGTTCTCTCTCTCTCAATTGCGTTAAGGGAGGAACAGAGAGGAAAACAAAGAAAACAGAATGGTAAAGAGAAGGGACGGATGCTACTATAAGCCCCTAGAATTTCAATATTCTCTTTTCGCGGTGAAAACGGTCGCGCCCTAAATGCTTTCTTCTAATCCTCTTTGCTCTTCCTTGTTATCTCACAATTTACACACAACTTTCTAACTCCATCGTTAATCTTACTGGCACAAAAGAGATTTAGACAAATTGAATTATCCCAAGAGATGATTTCGCAATATTTTCCTCCTTCCCCTTCCCCTTTCCTCTTTTCCCTTGCCTCTTTCCCTTCCCCCTTTCACTCTAGTCCTTTTCTTCTTTAACCTCATCTTCTTTTCTCTCTAACCTTACCATGTCCCTGTACCTGTACCTGACCCTTTCATCTACCCATCTACCCTATACTCCTTTCTCCCTTTCCCTTTTCCACTTCCCTTCCTTTTTCGATTTTTTCTTTTCACTGTTCCCTTTTCCCTTTACCCTTCCACTCTACACCTTTTTTCCTCCAGTCTTACCTCCTTTTTCCCTTTCCCTGTCCCTGTACTAGTCCGTGTGCCTAACTCAGTCCCTTACCTCTTCCTCATACTCCTTTTTTTCTTCTCCGCTTTCTCTTTCCAGTTTGCCTTTTTTCTTCTCTCTGCTTCCTTTTCCCTTTTCTCTTTCTCCTTAAGCTCCACTTATTTTCTCCTCTAACTCTCTCTCCTTTTTTCCTTACCTTCTCGATATCCCTGTTCTTATGCTTGTCCGAATACCTGGCCCTTACCCTTTCCATATAATCCTTTTTCCTTTTCTTCTCATCCCTCCCCGTACACTCTCTTTCCTCTTTTTATTTTCCTTCCCTTATTTTCCATATTACTCTTTCCCTCTACCTGTTCACCTCTCCTCATTCCCCTACACTCCTTTTTTTCGTTTTTGTTTTCTGCTTTCTCTTTCCTAAAATAATCTTTGTTATAATAACATAAAAACAAGGATAATAAAAACAACCCGAATTAAATAAAATGCTTAATCTTATACCTGAAAAAACCTGCTCTTCTCAGAAACAGAATACAGAATGGTAAAAAGAGAGGAGAGATGTTGGGATAAGCCTCTAGAATTACAATATTCTGTTTTCGCAGTGAAAACGGTCGCGTCCTAAATGCATTCTTCTAATCCTCTTTGCTCTTCTTTGTTATTGTACAGTTTACACAAAACGTTTACTTATGTAACATTTTTTAAAAGGTCGTATCTGATGATTGGTTGAAAAGAGCTTTAACTACATTGATAATCGTACTGATATAAAAGGGATTCAGAAAAATAAAATTGTCCCAAAAGAAGATGATTTCACAATATTTTGGTCGGTGTCCGTCTTTCCCCTATACTCCTTTTCATTTCCTCTTTTCCCTTGCCCTATGCTCCATTTCTTCTTCCTCATTTCCCTATTTCCCCTATCCTATATTCCTGTTGCCTCTTTGCTTTTCTCTGTGTTAAGCCTGCTCCTTTTCCCTTCCTGATACTCCTTCTTTATCATTTCCTATTCCACTTTCCTCTTCCTTTTCCTATACTTTCTTCTCTTGTCTCTTGTCTCTCATCTCTCTCTTTGTTTTCCCATTCTCTCCTTTCTTCTCCCTATTTTCTCTGCTCCCTTCTCCCCCCTTCCCTCTTCTCCCTTCTCACCCTTCTTCTTCTTCACCCTCCTCTCTTCTCTGCCTTCTCCCTTCTCCCCTCTCTCCTTTCCCTTCTCCGTTATCCCTTCACCCTCCTCCCTTCTCCCTTCACCCTTCTTCCTCCTACCTTCTCCCCCTACCTTCTACCTTCTCTTTTCTCCCTCGTTTCCTCCTCCCTTCTACCTTCCTCCTTCTCCCTTCGCCCTTCCTCTTTACCCTTTTACATTTTTCCTCCTCTCAATCATCCAGTGGCTTAACATCACTTAATTCTCTTTTCTCCCTTTCCTCTCCCACGTTCCCTTTTCCAATTTTACATTTCACACAAAAAGTTTCCTCCAGGAATATTTTTCAAGTGATCCTCTCTGAGAATTAGTTTAAAAGAGTTCTAACTTCATTGTTAATCGTACTTACCAAAAAAAGGTTTAGGAAAGTTGTATTTTCTCATTTCACAATATTTCCAAAATTTTGCATTTTTCTATTTTCCCCTTTTCCATTAGTCCTGTTTCTCTTTCACCTTTTTCCCTTTCCCTTTTTCATTTCCCCTGTTCTCTGTTTCCTTTCTTCTTTCCCTTTCCTTTTTCATTTCCCACTTTC
>CAKNXH010000312.1:392225-407629 GCA_932178445.1 Andricus quercusramuli | reverse complement strand
ATCAAAGATTAGGGAAGTTATGGTCATTTATATATTTTTAAAATCGATTTTTAGAATAAAAACTTTTTAATTCTCCTAATTCAAAGTTGATGCGAGAATAGGAAAGATGTGTTGATTGAAACGAATTGATTGACCTATAATATTTATGCATTTTCTTGAAGACTAAGAAAGCTATGGTAATTTTTGTTTTCAAAATCGATTTTTATAGTACAATTTCTTTCTTTAACATGATTCAAGAGAATAAAAAAGATTCCTTCGTTCGAAACGAATCTATTGACCTATATTATTAACACATTTTATTACAGAGCAAGGAAATTATCGTCATTGGAAATATATTCAAAAACGATTTATATAGTAAATTTTTTTTCATTCTGATAATCTAAAGATGATGCAGGAATGAAAAACATTCTGTGATTCGAGACGAATCGATTGACCTACAACATTTTATTAAAGTTTGGGTTGGGAAGTTATGGTAATTTATATATTTTTTAAGAACGATTTTCATGATGAAAATTTTTTAATTCTCATGATTCAAAGTTGATGCGAGAATAGGAAAGGTGTGCTAATTTAAAAGAATCGATTGACCTATAATATGGACTCATTTTCTTGAAGAGTAAGAAAGCTATGGTAATGCCTAATATTTGAAAATACGGTTTTTTATAGTAAAACTTTTTTCTTAGACATTATTCAAAAGAACAAAAATGATTCTTTCGTTTGAGATGAATCGATTGACCTATAATATTAACACATTATATTGAAGGATAAGGAAGTTATCGTCATTTATAATATATTTAAAACCGATTTTTATAGTAAAAATTTTTTCATTCTGATAATTTAAAGTTGATGCAGTAGTAAGAAAGGTTTCTTGGTTTAACACGAATCGATTGACCTACAATGTAACATATTTTATTAGAGAGTAAGAAGAGTATCGCTATTTATATTATATTTAAAATCGATTTTTATAGTAAAAATTTTGCCATTCTGATAATCTAAAGTTGATGCAGTTGATGAAACATTCTTTGGTTCGAGATGAATTGATTGACCTATGATATTAATACATTTTATTAATGAGCACGGAAGTTATCGTCATTTTTAATATATTTTAAATCGATTTTTATAGTAACAATTCTTTCATTCTGATAATTTGAAGTCGATGCAGGAATAAGAAAGATTTCTTAGTACGAGACGAATCGATTGACCTACAATATCATTACATTTTATCAAAGTGTAAGGAAATTATCATCATTTATATTATCTATAAAATCGACTTATATAGCAAATTTTTTTTCACTCTGATGATCTAAATTTGATGCAGGAATATAAAACATTCTCTGATTCAAGATGAATCGATTGACCTATAATATTAATACACTTTATAGAAGATTAGGGAAGTTATGGGAATTTACATATTTTTAAAATCGATTCTTAGAATGAGAACTTTTTAATTCTCATAATTCAAAGTTGATGCGAGAACAGGAAAGATGTGATGATTTAATCGAATCGATTGACCTATAATAATGATTCATTTTCTTGAAGAGTAAGAAAGCTATGGTAATGCCTAATATTTAAAAATACGGTTTTTTATAGTAAAACTTTTTTCTTAGACATAATTCAAAAGAACAAAAAAGATTCCTTCCTTCGAGACGAATCGATTGACCTACAATATTATTACATTCTATTGAAGAAAAAGGAATTTGTCGTCATTTGTAATATATTGGAAATCGATTTTTATAGTAAAATGTTTTTCATTCTGATAATCTAAGGTTGATGCAGGAATATAAAAGATTCTTCGATTCAAGCCAAATCGATTGACCTATGATATTATTACATTTTACTAATGAGTGTGGAAGTTATCATCATTTATATTATATTAAAAATCGATTTTTATGGTGAAAATTTTTCCATCCTGATAATTTAAAGTTGATGCAAGAATATAAAAGTTGTGTTGCGTCAAGAGGAATCGATTGACCTATAATATTGATGCATTTTCTTGAAGAATAGGAAAGCTGTGGTAATGCCTAATATTTGAAAATACGGCTCCTCACAGTAAAACTTTTTTCTTTAACATAATTCAAAAGAATAAAAAACATTCCTTGGTTCGAGGCGAATCGATTGACCTCTAATATTATTTACATTCTACTTTAGGAAAAATTCAATTTTATAGTTGAAAATTCAACTATTTAATTAAAGTTGATCAAGTTTAAAGTTAGAGTACCTTACTAAATATTCATTTTTGGTTGCAAATTAATTAGTTTAGTTGAAAATTCATCTGTCTGGTTCAAAATCAAATTATTCTTTAAAAAAAATGTATTTTTTTACTTAACAGTTCATTTTCTTTTCTGAAAATTTAACTATTTTATTTTTATAAAAGAAATGGACAAAATCAAACAAATATTTTTTAGTACGGTGAAAAATCCGACAGAAATGGTTCACACGGCCCTGACTCTTTACCTTCGGATAACCTCGATTTAGGTCCAAGGCTATTTGCATTCAACCCTAATACTGGCCTTAAATCGAGGGTTTGGTGTAATTAAGTGTAAATTAAAATAATAAAATTGAATTTCATATTTTTAATTATTGTTTAAAAATTACCGGTTGTTGTTGTTGTCTATAGACGGGCGCAGGCGCAGGCGTTGGTGTTACAGCATTGTCTTCGTAGCTGTTGTCACGATATCCTGAAGAAGATGATAATCCTTGAGAATATAAGGGACCAAGACTTTTTCCTGGATAAGCCACCGATCTCGTTTCCAAATTATCGTAAGAATTTTGAGCAGTCGCAGCTGCGACACAAAGTATTAGACACACCCGATGCATTTTTCTGTAACAAAAAAAAAATATAATCAGACATTTTTTTTGGGATGCATATTTTTGGTCGCCAACGGCGATATCACGCTGAAAACACCAATTCTCGTAAGATCACTAAAGTTAATCAGCGTTGAGCGCGGTTAGTACTTGGATGGGTGACCGTTCGGGAATACTGCGTGCTGTTGGCCCGTCGTGGGTGTGGTGGGCCCACACTGGTAGCTTACTTTTTTTTTTTTTTTTTGTCTATTATTTTGGAAAGTTTCTGATTTTTAGGGGATATTCGAAAATTTCAGATGATATATTGCAATGTCTGAGGGACTCTGTACAAAATTTAGGGATTTTCCCTACTCTTTTTTTTTTGGGGAGTGGAGGAATTCCGTATTTTAGACTAAAAATACGTTTCCCCGATTAATTAGGAAATTTTCACCAAAAAATTGGACGAATTCCAGAAAAATTAGGAAATATTAACCAAAAGTTAAGGGATTCACAATTTGGGGAATTTTCCCTACTCTTTTTTTTGGGGGGGTGGGGATTTCACATTTTAGGTTGACAATTTTTTCTCCTCGTTTAATTAAGAATTTTCACACAAAAATTGGACAAATTAAAAAAAAAAAATATTAACCAAAAACTAGGGGATTGACGATTTGGGGAATTTCCCCTACTCTATTTTAGGGGGAAATTCCACATTTTAGGTTGAAAAGGTTTTCCCCTGGGTTAATTAAGAAAATTTCACAGCACAGTTGAACAAATTAAAAAAAAAGAAATATTCACCAAAAATTAGGGGATTGACGATTTGGTGAATTTTTCTTACTCTTTTTTTGGGGGGGAATTCCGCATTCTAGGTTGGAAATTGTTTTCCCTTGTTTAATTAAAAAAGTTTTACCTAAAATTGGACAAATTTAAAAAAAAATTAGGAAATATTAACCAAAAGTTAGGGGATACAATTTGGGGAATTTTCTCTACTCTTTTTTTTGGGGTGGGGGGAATTCCACTTTTTAGGTTAATAATTTTTTCTCCTTGTTTAATAAAGATTTTTTCACGAAAAAATTGGAGAAATTGAAAAAAAAAGAAATATTAACCAAAAGTTAGGAGATTGACGATTTGGGAAATTTTCCCTACTCCTTTTTTTGGGTTTCGGGGGGGGGGGGGAATTCCACATTTTAGGTTGACATTTTTTTCTCCTCGTTTAATTGAGAATTTTTCACAAACAAAATTGCACAAATTAAAAAGAAAGAAATATCATCCAAAAATTAGGGGATTGACAATTTGGGGAATTTTCCTACTTTTTTTGGGGGGGGGGGGAGGGAGAATTCCACATTTCAGGTTGAAATTTTTTTTCCCTAGTTTAATTAGGAAATTTTTACCAAAAAATTGGACAAATTCCAGAAAAATTAGGAAATATTAACCAAAAGTTAGGGGATTGACAATTTAGGGAATTTTCCCTACTCTTTTTTGGGGGGAAATTCCACATTTTATGTTGAAATTTTCCCCCTTGTTAAATTAAGGAATTTTCACCAAAAAATTGGACAAATTTCAGAAAAATTAGAAAATATCCAAAATTTAGGGGATTGACAATTTGGGGAATTTTTCACATCCACATCGCGATTTTCCGCAAAAGCTGGAAAATTTACAGATAAATTTAAGAAAATTTTCCTCAAAGTTGGGGCCTCCAGCAAACCCCATATAGTGTGGAAAATTTTTCCGAAAACTCAAAAAATTTCAGAGAAATTTGAATTATTTTCCAATACATTTAGGGAAATTTTCCCAATTTTTGTGAGTTTTTCCAAAAATTTCAATAAATTTTGGGCAATTTTCTATAAGTTAAGGCCTTAAGTAAGCCCCATGTAATTTTGGAAATTTTTCTAATTCTTGTGAATTTTTCCGAAAATTGAAAAAAATTAAAAAAAAAAGAATAAAAATTTCTAAAGATTAAGGAAAAACTACCAAAAATTGGGGAGTTTTCAGAAAAATATTGGGAAAAATTTTCCAAGATCCACAAAGTATTTCACAACATTTTTTCAAAAAGAAATTTTTGAATTGTAAGAGTCTCCTAGAGTTATTTAATTAATATTTAAATACTCATACTATTATTTAAAATTGAAATAAAATAGATATTAATTTCTGATGTTAATTTTTGCCGATTACTGGTTAAATATTTTTTTGAAGAAACGAAAAAAAATCTGCCTCGTTCCGGACTCGAACCGGGAACGACACTATTAACGCGTGGAGCGTTTAATGAAAAACGAAACAAGATCTCTTCTGGTTCTGCCAAAAAATATTTGAGCAGTAAAAAAGTTTTCAAATTGAAAATTTTTGAATTTTCAAAAATTAGAATTGAAAATTATTTAATTTTTAGGATTTATTAAAGGGAATTATTTGGACATTTTTTTTTTGAATTGTTCGAATTCGAAGATATAAAATAAAAAATTCTTGAATTTAAACTATTTGCAATTTGACATACTTAAATTTTTAAGACTGACAATTGAAAACTATAAAAAAATTTTTGATTTATAATTAAAAGTTCCTAAATTTGGATGATTTTGGAAATCAAAAGTTAAATTTTCGATTCCTAATCTTCCCAATTGAAGAAAATTTGCGTCATTTTGAAAATTTGGAAAAAATTGTTAGGAAAATTTTAACGAGCTTAAAAATACTCAGAAAATTTTGAAGTTTTAAAAAGATTTGAATATGATTCAAATTTTGAAGATCTAAAAAAATTTTCAACGAAATGTAAATTTTCCAAGGTTTCGAAAAAAACAGAAGCTTTTGAAGAATTTTGAAAGATTTCCAGAGAGTGAACAAATTTTTTTCAAAATTTCTGGGAAAATTTATCATAATTTTTCATTTGAAAAATTAATTTGAAAACAAATTTTAAAAGATTCAAAACGATTTCCAAATATTCTAAAAATGGGTAGACCAAAAGATTCTAAAAAATAAAATTTGCGACACTATAAACATTCAGGGAAAGAAAATATTCGCAATTTTATTTTTCGATGAAAAAATTCCATTTTTCGAAAAAAATTCCAGGCATCCCCAAAAAATTTGAAAAAAAAATGTCTGAAAGATTTTAATGTAATCTCTTATTTTGAAATTTTTTTCCCAATTTTAGGCAATATTCGAGTCATTCTAAAATATATTCAAAAATTTCGGAATTTTCAAGAAAATGGAAATATTTTCAAATTTGGAAAGATTTACAAAATTTCATCAAATATTTGTATATTTGTTCCAAATTTCTAAAATCATTTCTGAAAATCTTCAAAATTTTTTTGAATTCACTCGCCTACCTTAGGAAAATTATTAATAATAAAGAAAATAAATAAAAAGCAAAAAATAAATATCCGAATATTTTTTGTAATTAAAAAAAAAAAATTAAAAGTGGTGAGTAAAAATAAATTCAACATTTTTTTTTGACGAATAAAAATTTATTCAAGGAATCTAATTGATAGGAATTTATTCCTTAACATTTTTTTCATCCTTAACTATTTTTTTTCCCAGTGGCTTATCTTCAAAATCGGAAGGTAAAAGGCTATCATAAGAAATTCGACCTTCTCCGTGATTTGTCATTGATGGACGATTAATACCATTATAGTTGAGAGAATCAAGGCGATGACTATTATAATATTTTGGATGATTAGAACCATTTCCGTCATCTGGAATTTTTTTTTGTGAACTGCATTCTGTAAGAATGTCAAAATTTCAAAATCTAAAAAATATTGGTTTTAAAGAGAGAAAGAAAAATAAAAAAAGATTAAATTCCATTTATTCAGAAAAAAAATCTTCTCCTTTCACTCCGCTGGGATTCGAACACCAGATCAACTGATTTCCGGTCAGGTGCTCTAACCAATTGATCTACAGAGAGATCAGAGTAAGAATCTCTTTTTTCTGATATTCACTTTATTAGCAGGATGTTACATACAAATCAATTTTAAATAGGAACCTGTATTATCATCGGAGATGGTAAATATCGATACGATGAAAAATCCAATCACACGTACTGTGAATAAAGGAAATCTACAATATCGATCAAGGTTAAATCCTCTAATACAGAAAAAATGTTTTCTTCATCCCAAACTAGATGGAGATATAAATTAAAATTTATTAAATTCAATTTATTCAGAAAAAAAGATCTTCTTTCACTCCGCTGGGATTCGAACACCAGATCAACTGATTTCTGGATTTATTTTTTATTCATTTTTTTTTAGTTTTAATTTAATTTTAATTTCAAATAATTATTATATTTTTGTTATATTTTTTTCTTTAAGGGACCGTACTTATTTAAGTGATTTTTGCAAATTCGCAAAAACTTTCTACTGAATATTTTCTTTTTAGTTATAAATTTTATTATTTGGTTGAAAATTTAATAATTTTCTTAAAAAGTCACCATTTTTTTGCAAATTCAACTATTTTGTTAAAAATTCGTCAACTGAAATTCTTTTTTGATGCAAAATATTTTTTCTGAAAATTTATGTTTTTAATTTAAAAATTCAATTATTTTGTTGAAAATTTAAGACAATTTTCTTTTTTTCAGTTTTTCTTGAAACCTGCAAAATTTAGATCAAAATTTAAACAACGGAAAAATATTAAATATTGATAAAATTATTGAAAGACATTTTGGAAAAGCTTTTAGTTTATGTGTCCATGATTAAATGTAAAATTACCCAATTTTGGAAAAATGTCAGTAAATATTTAACTGATTAACTTTTTCTTTCTGAATACAGATTGAATTAAATTAAATTTTTTTTTATTTAGACAGTATGAAAACATAATTTTGAAATATTTTTGATATTTTCAGAACTATAATAAAATTTCACAATATTGCACAAAAAAAATTTTCATTGTACTTACGGATGGAATTAAGAAAAACCACAAAAGTCAAAAATAGAGTACTTTTAAAAATCTTCATTTTCGCAGGTGAAAAAATTATCGACTTGGAAATTTTGTAAAGGTCTGATCAATTCTAAAATACCGCCGTCTCTCAGTATTTTTTATTGTGTTTAATTAAGAGACGAAGTGAAAAATTCAAGTCACTTGTTTAAACAATTATTTCAATATGTTTATCATTTTCGGTCTACTCTTATCTATCGCGCAATAGCACCCGATCATGGAATTTTTTTTATTTGACATCAAATAAAAAAAAAATGATCTCAGTATAAAGATATTGTGCAATTATTTGTCTAGAAAAAAAATTGACGAGTTAAATTTTTAGTTAAAAAATTAATTTTTAATAAGAAGAAATAATTTCCTACCGAAAAGATTTTCTACCCAAAAAGACAATTTTCCAACAAAATAGATGAATTTGCAAATAGAAAAGATCAATTAAAAAAAAATATAATAGTTTAATTTTCAGTTAGAGAAATAAGTTTTCAGGCAAATAAAATAAATTTTCAACGAAATAGTTGAATCTTCAACCAAACAAATGAATTTTCTGCCAAAAAGATTAAATGACTATAAAAAAAAAATTGACCAAAATGTAGATAAATTTTTAGTTTAAAAAAAATTAATTTTCAATAAAAACACTAAGTTTTAACGAAAGAACAATTAATTTTCAATAAAAACTCATTTTCTACTAAAAAAGTATAATTTTTAAGAAAATACAGGGATTGTCAAACAAATAGTATTTTCTACTGAAAATGATTGATGTTCAAACAAACATTAAATAGTTAAATTTTCAGTTAAGAGTTTATTTTTCAATACAAAAAAAATTTTGAAGAAAAATGACTAATTTTCTACCAAAAAAGATTAATTTTTATTAAAATACATAAATTTTCAATCAAATAGTTGAATTTTCAACTGCAGAAGATAAATGTTCAATCAAAGATTAAATAGTTAAATTTTAAGTTGAGAAAAAAATTTAAAAAATGCGAACAAAAAGTTGAATTTTAACGAAGTAGCTTCACTTAGTAGATTTTTTTTTCTAATAAATAAATACATATTGAAAACTAGTATGTTAATAGAAAGCAATAATGTTCCATAAATTTATAATTAATTGAAAAAAACAATTTCTAATCTGATTATATTTTACTATATTCTAGAATGTGTAATTTATGAACTTGAAAAAAAAAGAATTAAAAATTATGATTGAAAAAAAATTTGGAACACGAAAAATCGAATTGATTGACCTATAATATTAATGCATTTTATTAAAGGGTAGGGACGTTATCGTCATTTATATTATATTTGGAAACAATTTTTATATTGAAAATTTTTTCATTCTCATAATTTAAAGTTGATGCCAGAACAGAAAATATGTGTTGATTCAAGGAGAATCGATTGACCTATAATATTAATACATTTTATTGATGATTAGGGATTTTATAGTAACTTATATATTTTTAATATCGATTTTTATGGTAAAAAGTTTTTCATTTTCATAATTTAAAGTTGATGTGATGTTAGAAATGATGTGTTGATTCGAGACGAATTGATTGACCTATAATATCATTACATTTTATTAAAGAGTAGGGACGTTATCGTCATTTATATTATATTTGAAAACAATTTTTATATTGAAAATTTTTTCATTCTCATAATTTAAAGTTGATGCCAGAACAGAAAATATGTGTTGATTCGAGTAGAATCGATTGACCTATAATATGAATACATTTTATTAAAGATTAGGGGAGTTATGGTAATTTATATATTTTTAATATCGATTTTTATGGTAAAAAGTTTTTCATTTTCATAATTTAAAGTTGATGTGATGTTAGGAATGATATGTTGATTCGAGACGAATTGATTGACCTACAATATTGATCTATTCTATTAAAGAGTAAGAAAGCTATGGTAATGAATAATATTTGAAGATACGGTTTTTTATAGTAAAACTTTTTCTTCCCACATAATTAAAAGTTGATGCAAAAATTAAAAAATTCCTTGGTTCGAGACGAACGATTGACCTACAATATTAATTAACTCTATTATAGGGTAGAGAAGTTATGGTAATTTATATATCTCAAAAATCGGTTTTTTTATAGTAAAAATTTTTCCATTAGCATAATTCAGAGTTGATGCAAAATTATAAAAGATTCCTTGATTCGAGACCAATTGATTGACCTATAATATTATTACATTTTATTAAAGATTAGGATAGTCATGGTAATTTATATATATTTTGAAAATCGGTTTTGCATAGTGAAATTTTTTCATTCTGACAATTTAAAGTTGATGCAGGAATATAAAAGACTCCTTGGTTCGAGATGAATCGATTGACCTATAATATTAATACATTTTATTCAAGGGTTAGGAAGTTATGGTCATTAATATTATATTAAAAATCGACTTTCATAGTAAAATTGTTTTCATTCTCATAAACCAGAGTGGATGCGATAATAAAAAAGATGTGTTGATTCGAGAAGAAATTGATTGACCTCTAATATGAATATATTTAATTGAAGAGTAGGGTAGTTATGGCAATTGATATATTTTGAAAATCGGGTTTTATAATGAAATTTTATCATTCTGATAATTTAAAGTTGATCCAGGAAAATAAAAGACTCCTTGGTTCGAGACGAATCGATTGACCTCTAATATGAATATATTTAATTGAAGAGTAGGGTAGTTATGGCAATTTATATATTTTGAAAATCGGTTTCTATAATACAATTTTTTTCACTAACATAATTCAAAGTTGACGCAAGAACAGAAAATATATGTTGATTCGAGTAGAATCAATTGACCTATAATATTAATACATTTTATTGATGATTAGGGAAATTATGGTAATTTATATATTTTTAATATCGATTTTTATAATAAAAATGTTTTCATTCTGATAATTTAAAGTTGGTGCAGGAATATAAAAGACTCCTTGGTTCGAGATGAATCGATTGACCTATAATATTAATACATTTTATTCAAGAGTTAGGAAGTTATAGTCATTGATATTATATTAAGAATCGACTTTTATAGTAAAATTGTTTTCATTCTCATAATTCAGAGTGGATGCGATAATAGAAAATAAGTGTTGATTCGAGTGGAATCGATTGACCTATAATATTGATACATTTTATTGAAGATTAGGGAAGTTATGGTAATTTATATATTTTTAATATCGATTTTTATAATAAAAATGTTTTCGTTCTGATAATTCAAAGTTGAAGCAAGAATAATGAAAAATTTCTTGGTTCGGGAAAAATCGATTGACCTATAATATTAATACATTTTATTAAAGATTGGGGAAGTTATGGTAATTTACATATTTTTAAATCGATTTTTATAGTAAAAACTTTTTTCATTAGCATAATTCAAAGTTGATGCACAATTATAAAAGATTCCTTGGTTCGAGACCCATTGATTGACCTATAATATTATTAAATTTTATTAAAGACTAGGATAGTTATGGTAATTTATATATATTTTGAAAATCGGGTTTTCATAGTAAAACTTTTTTCATTAACATAATTCACAGTTGCGAAAATAGAAAAGTTGTATTGATTCAAAACGAATCGATTGACCTATAATATTGATACGTTTTGTAAAATTAAGAAAAAATTAAAAGAAACCGTTTCTTTAATTTAAAACAAACATTTCCTGAGGGCTATTTTTCGATTTGTTTTTGAGTTAAAATCCTATTTTGCAACTTTTTTTTATAATTAACATTTCTGCCATTGAGAAAATTTTTTGAAAAAATAGTGATGCCAATTTCATGTTCAATAAATTCGCTCACGAAATCGGGTTAATGATGCAAAAGTAGGCATAACTCTCTCCGAGCCTCCGCACACGAGTTCAAGAAAGTGTGGAATACATGAAAGCATCTTGCTCTTCTGGCCGTGACCTAGAACTTGTGTGAGTAAAATTAATTCTGAAGTGCAGTCACACGTACGAGGATCTTTTCGTTTTTTTTCAATAAATAATAATGAGTCTGCCTTTTACAACCGAGAGAGAAAGAGAGAGAGAGAGAGAGAGAGAGAGAGAGAGAGAGAGAGAGAGAGATTTACGGATAAATAATTTTTAGAGAACAAAAAAAAATCTGCCTGGGCCCGGATTTGAACCCGGAACGCCGCTATGCATGACTGGAGAATTATCCAAGAGAATATTTTAGTTATTTAAAAAAGTAGCTCCTTTTAAATTATACAATTAAAAAGTTTATCAATTGATCCAGTTACTCTCAATGTGTATTATTATTTGAAAATGCTTTTTTTATTATTGGAAAAAAAATTCTAATCAGTTACCAATAAAAGACAGAGCGACCGCAAAACCTCATTTTCAAAATTCACTCATTTTTAACATACATTTTTTTTATAAGTGGAATTTCTACGGGAAAATATTTTTCAACAAAATAGTTTATTTCTTAACAAAACAGTTGCATTTTCAAACAAATAATTATCTTAAAGAAAAATACAATAGTTGGTAATTCAACGAAAAATGTATTTTTTCAACAAATTGTTAAATTTTAATCCAAAAAGTTGAATTTCAAATCAACAAGATGAATTGTCAACTGAAATGATGAATCTTCAAAAAAGATATTTAAACAAATTAGTTCAATTATTTCCAACCAAGAAGATTAGTTTTCTACTACAAAAGACGAGTTTTTAACTAAAGAAAAGATAATTTTTTAACGAGAAAATAATTTTCTAAGAAAACGATTTTCTTTAACAGAAAGATAATTTTTTAACAAAAATTAAAAAGGTTCAATTTTTCAACTTCAAACAAAAAAAAATCATAGAGATGAATTTCAAACTCAAATGATGAATTTTGAAGCAAAAATGATTTTTGAATAAAGTGGTTGAACCTTCAACCAAGTACTACAAATGTTTACAAAAAATTTGAATATTTAATTTTTTTGTCATTGGAATGATAGTTTTTGATCTACCTGACTAAACCAAAGTGATTATGCTCTTCATCTGTGAAAAAAAACCCCTCTAGCACCGCTGGGACTCGAACCCAGGTCTACAGATTGCCGGAATAGTGCATAGTGGGTTAGCGCACCTCACCGTAAATCTGTAGATTAGGGTTCGAATCCCAACGGAACTAGAGAGAAATTACCTGTCAAATATTTTTTTTTCAAATTTATTTTTATTTAATAGATCGTCGTTGATACCGAGAACATTTCTTTCTTCAAAAAATGGTTTTGCTTCGTTCCGAATACCAAAGTCTGGGAATATAAGAAGTAAAATAGGTCCGATTTTTTAAGTACTAATTATAGTTTATTGCTTGACATTTAGTTTGAATTCCGATAGAGCTGTTAAAATGAAATATGAATAGAGCCAGAGTTTGACCTTTTACTTTGCAAACTCGAGAATGCGTTCGGTTCGAAAGTCATTTCAGGAAATTAATTGTAGTATTCAACACATGAAATGTTAGAATCCTATCTCACAAATCTAATCTGGTGATAATCCAGTTCTTGACTCTATAATTAATTAATATAAATTACGATATTAAAACGACTACTTCGGTCAAATACATTTTGAAGAATAAAAAAAATCTGCCTAAGCCAGGATTTGAACCAGGAACGCCACTATGCATTAGGGGAGCGTTAATCGATTAAGATATCTCGATAAAGAGGACAGACGTTGATGTCTGATAAGATGACATAGGGAAGAGGATATTGAAAAAGATAGATGGGAATTTAGATTGACGAAGAAATCGATGACAGTGGACGTGGATAGAAAAGGATAGGATGAGATAGAGAAGAGGGTATTAAAAAAGATAAACATGAACTTAGATGAGCAAAGAGATAGAAAAGGACAGATTTTGATAGACGAAGGATAGTGTTAGATGAAGAAGAGATTGAAGAAGATAGACATGAATGAAGAATCACAGAGAAAGTAGAAAAAGATTGATGTGTTCAGACCAAACATAGGATGAGATAGAGGAGAGGAGATAAGAAAGATAGATGGGGATTTAGATTGACAGAGAGATAGAAAAATATTGAAGTGGATAGATGAAGGCTAGAATAAGTTAGAAAAGAGGGGATTCAAAAAGATAGACGTAGATTTAGATTGACGATGAGATAGAAAAAGATGGGCGTTGATAGATGTAGTGTATGATCAGATACAGAAGAGGATAGGATGAGATAGAGAAGAAGGGATTAAAAAAGATAAAGGTGAATTTAGATTGAAAGAGAGATAGAAAAGGATAGATTTTGGTAGTCGTAGTATGGAATTAGACGAAGAAAAGAAGATTAAAAAAGATAGAGGTGAATTTAGATTAAAAATATATGAAAAAAGATAGATAGTTGATGGATACGTTGAAAGGATACGATGAGATGGAGAAGAGGAGATTGAAAAAGGCAGACGTGAATTTAGATTTAAAAGAGATAGAAAAAGATAGACTTTGATAGATGTAGTATAGGATGGCATAGGAAGAAGATTGAAAAAGATAGACGGGAATTCGAATTGAGAAAGATAGAAAATGATTATTATAAATAGATAAAGGACAGGATGAGAGAGATGAGAAGGAATTGAAAATGATAGACGTGAATTTAGATTATAAAAGAGATAGAAGAAGAGAGACATTAATAGATGTATGATGCGATGAGTTAGGGAAGAGGAGATTGAAAAAGATATTCGGAAATTGAGATTAGCAGAATGAAAAATATCGACGTGGAAAGATGAAGGATAGGATGGGATAGAGCAGAGTGTACCGACAAAGAAAGACGCTTATTTGGATTGAGAATTGATTTAAGAATATAAACGTTTATAGGTGTATGCCTCGATGAGGTAGGGGAGAGAATATTGCAATAGGTAGACGTGTATTTAGATTGGAAAAGAGATAGAAAAAGATTAACGTGGATAGGTAAAAGACAGGATGAGATAGAGAAGAGTGTATCGAAAGAGATAGACGTTAATTTATATTGAAGAATAGATTTGAGAGAATAAAAGTTGATGGATGTATGCTACGATGAGATAGGGAAGAGAATATTGTAAAAGATAGACGTGAATTTAGATTGACAAAGAGATAGAAAAAGATTGACGTGGATAGATGTAGTATAGAATGATATAGAAAAAGGGGATTGAAAGAGATAGACAAGGAATTTAGATTAAGAAAGATAGAAAATGATTAATACAAAGAGATAAAGAATGGGGTGAGAGAGAGATAGGAAGGAATTGAAAATGATAGAAGTGAATTCAAATCACAAAAGAGATAGAAGAAGACAGACAGTAATAGATGAGGTAGGGAAGACAATATTGCAATAGATAGACGTCAATTTAGATTGACAAAGAGATAGGAAAAGATAGACGGGAATTTTCATTAGAAAAATAGAAAATGATTAATATAAATAGACAAAGGATAGGATTAGAGAGATAAGAAGGAATTGAGAATGATAGACGTGAATTTAGATTACAGAAAATAAAGAAGAAGATGGACATAAATAGATGAATCATATAATGAGGTAGGGAAGAGAATATTGCAATAGGTAGACGTGTATTTAGATTGAAAAAGAGATAGAAAAAGATTGACGTGGATAGATAAAAGACAGGATGAGATAGGGAAGAGAATATTGCAATAGGTAGACGTGAATTTAGACTGACAAAGAGATACAAAAAGATTGCCGTGGATAGATGTAGTATAGGATGATATGGAAAAAAGGGGATTGAAAGAGATAGACGGGGAATTTAGATTAAGAAAGATAGAAAATGATTAATACAAAGAGATAA
>CAKNXH010000312.1:336824-392215 GCA_932178445.1 Andricus quercusramuli | reverse complement strand
TGATAGAAGTGAATTCAAATCACAAAAGAGATAGAAGAAGACAGACATTAATAGATGAGGTAGGGAAGAGAATATTGCAATAGATAGACGTCAATTTGGATTGACAAAGAGATAGAAAAAGATAGACGTTAATAGATGTAGTATAAAATGACATAGATAAAAGGAGATTGAAAAAGAAAGACGGGAATTTTAATTAACGTAGATAGAACATAATTAAGATGAATAGCTAAAGGATAGGATGAGAGAGATAAGAAGGAATTGAAAATGATAGACGTGAATTTAGATTGACAAAGAGATAGAAAAAGATTTTCGTGGATAGATGTAGTACAGGATGATATAGAGAAAAGGGGATTGAAAGAGATAGGCGGGAATTTAGATTGAGAAAGATAGAAAATGCTTAATATAAAGAGATAAAGGATGGGATGAGAGAGAGATAAGAAGGAATCGAAAATGATAGACGTGAATTTAGATCACAAAAGGGATAGAAGAAGACAGACATTAATAGATGAGGTAGCGGAGAGAATATTGCAATAGATGGACGTCAATTGAGATTGACAAAGGGATAGAAAAAGATCGACGTGGATAGATAAAGGTTAGGATGAGATAGAGAAGAGTGTGTTAAAAGAGATGGACATTAATTTAGATTGAAAAATATATTTTGAAAAATTAACATTATGAGATGTATGCTACGATGAGATAGGAAGAGAATATTGCAATAGATAGACGTGAATTTAGATTGACAAAGAGATATAAAAGGATGGACGGGAATTTTGATTAGGAAAGATAGAAAATGATTATTATAAATAGACAAAGGATAGGATTAGAGAGATAAGAAGGAATTGAAAATTATAGATATGAATTTAGATTACAGAAAGTAAAGAAGAAAATAGACATAAATAGATGTATGATACGATGAGGTAAGGAAGAGAATATTGCACTAGATAGACGTGAATTTAGATTGACAAAGAGATAGAAAAAGATTTGCGTGGATAGATGTAGTATAGGATGATATGGAAAAAAGGGAATTGAAAGAGATAGGCGGGAATTTAGATCATGAAGGAGATAGAAGAAGATAGACATTAATAGATGTATGATACGATGAGGTAGCGAAGAGAATATTGCAATGGATAGACATGTATTTAGATTGACAAAGAGATATAAAATGATTGATGTGGATAGATAAAAGACAGGATGAGATAGAGAAGAGTGTATTAAAAGAGATAGACGTTAATTTGGATTGAAAAATATATTTTGAAAAATTAAAGTTGAGAGATGTATGCTACGATGAAATAGGGAAGAGAATATTGCAATAGATATACGTGAATTTTGATTGACAAAGAGATAGAAAAAGATATACGGGAATTTTGATTAGGAAAGATAGAAAATGATTAATATAAATAGACAATGGATAGGATTAGAGAGATAAGAAGGAATTGAAAACGATAGACGTGAATTTAGATTACAGAAGATATAGAAGAAGATAGACATAAATAGATGTATGATACGATGAGTTAGGGAAGAGAATAATGCAATAGGTGGATGTCAATTTAGATTGAAAAAGAGATAGAAAAAGATTGACGTGGATAGATGTAGTATAGGATGATATAGAAAAAAGGAGATTTAAAAAGATAGACTGGAATTTAGATAAGGGAAGGTAGAAAATGATTGATATGAAGAGATAAAGGATGGGATGAGAGAGGGATAAGAAGGAATCGAAAATGATAGACGTGAATTTAGATTACAGAGAATAAAGAAGATGTAGTATAGGATGACATAGAAAAAAGAAGACTGAAAAAGATAGACCGGAATTTAAATTAACGTAGATAGAACATTATTAAGATGAATAGCTAAAGGATAGGATGAGAGAGATAAGAAGGAATTGAAAATGATAGAAGTGAATTCAAATCACAAAAGAGATAGAAGAAAAAAGACATTAATAGATGAGGTAGCGAATACAATATTGCAATAGATGGGCGTCCATTGAGATTGACAAAGGGATAGAAAATAGCTCAAGGATAGAATGAGAAAGATAAGAAGGAATTGAAAATTATAGAAGTGAATCTAGATCACAAAAGAGATAGAGGAAGATAGACATTAATAGATATATATTGTACGATGAGGTAGCGAAGAGAATATTGCAATAGATATACGCCTATTCAGATTGACAAAGAGATAGAAGAAGATTGACGTGGATAGATAAAGGATAGGATGAGATAGAGAAGAGTGTATCAAGAAAGGTAGACGTTAGTGGAGATTAAAGAATAGATTTAAAAAAATTAACGTTGATAGATGTATGCTACGATGAAATAGGGAAGAGAATATTGTAACAGATATACGGGAATTAAGATTAAGAAAGATCGAAAATGATTATTATAAATAGATAAAGGATGGGATGAGAGAGATAAAGAGGAATTGAAAATGATGGACGTGAATTTAGATTACAAAAGAGATTGTAAAAGATAGTCGTAAGTTGAAATTGACAGATAGAAAAATATTGACTCAATTAGATAGAGGATAGTATGAGATAGAGGAGAGGGAATTGAGAAAGATAGACGTAATTTTAGATTGAAAAATAAGATTGATGTATGTTACGATAAGATAGTGAAGAGGATATTGAAGAAGATAGATGGGAATTGAAATTGACGAAGGAATCGATAACAGTGGACGTGGTTAGAAAAGAATAGGATGAGATAGAGGAGAGGAGATAAAAAAGAGATACGGGAATTTAGATTGACAGAGAGACAGAAAAATATTGACGTGGATGGATAAAGGATAGAATGAGTTAGAAAAGAGGGGATTCAAGAAGATAGACGTGGATTTAGATTGACAAAGATATAGAAAAATATAGACGTTGAAAGATAGAGAAGAGGATAGGATGAAATAGAGAAGAAGGAATTGAACTAGATATACGTGAATCCATATTAAAGAATAGATTAAGAAAGATAAAAGTTGATGGAGGTATGCTACGATGAGGTAGGGAAGAGAATATTGCAAAAGATAGAATTGAGATCTACAAAGAGATAGAAAAAGATTGACGTGAATAGATAAAGGATAGGATGAGATAGAGAAGAGTGCGTCGGAAAATATAGACGTTATTTTATATTGAAAAATAGATTTTTAAAAATTAACGTTGATACATATATGCTATGATGAGATAGGGAAGAGAATATTGCAATAGATCATTAACGTAGGACTCAGAAAAGCAGGAAGACCATTGCAGTTAAAACAACGAAACTTGTGCACGATTGTCGTTAATCCATCGTACCTGTGTAAGGAATGATGCAATGCGAATTGGTTGTATTGTATTGTTTTATTAAATGCATAAATGTGAGTAAACTTTGACCTTTGCTCAGTTCATGCACTTCAGTTTTACAACTCAGAAAGAGATTTACGTAACTATGTTTCAGCTTTCGTGGAAACTGTAAATAGAAACTTCAAGATGAGACAATGTACTTCATTCTTGTATGTGTTTCTACAATCCTTTGCTTCAGTTCCTTGGTCGTATTCATTTTCAAAAACGAATGGGAAAGTAGCCTTCTTCGAACAACAAAAAAATTCTCAAAATTGAAACTCAACTACTTTCAACCAAGTATTTAAATTTTAAACAAAAAAAAAAAAGAATTTTCAAAATTGAAACTTAAATACTTCCAACCAAGTAGTTGAATTTTTAACCAGAAAATATGAATCTTCAACAAAGAAGATTCATTTTCTAAAATAAAAAAATTCAACAGAATAGTTTCACTTTTAACTAAGTAGATGAATTTCTTACCAAAAAGATGAATTTTGAAAATCAAAACTTAGTTACTTTCAACCAAGTAGTTGAATTTTCAACCAAGAAGGATGAATCTTCAACAAAAAAGATTCATTTTCTACACACAATAAAATTTCAATGATCAATGAGTATCTCGATATTATTCTAAATATGAAAAGAAACATATAATTGTTGAAAATACGATATGAGTGATTTTTTTGCAACAATTCATTATAACAATGATATTTGTTGTTAAATTGTAATATAATATATAAATCTATTATCCTTGAGATGAAATGAAATGATCCAGTAAAACATAAAAATTGTCTAGGCTAAGTAGATAGTTCAAATATAAAAAATTATGGTTTCTCGTAATTTGTCAATTAAAATAACAAACTAGTGACATTGTTTTTCAATAGGCATTGACACTATATAAATTTTTCATGTCAATGACGGATTCCGCTTGGAAATAAAAAAAAAAAACAATATAAATTATGTCATCATTTTTATCGAATTTAGTAAGTAAACTGTTTTTCTTGAAATCGACTCTAATGAAATGTAAATATCTGAGGAGGACGAGATAGGCAACTACAATCTATAAGATAACGACTGAACCATGAATCTGATAGAGCTGATGATCTGATAAAGCACTCGAACATTCATTAGTTACATTGTTAATAAAATTACTCATTATTACATTCACGAGATTTGCCTCAAACTAGAAAAGATGAGGATTGGTTATTTTCGCGTATTTTTCTTGGCTGTTGTCCTCAGTTATATTGGTGAATATAATAAATCTATAATTTTGAGCATATTTTTTATGCTTCATACACACAAATTCCGACATTTCTATACAAATTTTTCGGTTGAAAAATCGTATACTTTAAAACTTCAGAGGAAAAATCTATTCATATTTTATTGTTGCAGAGTTTAGTTCACAGTTTGACCGTCTACCTAATGGCGCCCCCATTCCTGGTGTTCACTTTTGCGGATCTTCTTGTTCTTCTTCTCACACACACAAATCTCCTGAAAGGTTTTTTCTTCCTGCCGAACATCACTCTCCGGGTTCATCAGTAAGGTTTTCTCCTCCTGCTATACCTCATTCACCAGGTTCTCCAGTAGGATTTTCTCCTCCTGCCATACCTCATTCATCAGGTTCTCCAGGAAGATTGTCTCCTCCTGCCATACCTCATTCACCGGATTCTCCAGGAAGATTGGCTCCTCCTGCCATACCTCATTCACCAGCTTCTCCAGGAAGATTGTCTCCTCCTGCCATACCTCATTCACCGGATTCTCCAGTCAGACCTTCTCCTGCCGGACCTCATTTTCCTGTTAGCTCTTCTCCTACTACTGAGCCTCCTCTACGTGCCAGGTCCAGGTCTCCTCCTACTAGATACTTTTCTTTTGGAATAAGTGGATTTGAACTTCAACAATTTAGGTTTGTTCGGCTCATTCCCAACGCGAATCCGAACCAGCAATTCGAAATTCGACGATACACTTTTCCTCGCGATAAACCAATACATGTAAGAGGAGAACGTCAAGTCCTTGAGCCCATGCCAACCACAGAACAAAATGTCTTATCAACGTCTGATGGTCACGTTTTTGCAATAGTCGAGCCGAGTAATAGACGACTTCGTGGAATATATACAATAAGACATCACTCTGGACGTGATAGTGGAAAACGAGTGAAAATAAACATAGACAGCAGCGCTGTTGAAGAAATGACCCGAGCAGAAATTAAGGAATGTCCCTTAGGCAGTAATCGTCCAATCTCAAGGAATTTTAAAACAGTATTTGTAGACGGATTTCGTCCAGAAGATAATTTTAATTTGTGATAAATATAAAACTTGAATATAATTTCGTTTGTTGATCTGATTTAGGATCAAAATGTTACAAGTAGCTGGTAATTGAGGAGCCGGATTCTATAACCGTTTATAAATTTTTCTCGCTGAACGATGTTGGCCCTAGGTCAAAAAAGTTGTACCTTTTGCCATTTTCTAAGTAGGCCCGAAACACCAATATTTTAGAAAACAAGTCTTTTTGTCTTTCTTGAATTCAGCTCTATGTAATTCAGTCAAATGTATAAACTAAAACATACAATTTGATGATGAATTTACCTTTCGCAAATCATTTGAAGTAAAATTTTCTGTTCCAAGTCTCCGTTCATTCATTGTTTAAAATCAGAATTATATTTCTCTTACTTTTTTTTAAATTTTAGTCTCCTTCTTTTTAAATTTTACTATTCAAAGTCAAGCTCAATTTTTCCATTCCTCGGTCTGGGAATTATACTTCTCTTTATAAATTTTCAGGTCCTAACTCAGAATTTTAATTCTTTTGGGAAATTCTTTGTTTGAAGATCTGAATTATAATATTTTCGGAAAAATCCTCTGATGGTGCCCCCATTCCTGGTGATCCGCGTTGCGGATCTTCTTCTTCTGATACACACCAATCTTCCCAAAGGTTTCTTCTTCCTGCCGGACATCACTCCTCGGGTTCTCCAGAAAGATTTTCTCCTCCTGCCATACCTCATTCACTAGGTTCTCCAGTAAGGTTTACTCCTCCTGTCATACCTCATTCACCAGGTTCTCCAGTAAGATTTACTCTTCATGTCATACCTCATTCACCGGGTTCTCCAGTGAGGTTTTCTCCTTCTGCCATACCTCATTCACCGGGTTCTGTAGTCGGATCTTCTCTAGCCAGACCTCATTTTCCTGACAGGTCTTCTCCAACTACTGAGCGTTCTCTACGTTTCCAAATAAATGTCTTCTCGGTGGATGATTTTGAATTCCTGGTCTTTCCCAATTCAGCGACCGAATTTCGATAACCACCATCAAATGCTCCTGAGAGCATTTCATGGTTGAAAATGAGAGGAAAAAAGAAGTGACTCCACTTAAAGTAAAATTTTTTATGTTCAAAAATGAGAAATTAATGAATTTGTCTAAGACAATTGTTTACAACAATAGAAATTATTTTCCAATAGCAATATCAATGGAACTTTTTGAAACCCAGCATCTTGTCTCGCCGCACTGTGCAACAGTTCTTTTGTTTGAAAAACTTCTATTTTCCTAATAATTTATAAAAAATGTGATCAAAAATGTCAAAGGATGACCTTCATCTTTCCGATTCCTTCAACATGATTTTAAAAATTTGTATTAGTTTCACAAAGCTTCATACGGGCCGTGATAATAAATACATTGTGTAATTTTTTATGTGAATGACGAAGTTCGCTTAGAAGTGAAAGATTATGTAAATTGTGATATCAGTTTCGACGAATTTAGGTGCTACGCGTTTTTGTTCAAACGGACTCTAATTGAATGTAAATATAACGACTGTACGATATGTGTATTAGGAAATCTCATAAAGCGCTCGAATCGTCACCAGTTACACTGTTACCCCAATTATGTATTAAAACATTACTCACTTTTTCCTTTAATTAGAAAAAATGAAAATTGTTTCTACTCTGGTTTCATCCTTGGCGGCTATCCTTATTTCTATTCGTAAATATAATGATATAATACCTCTATGATTTTAAGTACATTTTTTCAAGCAATACGCAAATTAGAATGTTTGCTTCCATTATGGATTCTATCTCAATTTCTATTTTCTTTCAAACATTATATAAGTTGGTCCGATAAGAGTTTGCATTTAATCTCGATTTATTTGCGGAGGAATTCAAAATGAGTGTGTTACAGAAAAATGGAATTCGAAAAATGTCCCGATTGAAATAAAATTCTTACCATATGTGTACTTTCAAATATGGTAGCCAAAAATTTTTTATTTAATTTAAGTTTTTAATTGATTTTTTAGCCAAATAGGTGGCTTTTCCACTAGTTCATTTTTAACTGGTGTACTTTTCCATCAAAAGTTTATCAGTGAAATTATGTGAAATTATGTTTTTTGTTGCAGAGTTTACATCGCAGTTCGATTGTTTGCCAAATGGCACCCCGATTCCTGGTGTTCCCCGTTGCAAACAATCTTCTTCTTCTGACAAATATGAATCTCTTGAAAGGTTTTTTCATCCAGCCGGACATAATTCTGCGGGTTCTCCAGTGAGGTCTTCTCCTCCTGCCATACCTCATTCGTCGGGTTCTTCAGTAAGGTTTTCTCCTCCTGCCATACCTCATTTACCTGGTTCTCCAGTCAGGTCTTCTCCTGTCGGACCTCATTTTTCGGTGAGGTCTTCTTCTACCGATGAGCCTCAGCTATGTGCCAGGTCCAGGTCTCCTCGAACGAGGGACTTTTCTTTCGGCATAATTGGATTTGAACCTGAACAACTTAGATTTGTTCGGCTTATTCCCAACACGAATCCGAGCCGGCGATTCGAAATTCGACGATACACTTTTCCTCGCGATAAACCAATTCATATGAAGGGAAAACATCAAGCCATTGGGCCCATGCCAACAGAAGAACAAACTGTATTATCATCCTTTAATGGTGACATATTTGCAATAGTGGATCCGGGTCACACACAACTTCGTGGAATATATACAATAAGACATTACTTTGGGTATGAGAGTGAAAAACGGGTAAAAATAAACATGGAAAGCAGCGCAGTTGAAGAAATGACTAAAACAGAAACCAAGGAATGTCCGTTAGGCAGATGTCGCCCAATCTGTAAGAATTTTAAAACAGTATTTGTGGACGAATTTCATCCAAACGGTCATTTTAATTTGTAATAAATGTGAAGCTAAGATATAATATAGTTTGCGATATTTTCTCCGAATTCAGATTAGTTTCTCAAAGCTTCAAAGGGCCCGTTATAATAGACACTATTGTTTGTAACTTTTCTATATATACAACGGATTCAGCATGAACATAAATTATCATATGAATTTTTATTTCAGTTTTTAAGAATTTGGTAACCACATTTTTCCCTGGAAAGAGAGTGTCAATAAATGTAAATATCTGACAGGGAGAAGCTTAACGCCTTTATATTGAGAGATAACGAATTATATGATATATGCATTCTATAACTTGATGAAGCGCCAGAATATTTATAAGTGAAATTGTTAACTCAATTCTTAATGAATACATTAATAATTTTTCTCACTGTTAGAAAAAATGAGGATTTTTTCTGCTTCCTTCTTTTCCTTGGCGGTTGTCTTCAATTCGACGTCTAGTGGTGATGTTTTTGCAATATTGGAGGCGGGTAATCGACCAATTCGTGGAATATATACATTAAAGTATATCAATGGACATCAGACTGAAAAACGGGTGAAAATAAACATGGACAGCAGCGCGGTTGAGGAAATGAGTCAAGCAGAAACCAAGGAAACTCCCTTAGGCAGCAATCGCCCAATTTCAAGGAATTTCAAAACAGTAGTTGTAGACAATTTTCGCCCGAAAGATCATTTTAATTTGTGAACAAAATTCAAACTAAAATATAATATTGTTTGTGATCCGAATTGGGATCCAAAAGTTACAAGTATTTTGTAATTAATGAGGTTAGACTCCAGATACTATTCAACGAAATTGTGAATTTTGATTTTACAGGTACATGTTCTTATAGAAAATATAATTGTGCAAGTTTCTTTTTGAGAATAAAGTTGTGGCTTCTGAAAATCTCCTGAACCAACTTAAAATAATCATTCGTTAAAAAAATTCCCTGTTCAAAGCCAGGCCAAGTATCTTTTTTTCATTCACCTCATTCACCAGCTTCTCCAGTAACATTGTCTCCTTCTGCCATACCTCATTCCCCAGGTTCTCCAGTAGGATTTTCTTCTTCTGCCATACCTCATCCACCAGGTTTTCCAGGAAGATTGGTTCCTCCTGCCATACCTCATTCACCAGGTTCTCCAGTAAGGCTTTCTCCTTCCGCCATACCTCATTCACCGGATTCTCCATTCAGATCTTCTTCTGCCAGACCTCATTTTCCTATCAGGTCTTCTCCTGCTACTGAGCGTCCTCTACTTCTCAGGTCCAGGTGTACTCCTTCCAAGGACTTTGTTTTCGGCAGAACTGAATTCGAACTTGAACGATTTTCGCCGTTTTCGAAGTAAACACGAAACACCAATTTTTAGGAGAACAAATCTTTTTGTCTTTCTTCAATTAATTATTATAATTAATTATTAATTAATTAATATCTTTTTATGGTGAGTCGAAAGAATTTTGAGTGGCAAATGCTGCCAGCGAAAGAGTTGTTCAGAAAAGTACGAATATGTTTCCCACGGAAAAAATTCCCAATTTAGTTCAGGTCAGCTCTCAAGAAGTGAACTGCAATGTTCGCGAAACGTCGGCAACATTCATAGTTTTGCAGACGATTGGAACCCGAAAAAGCTTTGAAATTTTAAAAAGTTCAAAATTTAAATTTATCATGGTGCATTATCGTGAATCGTGAAAGCATTGAATCTACTAGTTACATATTTTTTGAATCAGCCTTGCCGTGCTCCTCTGGAACCATGAAAATTTTTAAAACCCAATATCTCGTTTCCAGTAACTTAAGAATTATGTTAAAAATTGATATCAGCTTCTCAAAGCATCAAATGGGCAAGTACATTTTTTCCTCAGAACAGACTGCAAGGAAATGTGAATATTTCAGAAGGACAAGTTAGGCGCCTATAATATGAGAGATAACGATATTTGCTGTTGCATTATGTAATCTGATAAAACACTACAATATTCAGCAGTTACATTCTTATTTAAATTCTTCATTCCTGTATTAATAATGTTTTGTCTCTGATTAGATAATATGACGATCGTTTCTGCTCTCGTCTTTTTCTTGGCAGTTTCCCCAATGCTATTTGTAAATATTATAATATAATACCCTATGATTTTAAGTACATTTTTTCAAGACATACGCAAATCAAAATTTGTCCGATTTAATCCACATTCTATCCCAATTGTTATTTCAATTCAAACTTTATTTTAGTTTGTTTTGAATATCTCGATTGGTCGTACTGTGTGACGATACTTTTGTTTGAAGGCAAGTTTACTTTTCTGAGTAATTTCTAATACAACAAAAATGTGAACACCATATACAAATTGTCAATTTAAACTATGAGATAACGACTATACGATATATGTACCATAGCAACTGATCAAGCTCTCGAACCGTCATCAGTTACATTGTCAACCCCATTCTCCATTAAAACATTAATTATTTTTTCCTTTAATTAGAAGAGATGATTGTTTCTACTCTTGTTTTATTCTTGGCGCTTATCCTGAATTCTATTGGTGAATATAATAATATAATATCTCTCTAATTTTGAGTACATTTATTTAAACCATATCCCAATTATGATTTGGGCGATACAATCTACATTCCATCTGAATTCCTATTTTTAGTAAAACTTTGTTTGCTTAAAACTGTACTGAATTGTATACTGAAATTATTAAAATTCCCACTAAAAAAGGCAAATTTTCAACCAAAAGCTAAATAGTATAATCTTCCGCAAAATTAATTAATTAGGTTTGATTTTTTCCTTCGAACAAGATATCCCCAATTTTAATTTTGTCTTCTGGCGTATCATGTTGTCAATCTTATTCCTTTATTGGCGAGATTCTAAAGAACTTTGAAAATTACGTCTGAATTCAATGATTTTCAATCCGAACGGCACACGACTTGTGTCACGTCCTACATTTCCAAATGTTGGAAGTTTTTCTCCAACTCCACCTATAGCACGTCAGGCTTCCGAGCAGGAGGCCTGGGGTTTAATTCCTGTGTCGATACCAATGAAAATTTGTCTGTGTACTTCTACCGGGACTTTGGTAGTTCAGAAACCAGCTCAAAATGTAGCTACCCTCAAAACCTCATCCTAAGGATGAGGTTCCAGGTCAAAGGTAAAATTGCTTGGGGGTTTCTGGTCGATTTCTGATAATGAAGACACGCATCTAACCATTTTATATTAAGCCATTACTGAATGGCATTAAGCCATTCACTGTGCGTCGTGAAAACTGAAATCCAGCAAAATTTGTCGCAAGAGATTACACAACAGAAATGCATTCCTCCGTTTTTGTTTGCAGAAGTGAGTTCACCTTTCGACTGTTTACCTAACGGTGCCCCTATTCCCGGTGTGCCTTGGTCCGGACCTTCTTCTTCTTCTGGCGGAAATCAATCTCCTCAAAGGTCTCTTCCTCCTGCCAAGCATCATTCACCGGGTTCCCTAGTTGGATCTTCACCTACTGCCGAGCCTTCTCTTCGTGCCAGGTCTAGGTCTCCTCCTGCCAGGGAGTATTTTTTCGGCATAGTTGGATTAGATTTTGAACAACTTAGATTTGTTCGCCTTATTCCCCACACAAATCCGAACCGGCGATTCGAAATACGACGATACACTTTCTCTCGCGATAAAGAGATTCATTTGAAAGGAGACAATCAAGTATTTAAGCCCGTACCGACCGAAGAACAAACTGTGTTATCAACGTCGGATGGTGTTGTCTTTGCAATACTGGCGTTGGGGAATACACGACTTCGTGGAATATATAAATTAAGATATCAAACAAGGCGGGTGAAAATAAACATGAACACCAGCGCGATTGAAGTAATGACCACAGAAGAAATCAAAGAAAGTCCCTTAGCCAGCAACCGCCCAATCTCAAGGAATTTTAAAACAGTATTTGTAGATGGATTCCGTTTAGAAAATCATAAAAATTTGTAAAATCACGTCAGAATAAAATAAATAATATTGTTTATGATTCGAGACCTAGCTACAAACTCATGGCGCCGCTATTCGTGGTGCGCCTCATCCTGGACCTTCTTTTTCTCCTGACAAACATCAATCTCCTGAAAGGTCCTTCACTCTTGCCAGACCGAATTCTTCGGGTTCCTTGGTCAGGTCTTGTCCTACTGCCGAGCCTTCTCTTCGTGTCAGATCCAGGTCTCCTCGTAACAGAGAATATGCTTTTGGTCTTCAAGGATTTGACATTAAAGAACTTAGTTTTGTTCGGCTTATTCCCCACACGAATCTCTGGAACTTTTGAAACCCTAATATCTCGATTCGCGGCACAGTCAGACAGTACTTTTGTTTCAATACAACTTCTTTTTTCTGTGTAATTTCTGAACCAATAAAAAATGCGGAAGCATGAGTATAATTCTTTCAATTCTTCGAACATAGCTTATAGAATTTATATTCATTTTGCAAAGCTATGAATAGGCCGTTATAGTACACCCTGCATATAAAATTTTTCGTGTTAACGACATTGATACATTTCCCATCTATTCAGGAAAGATGAGGACTGTTTCTAGTCTCGTTTTACCCTTGGCGGTTATCTTAAATTTTATTGTTGAATATAATAATATACTTCTATGATATCAAGTACATTTTCTTAAGCTATGCGCAATTCAGAATGTCTGCGACACAATCTAAATTATATCCCAATTTTTATTCTTATTGAAACTTTATTTCACTTTCTCCAAAGTACATATGAATCTGATTTGAATTCATTCCTTTTTATCCAGAAGGTGTTGAGTCAACAAAATTTTTGTTGAATCAACCAAAATATGTTTGATTCAATCCCTTTCTTTCTCTGTCTGCACCCATCCAACTGTGGACGTACACAGATCGTATGCTCAAAACTGCACAAGTCTGCGTTGAAATGATCAAATGTCTGGAAAAGGCGACAAGTGCGTTGTACCAAATCTTACTTTCAAAATATCGGATATTTCTACAAAATTCTATCCGTTGAGTAATCTTATACTTTTCTATCAATAGTTGCTTATAGAAATTTTTTTAAATCTTATCCGTTAAGAAATCGCATACTTTTGTATCAACCCTTCTCATCAAAACACTATTCAAACTGATCACTTGACAGAGATTCAAGGACAATATGCAGGTTCTACAAAATAGGAATATCATATATGATTAATGCCAAATATGCTGGAAATGAATTCACAAGCGAAATGTATTCCTCTGTTTCTTGTTGGAGAGTTCAGTTCACAGTTCGACTGTTTTCCGGACGGCGCCCCTATTCCTGGTGTTCGTCGTTCTGGACCTTTTTCTTCTTCTTTTGACAGACATCAATCTCCTGACAAGTCCCTTTCTCCTGCCAGATCTCATTCTACGGATTCCCTAGTCAGGTCTTCTCCAACTGTCGAGCCTGCTCTTTATGCCTGGTTTAGTTCACAGTTCGAACGTTTACCTAATGGCGCCTCCATTCCTGGTGTTCCCTGCTGCGGATCTTCTTCTTCTTTTGAGACACACCAATCTCCTGAAAGGTTTCTTCTTCCTGCCGGACATCATTCTCCGGGTTCTCCAGTGAGGTTTTCTCCTCCTGCCATACCTCATTCGCCAGGTTCTGCAGTGAGGGTTTCTCCTCCTGCCATACCTCATTCATCAGGTTCTCCAGGAAGATTGTCTCCTCCTGCCATACCTCATTCACCGGATTCTCCAGGAAGATTGGCTCCTCCTGCCATACCTCTTTCACCGAGTTCTCAAGGCAGATCCTCTCCTGCCAGACCTCATTTTCCTGTCAGGTTTTCTCCTACTACTGAGTCTCATCTACGTGTCAGGTCCAGGTCTCCTCCCACTAGATACTTTTCTTTTTGAATAAATGGATTTGAACTTGAACAACTTAGATTTGTTAGGCTCATTCCCAACACAAATCCGAATCAGCGATTCGAAATTCGACGCTACACTTTTCCTCGCAATAAACCCATTTATTTGAAAGGAGGAAAGCATGTCCATGATCCTATGTCAACCGAAGAACAAGCTGTGTTATCAACGTCCAATGGTGATGTCTTTGCCATATTGGACCTTGACTGTACTAGATTTTTTCGCGGAATATATAGATCCTATATAGATAATGTATCTACTGGCGATCCCAGGCCAATAGGTCGGATCTACTCAGCGCTGACCCAGAGCTGTCAAAATCCTTTACCTGATTCGAGCAGCTTGGAACACTTAAAAAAAGGGTCCTCCAGGTTCAAATTTCAGAACCGAGCCCGCCTAGCAGGGATTTCTCTCCAAAGGGTAATACATTTTCTTTTAATTTCCCTTCGTATCAACTCGACCTGTTCACCTGCATTATTTATAAATCGGAATTTAATGAAACAAGTTTTTGATTGTAAATTATATTTCTTATAGTTCTTTCAATGAAAGGGCATATTAAGTTAGAAAAAAGAGTGGAAGACGTTAATGTTGTAAAATATCATGTTATTTGATGTTTGTCAACTTGCTAATGTATCTCACTTTTTTGTTTGATACATAGCAATTGGAATTCATCTTCCAAAAATTATTTGATATTTTCATACCTTTTGTTCAGGCAAACAAATAATAACACGTCGTCTTACGTTAGTTGTATTTCCACATGAACGCGCCGAGTTGACACAAATGATGTGCGAGGAAGCATGGCTCAGCGGCCGAGATGAAACCGTCATAACTTCTTAATGATGATTCATTGTAAATAGTCCTTTCCAAGAAAAATATTGATACCTTTCTGAATAACTTTCACGCAAAACGTTTTTTATGCTGACGTTTGGTTCAACCATAAGGTTTGCAATAAAACGATTACAAGAAATGCATGCAAATTCTCTATTGCTTCGGAAAGTTTCCTGTTCCAACTGAAAATCATCCTTTTTCTCTAAAATTCATTATTACAAGTCAAAAGCATATTTTTTTGGTAAATTTTCAATCTAAATAACACTGCGACGATGTTCTTGTTTTCAAAAAACTTTTATTATAATTTCTAAAAAATTTGATCGAAAATTTCGAAGGATGAACTTCATCTATTTAATTCGTTTCACATATTTTTTCCAAATTCAGATTAGTTTCTCGAAGCTCTAAATAGGCCGTTGTAATAGACACTATTGTTTGTAACTTTTCTATATATACGACGGATTCTGTATAAGCATAAATTATTATATGAATTTTTATTTCAGTTTTTAAGAATTTAGTAACTACATTTTTTCCTGGGAAGAGAGTGTCATTAAATGTAAATTTCTGACAGGGAGAAGCTTAACGCCTATATGTTGAGAGATAACGATTATATGATATATGCATTGTATAACTTGACGAAGCTCCAGAATATTTATGAGTGACATTGTTAACTCAATTCTTAATGAATACATTAATAATTTTTCTCACTGTTAGAAAAGATGAGGATTTTTTCTGCTTCCTTCTTTTCCTTGGCGGTTATCTTCAATTCTATTGGTGAATATTATAATATGATACCTTCATAATTTTAAGTACATTTTTCAAACCATACGTAAATCAGAATTTGTGCATTCATTCTACATTCTATCCTGAATCATATTTTCATTCAAACTCTATTTTAGTTTGTCTGATATGAGTACGAATTCTGGTTTCTTATTTCGGTACTTTTCCGTCTGGAGATGAGTTCGCGATTTGAATCGGGGAAGAATGTGACGTTGCTTTTTGCCCGAAGAGAAAATTAAAATCCAGCAAAATATACCGGAAGAGAATGCACAAGGAAAAGTTATTCATCCGTTTCTCGTTGCAGAGTTTAGTTCGCAGTTCGAGTGTTTACCGAATGGGGCTCCCATTCCTGGTGTTCCTCGTTGCAAATCTTCTTCTTCTTCCTCTATAACACACCAATCTCCTGAAAGGTTTCTCCTTCCTGCCGGACATCACTCTCCGGGTTCTTCAGTAGCGTTTTCTCTTCCTGCCATACCACCTTCTTCGGAATCTCCAGTCAGGTCTCTTCCTGCCAGATCTCATTTTCCGGTCAAGTCTTTTCCTAATTCCGAGCCGCCTGTACGTGCCAGGTCCAGGTCTCCTCGTACGAGGGACTTTACTTTTGGCATAACTGAATTCAAACCTAAAGAACTTAAATTTGTTCGGCTTATTCCCAACAAGAATCCAAACCGGGTATTCGAAATTCGAAGATACACATTCCCTCGCGATAAACCAATTCATGTGAGAAGAGAACATCAAGTTCTTGTTCCCATGCCAACAGATGAACAAACTGTTTTGTCGACGTCTAGTGGTGATGTCTTTGCAATATTGGAGGCGGGTAATCGACGACTTCGTGGAATATATACATTAAAGTATATCAATGGACATCAGACTGAAAAACGGGTGAGAATAAACATGGACAGCAGCGCGGTTGAGGAAATGAGTCAAGCAGAAACCAAGGAAACTCCCTTAGGCAGCAATCGCCCAATCTCAAGGAATTTCAAAACAGTAGTTGTAGACAACTTTCGCCCGAAAGATCATTTTAATTTGTGAACAAAATTCAAACTAAAATATAATATTGTTTGTGATCCGAATTGGGATCCAAAAGTTACAAGTATTTTGTAATTAATGAGGTTAGACTCCAGATACTATTCAACGAAGTTGTGAATTTTGATTTTACAGGTACATATTGTCATAGAAAATATAATTGTCCGAGTTTCGTTTTGGCAATAAAGTTGTGGTTCCTTCCATTTTCAGAGAACACCTAAAAAATAAATTTTTTATAAAACTAATCTTTTTGTCTTCCTTGAATTCGACTCTATGTAATTCATCCAATTTTCGGAAATATTTATTAATTTTGATGGAAACCTTATTTATGCTATTCTGCGACTGTTGGAGGAAACAACATATTATAAACATTTTTGTTTGAACGAAAGTCATGCCTTTTTACCTAACACATTGCATGAATCATGCATTAATATCTTGAAGCTCATGGGGAGGCGAGCGAATTTCGAGCAACAAAAGACTGCTATCGGGAAAGTTGTTCAGAAAGGTACAAATATATTTTCTACGTTACAAATCAGTCCAAATAAATCATACGTTAGAAATTATTCAGCTTTCATTTCGGCAAACGACGCGTCGCTCGAGACCAAGTATTATTTAATGATCGGAATTTAATTAACAAAATTATTGAATGTAATCGATGTTCCCAATTCGATAAGTTAAATTTCTTACCTTAAATTTGTTAGTATTTCATAAAGAGTAGATTACCTGGAACAGAAAAGAAAATACTTCATTAGTAACTATTGGGTATTTAATTGAAATAATTTTTTCGTCGATGAAATTCAGTAAACAATTTCCGTCACAGTATCTATCTGAAGGATGAATTTGAATTCCGAATCATTTTCCGGTTTTCCCAAACTCAATTTTGTATTTTCCCGGTCTGGAAAATTCAAGAACTTTACTTGGGAAATTTGTATACCTTCTTATTATTAATAAACAATGAATTCACACCGAATGTTTTACTAAGTCATGAGAAGTAGGAAATTACGTCATACTTTTCCGGCTCGAAAAGCATTTTGGATTTGATCCGGAGAAGAATTTGCAAATTTCTTCTTGCCAGAAGAGGAAAAAATTGAAATTCGGCAAAATATGCTAGAAGAGAATCACACAAAAAAAGTTATTCATGTATTTCCTGTTGCAGAGTTGAGTTCACAGTTTCACGGTTCACCTGACGGTGCCCATATTCCTGCTTTCCTTTGTTGCGGACCTTCTTTTTCTGGCATAAATCAATCTCCTGAAAAGCCCCTTTCTCCTGCCAGATCTCATTCTACGGATTCCCTAGTCAGGTCTTCTCCAACTGTCGAGCCTGCTCTTTATGCCAGGTTCAGTTCACGGTTCGAACGTTTACCTAATGGCGCCCCCATTCCTGGTGTTCCCTGCTGCGGATCTTCTTCTTCTTTTGACACACACCAATCTCCTGAAAGGTTTCTTCTTCCTGCCGGACATCACTCTCCGGGTTCTCCAGTAAGGTCTCCTCCTCGTGCCAGACCTCATTCACCAGCTTCTCCAGTGAGATTATCTCCTTCTGCCATACGTCATTCACCAGGTTCTCCAGTGAGATTGTCTCCTCCTGTCATACCTCATTCACCAGGTTCTACAGTAAGGCTTTCTCCTTCCGCCATACTTCATTCACCGGATTCTCCAGTCAGATCTTCTTCTGCCAGACCTCATTTTCCTATCAGGTCTTCTCCTACTACTGAGCGTCCTCTACTTCTCAGGTCCAAGTGAGAGGAGAACGTGATGTCCTTGAGGCCATGCCAAACGAAGAACAAAATGTATTATCAACGTCTGATGGTCACATTTTTACAATAATCGAGGAGAATAGATCTCGGCGTTGGCCCCCGGTCACTTTTATTTTCGCCGTTCTCGAAGTAAAGAGTGGAAAGCAAACCTTCTTTATCATATTCTATAACTGCTAGAGTAAATAACATATAGACTTTTTTTTAAAAAAAAGTTATGCATTTTGCCTGAGTCGTTGCATGAATCATGCATTAATATCTTCAAGCTTGTGGTAAGTCGAAAGAATTTTGAGTGACAAAAGCTGCCAGCGAAAGAGTTGTTCTGAAAAGTACGAATATGTATTTCACGGAAAAAATGTCCAATTTAGTTCAGGTCAGTCCTGAAGAAGTGAACTGCAATTTTCACGAGACGTCGGCACCATTCATAGTTTTGCACACGATTGAAACCCGAAAAAGGTTAGAAATTTTAAAATTCAAATTTATCATAATGAATCATAGTGAAAGCATTAAATCGACTAGTTACATATTGGAACACGTGGAACGTGGAGACTATATATAAATTTTCAATGTATGCGACGGATTTCGCTAGATCATGAAAGAATTGATAAGTTAACATATAACTTTCAACGAATTCAGCAGGTACATTTTATTTGAAGGAAATCTATGAGATAACGACTATACTATATATGTACCATAGAAACTGATAAAGCTCTCGAACCGTAATCAGTTACATCGTCAACCCAATTTTTCATTGAAACATTAATTATTTTTTCCTTGAATTAGAAGAGATGATTGCTTCTACTTTCGTTTTATTCTTGGCGGTGATCCTGCATTTTATTGGTGAATATAATAATGCTATATCCATCTAATTTTAGCACATTCATTCAAGTCATGTCCCAATTATCATTTGGGCGATAAAATCTACATGTTATCTGAATTCTCTACTAAAATAATAAAAATTTCAACTAAAAAAGGTAAATTTTCAACCAAAAGCAGAATAGTAACATCTTCCGCAAAAGCAATTAATTAGGTTTGAGTTTTTCTTTTGAACAAGTTATCCCCGATTTTAATTTTGTCTTCTGGCGTATTATATTATGAATCTTATTCCTTTGTTGGCGAGATTCTAAAGAACTTCAAATATTTCGTACTGAATTCAATTATTTTCAATCCTATCGGCACACGACTTGTGTCAAAACCTACATTTCCGAATGTTGGAAGTTTTTCTCCAACTCCACCTATAGTACGTCAGGCCTCCGAGGAGGAAGCTTGAGGTCTAATCCCTGTGTCGATGCTAATAAAAATTTGTCTATGTACTTCTACCGGGACTTTGGTAGTTCAGAAACCACCTAAAACTGTAGCTACCCTCAAAAGAGGCCAATTATCTCCTGAAGATGAGGTTCCAGGTTATAGGTAATATTGCTTGGGGGTCTCTGGTCGATTTCTGATAATGAAAACACACATTTAACTACATAGCACACCATGAAGGACCATCTTGAACCACGGTGTGTCTAAAAGAGGCTGCATGGATGGCAGAGTGGATGAGGCTCACTTTGCTGTTCAGAGAGGTCCGCGCTGTTCATTGTGTCATTCACTGGGCGTAGTGAAAATTGAAATCCAGCAAAATATGTCGCAACAGAATTCACAACAGAACTGTATTGCTCCGTTTTTTGTTGCAGAAGTGAGTTCACCTTTCGACTGTTTACCTAACGGTGCCCCTATTCCCGGTGTGCCTTGGTCCGGACCTTCTTCTTCTTCTGGCGGAAATCAATCTCCTCAAAGGTCTCTTCCTCCTGCCAGGCATCATTCACCGGGTTCCCTAGTTGGGTCTTCACCTACTGCCGAGCCTTCTCTTCATGCCAGGTCTAGGTCTCCTCATGCCAGGGAGTATCCTTTCGGCATAGTTGGATTAGAACTTGAACAACTTAGATTTGTTCGCCTTATTCCCCACACAAATCCGAACCGGCGATTCGAAATTCGACAATACACTTTTCCCCGCGATACAGAGATTCATTTGAGAGGAGACAATCAAGTCTTTAGGCCCATACCGACCGAAGAACAAACTGTGTTATCAACGTCAAATGGTGATGTCTTTGCAATACTAGCGGCGGGTAATACACGACTTCGTGGAATATATACATTAAGATATCAAGCAAGGCGGGTGAAAATAAACATGAATACCAGCGCGATTGAAGGAATGACCACAGAAGAAATCAAAGAAAGTCCCTTAGCCAGCAACCGCCCAATCTCAAGGAATTTCAAAGCAGTATTTGTCGATGGATTCCGTTCAGAAAATCATTAGAATTTGTAAAATCATGTCAGAATGAAATAAATAATATTGTATGTAAATTGTGATATCAGTTATAACAAATTTAGTAGGTACATTTCTCTATTCAAACTCTATTCAAACTGATCACTTGACAGAGTTTCAAGGACAATATGCAGGTTCTACAAAATAGAAATATCCTATATGATTGATGACACATACGTGGAAGTGAATTCACAAGCGAAATGTATTCCTCTATTTCATGTGGCAGAGTTCAGTTCTTAGTTCGACTGTTCACCGAACGGCATTCCTATTCCTAGTGTTCGTCGTTCTGAACCTTTTTCTTCTTCCTTTGACAAGCATCAATCTCTCAAAAGGTCCCTCTCTCCTGCCAGACGTCACTCGGCAAATTCCCTAGTCAGGTCTTCTTCTAGTGCCGAACCTGCTCCTCGTGCCAGGTTCAATTCACAGTTCGACCGTTTACCTAATCACGCCCCTATTCCTCGTATTCCCCGTTGCAGATCTTCTTCTTCATCTGACACACACCAACCTCCTGAGAGGTTTCTCCTTCCTGCCGGACATCACTCTCCGGGTTCTCCAGTAAGATTTTCTCCTCCTGTAATACCTCATTCGCCAAGTTCTACAGTGAGGTTTTCTCCTCCTGTCATACCTCGTTCACCAGCTTCTCCAGTAAGATAGTCTCCTTCTGCCATTCATAATTCACCAGTTTCTGCAGTAAGGTTTCTCCTCCTGCCATATGTCATTCACCGGGTTCTTGAGGCAGATCTTCTTCTGCCAGACCTCAATTTCCTGTCAGGTTTTCTCCTACTACTGAGCCTCATCTACATGTCAGGTTCAGGTCTCCTCCCACTAGATACTTTTCTTTTCGAATAAGTGGATTTGAACTTCAACAACTTAGATTAGTTAGGCTCATTCCCAACACAAGTCTGAACCAGCGATTCGAAATTCAAGGATACAGCAGCGCTGTCGAGGATATGACTGCGGCAGTAATCAGAGATTGTCTTTTGGGCAACAATCGCCTAACTGTAAAGTATTTTGAAATATAAGTAATTAAGAATAATTAAGTGGCTCGTATGCTTCAGTTGTGCACTTCGGTAGACAAGTGTTTTTCTTGGAGGTATTTGCTCCTTTAGGATGCTTTTTTAGATAGTCCAATAGAACAAATGGCTCGAAAGCATTCTTGTTTTGTGAAATTTTAAGTGCCTCAAAGCAGGGATCTCCAAAGGTAGATCCTGTATCTACTGGCGATCCCAGGCCAATAGGTCGGATCTACTCAGCGTTGACCCAGAACTGTCAAAATCCTTTACCTTATTCGAGCAGCTTGGAACCCTTAAAAGAGGATCCTCCAGGTTTAAATTTCATAACCAAGCCCTTCTAGCTCTTGGTTTATATTTAGAAACTGATGAGTCAGCAGTCTTTCGTAGTTTCGATCCATCCCAGTTGCGAGTTTATAAATCAATATAAATTGAATCGCACAAATAATTTTTTTTTCATTTTTAAGTATGAAATTTTCAGGAACTGTTCGTAGGAAATTCCTACTGTTCGTGAGTTCGTAAAAAACTATGACATTCATCCATACATTTTTCGTAGAGATACTTCAACTCGAGACTTTTCAAGAAGAAAATTTTTTCCGAGTCACCCAAATGTAGAAGATTATGTAAATTGTGATAACACTCATAACGAATTCATTAGGTATATGCTTTGTTCAAACGTACTCTGACGTCATGCTAAACAAATAAAGTATCTAAAATAACGAATGTACGATATGTGCACTATATAATCAGATAAAGTGCTCGAACTGTCATCAGTTATATTATCAACCCAATTCTTCATTGGAATATTAATCACGTTTTCTTTTAATTAGAAAAGATGAAGATTGTCACTACTCTCATTTTAATCTTGGTGTTTATCCTGAATTATATCGGTGAATATAATGATATAATATTAATATAATTTCTAGTACAATTGAGGTCGATAAATGTCCCTATTGAAATGAACATTAGAGAAAGTGAACTTTGAGAAAAACTTGTATTTGAACTTGAATTATTTCGCAATGAAGTAACGAGCCAATTATGCAGAGAACTGAATGATTATTTTACGCTAATTGTGAAATTTTTGGACCTTTTATAATAATAAATGAACTATTTCACTAATTTTTTTTACTAAGTCTTCCTCCGTTTCCTATTGCAGGGCTGTGTTCACCTTTTGACTGTTTACCTAACGGCGCCCCTATTCCTAATGTGCATAGTTCTGGACCTTCTTCTTCTTCTTCTTCTGACAAACATCAGTCTCCTGAAAGGTCCCTCACTCTTTCCAGACCTCATTCTCTGGGTTCCCTAGTCAGGTCTTCTCCTGCTGCTGAGCCTTCTCATCGTGGCAGATCCAGGTCTCCTCATAACAGGGTATATTCTTTCGGCATACAAGGATTTGACCTTCAAGAACTTACTTTTGTTCGGCTTATTCCCCACACGAATCCAAACCGGAGATTCAGAATACGACGATACACTTTTCCACGGGATAAGCCGATACATTTGAAAGGAGAGCGTCAAGTCATTAGGCCCATGCCAACCGAAGAACAAACTGTATTATCAACATCTAATGGCGATGTTTTTGCAATAGTCGCTCTGGGTCATAAATATCTTAATGGAATATATAGAACGAAATATCACCGTGGACGTCAGGTTGAGAAGCGGGTGAAAATAAACATGGCCAGTAGTGCTGTTGAAGATATGTCCTCAGGAGAAATCAAGGAAAGTCCCTTATCCAAGTCTCGCCTAATCCATAACAACTTCATAACAGTAGAAGTTGAGGATAATTAAGAGGCTTGCATTCTCCAGTTTGAACAAGAAGTGGGTCGAAATAAATGTATGGTATTTTTTTGTGATTACTTCTTTTCATCTGTTGTTTTCAAGATTCAATAAAGCTGAGTAGTAGCTCTAAAGTATTCCCTGTTTCTTTTCTATTACGAAATAAAAAAGTTACAGAAAGATGATGTTTAGTTTTTGACACTTCTAGTCGCATAACATCATAATGGATGATAAATAGTTGATTATACGAATTTCTTCCTTCGCAATTCTTAGCTAAATGAATCATCGAAAAAATCCGGAAGCAAAGCTGAGCTTTTTACCACTAATAAATCCTTCAAAGACGCATCAAACGATTTTGACATTACTTTTTTTTCTGTGTTTCTAAATGAATGAAAAATGCCAAAGCATGAATATAATTCTTTCGATCCTTTGAACTAATTTTATAAAATTTATATTAATTTCTCAAAACTTCAAATAGGCCATTATGGTACACCCTATATACAAATTTTTTATCTTAACGGCGGCTTTAGATTGAAGGTAAAAGATTATGCAAATTGTGATATCAGTTCTTACAAGTCTTACGAGGCACTTGAAGCACACTAATAACTTTTTTCCCTGATTAGAAAATATGAGGACTATTCCTTCTCCTATTTTACCCTTGGCGGTTATCTTCAATTTCATCGGTAAATATAATGATTTAATACGATAATGCTACTTATTCTAAATTATATCCCAAATGGTAGTTTCTTTTAAAATTAATTTTAGTTTGTCCAAAATTAATATGAATTTCATTTGCATTCAGTCCGAGATATCCAGAAACTGTTGAATCAACACAATTTTTGTCGAGTCAACCAAAATATGTTTGATTTAACTAAATGTGTTTTCTTTTTCTACCCACACAACTATGGACATATGGCGCATTATCTTAAACGTTATTTCTTTAATTGCGCGATGGCGGAATTTGTATCAAATCAAAGTTGGAAAGGGCGACGAGTGATGTATCAAATCCTTCTTCCAGAATGTCGGATATTTCTAAAAAATTCTATCCGTTGAGTAATCTTATACTTTTTTAACAACATTAAAATCTGGCAAAATATGCTGGAAGTGAATACCAAGGGAAATGTATTCCTCTGTTTCTTATTGCAGAGTTCAGTTCCGAGTTCGACTGTCTACCTAACGGCGCTCCCATTCCTGGTGTTCGTCCTCCCGGAACTTCTTCTCTCGAAAGACGTGAATCTCCTGAAAGTTCATTTCCTCTAGCCAGAACTGATTCTCCTGGTGCCCTAGTCAGGCTTTCTCCTACTGCTGAGCCTTCTCTTCGTGTCAGGTCCAGGTCTCCTCCTGCCAGGGAACATGCTTTCGGCTTACTTGGATTTGACCTTGAACAACTAAGATTTGTTCGGCTCATTCCCCACACGAATCCGAACCGGAGATTCGAAATCCGACGATACACTTTTCCTCGCGATGAATCAATTTATTTGAGAGGAGAACATCAACTCCTCAAGCCCGTGCCAACCGAAGAACAAACTGTATTATCAACATCCAATGGTGATGTTTTTGCAATAATAGCTGAATGTAAAAGATATCTTCGCGGAATATATGGATTAAGATATAACGGTGCAAAACGGGTGAAAATAAATATGGACAGCAGCGCTGTTAATGTTATGACCTCAGGAGAAATCAAGGAAACTCCCTTGGGCGGCAATCGCACAATCATAAATTATTTCAAAGCAATAGTAATTGAGGATCATTAAGGGGATCGTATGCTCCAGATTGAAGATAACGTGAATCGGAAACCATGTTCAGTATTTTTTTTTTGTGAATAATTAGATTTCCTTGTTCTTTTCACAATTGAATAAAGCTGAGAAATAGCTCAAAAGTACTCTCTGCCTTTTTTATATCAAAAATAAAACAGTTATAAAGCTGTTTCCACAAATTTTCATGAATGTTCTTCTAAGAGGTAGTGGTTTCTTTAGGATGCTCTTTCGGTCATAATTATAGTTTTCAAATTTTTATTTTTAATAATGCATTAATGCATTTAAGCACGGAAATTACAGAAAAGATCAGCTTGATCAACTAATTTGTTTATAAGAATTGAAGAAATTGAGAAATTCAATTTAGAATGAATCTCAATTTCTTGTTGAGAGTGAATCATTTTTTATCTCAAATAACAAAATGGCATTTTGTTGGGCTTCGCAAGATCTTTTCGATATTTATTCAGCTTGATTTTGAAAAAAATTGACTTTAAAATCATTTACATTTCTTTTATTTAAACGGACTCCAATGAAATGTAAATATCTCAGAAGAACCAGGTTGACACTTATAATCTAAGAGATAAAGACTGGAGGATATATGTATCACGTAATCTGGTAAGGCTCTATTTTATACTTTGCTATCAACAGGTTCTCGTTGCAATTCTGTCCAAAATTATCCGCCTTTTCATTAAATCCTAGGTATTAGAATCTTAAAAGTTTCTCTCAAATTTTATACTCCGAAAAATCTTATACTTCCCAATCAAAATTTGTTCAGACATTCTCCAGGTTCAGCAAAATAGTAATGTTATATACAGGGTGCGGCACAGAAACTTGCTGATTTGTTTTTGGCGCCAAGCGGCGAGAAGTGGTCGGATGAGAGTGAGAAGGGTCTCATTTAGTAGGTGACGTCCTGAAGTTTTGTTTCCCAAAGAATCAGTCAACATGATGCATTGGACGAAGAAGCAGCGCGCATTTGCTTGCGAGGCTTACTTTTCCAACGGTCGTTCCATCATCGCCACTCAACGTGCATTCCGTACTTGGTTCAAAATTCATCCTGCAGGTCCCATTCCTGGTCGGCAGTCAGTTGTTTCGTGGACGGAAACATACAGGGTTGGGCAACCCAACTGCCGGCCAGGAACGGGACCTGCAGGATGAATGTTGAACCGAGTACGGAAGGCACGTTGAGTGGCGATGATGGAACGACCGTTGGAAAAGTAAGCCTCGCGGGCAAATGTGCGCTGCTTCTTCGACCAATGCATGATGTCGACTAACCGTTGGGCAAACTTTTCTTCCATGGTTGGGAAAGCAACTTTCAGGATGTCCTCTACTTAATGAGACCCTTCTCACCTTCAACCGACCCGTCCTCGCCGCTTGACGTCAAAAAGAAATAAGCACGTTTCTGTGCCGCATACTGTACTATTGAAAATTCATTAAAAAAGCGTATCAAAATAAACTGGTATTCCAAATATAATGTTTGAGCACATTGGATAGGATTCCTTTAAAGGAAGCGTATTAAAATAGCGGTATTCTTCTCCTGGAAATGAATTTATGATTTGACCCGCGGAGGAATGTCCTAACCCCTTCGTGCCCTCGTGCATATAATTCTAGAATTCCCGTTGACAAAATGAGGTTAGGTACTTCCCTATCCAGAAGAGAAAAATATGCCAGAAGGCAAAAAATATTCTAGAAAAACGTGCTGGAAGAGAATACGAAAAGGAAAATGTATTCCTCCATTTCTTGTTGCAGGGCTGTGTTCATCTTCCGACTCTTTACCTGACGGCGCCCCTATTCCTAATGTGCCTGGTTCTGGACCTTCGTCTTCCGACAGATAACAATCTCCGGAAAGGTCCCTTACTGTTGCCAGACCACATTCTCCGGGTTCGCCAGTCAGGTCTTCTCCTACTGCCGAGCCTTCTCTTCGTGCCAGGTCTAGGTCTCCTCCTGCCAGAGTTCATTTTATGCGTTCTGCAGTCAGGTCATCTCCTACTACTGAGCCTCCTCTTTGTGCCAGATCTAGGTCTCCTCCTGCCAGGGACTATGCTTTCGGCATAGTTGGATTAGATTTTGAACAACTTAGATTTGTTCGGCTTATTCCCCACATAAATCCAAACCGGCGATTCGAAATTCGACGATACACTTTTGCTCGCGATAAATTTATTTATTTGAGAGGAGAAAATCGAGTCCTCAAGCTGGTGCCAACCGAAGAACAAACCGTGTTACCAACGTCGAATGGTGATGTCTTTGCAATACTGGATGCGGGTAATACACGACTTCGTGGAATATATTCATCCAGACATCAAACAAGGCGGGTAAAAATAAACATGAACACCAGCGCGATCAAAGAAATGAGCTCAGCAGAAATCAAAGAAAGTCCCTTAGCCAGCGCTCACCCAATCTCAAGGAATTTCAAAACAGTACTTGTAGGCGAATTTCGTTCAGAAGATCATTTTGTAGAATTTATATTCATTTACAAAGCTTTGAATTGGTCTTCATAGTACACCCTATACATGAAGTTTTCATGTTAACGACGGATTAAGATTGAAGGTAAAAGATTATATGAATTGTGATATCTGTCTTACGAATTTAGGAGGTAAATTCCTATTTGGAATGAACTCTAATGAAATGTAAATATCTGAGAAGGACCAGTTTGATGCCTACAAACTTGGAGATAACGACTACAGAATATATAAGTTATTTAATCTGACAACGCGCTTGAAGATTGAGCAGTTACATCATTATTTGAATTAAGTTCCTCTGATTAGAAAAGATGTGGATTGCTTCTACTCTCGTTTTAGCGTTGGCGGTTATCTTCAATTCTATTGGTGAATATAATATTATAATACCTCTCTGATTTTAAGAACATTGTTTGAAGCCACATGCAATTCAGACACATGCACCCAACCATGGACGTACACAGATGGCATCTTCAAAACTGCGCAAGTCTGACTCAAAATGATAATATGTCTATCTATACGTGGCTCCGTGCACATATGGTACATTATCTTTAACGTAATTGCTTTGTCCACGCGATGCAAGAATTCATAAAAAATTAACATTGCCTCATAAAAATTCTTCTAAATCTCATCAGCAGAAGACTTGTATCAAATCCTAAGTTTCAGAATGTCGGATATTTGTATCCACGTTTGGCCGTTGAGAAACCGTATACTTTTCTGTCAACCCTTTTTCACAGAAACACTGTTCAAACATGAGAACGTTTCTTGTTGCAGAGTTCAGTTCACTGTTTGACTGTTTACCAAACGGTGCCCCTATTTATGATGTTCGTCGTTCCGGACCTTCTTCTTTAGAAAGACGTGGATCTCCTGAAAGGTCTTTTCCTTCTGCTAGAACTGATTTTCCTGGTTCCCTAATCTGGCCTTCTCCTACTGCTGAGCCTTCTCTTCATGCCAGGTCCAGGTCTCCTCCTGCCAGGGAACATGCTTTCGGCTTACTTGGATTTGACCTTGAACAACTAAGATTTGTTCGGCTCATTCCCCACACGAATCCGAACCGGAGATTCGAAATCCGACGATACACTTTTCCTCGCGCTGAATCAATTTATTTGAAAGGAGAACGTCAAGTCCTCAAGCCCGTGCCAACCGAAGAACAAACTGTACTATCAACATCCAATGGTGATATTTTTGCAGTACTGGAGCCATGTTATAGATATCTTCGTGGAATATATGGATTTACGCATAACGGTGCAAAACGGGTGAAAATAAATATGGACAGCAGCGCTGTTAGTGATATGACCACAGCAGAAATCAAGGAAAGTCCCTTAGGCAGCCGTCGCTCAATCATAAATAGTTTCAAAACAGTAGTAATTGGGGGTAATTGAGGGGCGTGTATGCTCTAGTTTGAAAAAGAAGTGAGTCTTAATGTTTCCCAGTCAAAATCGGTATTTTCTGGAAGGTGCGTACTTTTCATAGGTGTTCTTCTTAGAGGTAGTTGTTTCTTTAGGATGTTCTTTTAATAGTTTGATAGAATGAAGTGATAGCTCGAGAGAACTCTCTAGTTTCACCAAAATGTTAAATGCGTTAGAGTGATAATTGGATTTTTTCATTCTTCAAGAATGAGTTTTTAAATAAAAGAATACCTAAAATGTTAAAAATTTTGGAGTAATCACCCTTTCCATGTCAACTCTCTCCCCTATCCTACTGACAAGATAGAGCAAAAAACAATATCTCTCTACTGTATTGATAACGGGCTTCACAAGAGACCTTAGGTTCCTTAAGCATGCTGCCTTCACAAAAAAAATGGAGGAATTTTCAACTGAAGAATAGAAATTTCTAACTAGAGATGAAATAGTTTAATCTTAAGTCGAACATTTTCGTTCTTGAAAAAGAACGAATGAAATTTGAACAAAATTGTTAGATATTCTACTAAAAATACGAATTTTTAACTGGAATGATGAGCCTCCAACAACAACCAAATCAATTTTCAACAAGTTAGTTCAACTTTGAAATAATTGAATGAATTTTGAAACCAAGTAGACGAGATTCCAATAGAAGAGCCTAATTTTTATACAGAATGTTTTTCCAGTCAAGGAAGAAAAAAATTTGTTGTTGAGGATTTTAAATTATTATAGTTGAGAATTAATCTTTTATGGTTGAAGATTCAACTATATGGTAGGATCATTTATTTTGTTGAATATCCTTCTTCTTAAGTAGAAAAATAATTCTCTTCTTTATAAATTCAACCATTTATTCGAAAGTTAAACTCCTTGGTTGAAAATTCATTTTTTTGCTTGAAGATTTGTCATCTTAGTTTCCTCTACAAACTCAAAATCATCATTCTCTTCAAAAATTCCCAGGTCCAAATCAGAGGTAAAATAATTCTTTTCAAAAATTCTCTATTTAAATTCTTAATTGCATATATGTCTTCTCGAATCTTTTGTTAGAAATTAAATGGGTGAAACTTCTTACCAAAATGTTTGCTAATATTTCGTGAACAGTAACTGAAGCTTACCTGGAACAAAAAAGAAAATACTTTATTAGTAAGGATTGAATATTGAATCCAATTTATGTTTTCTTTAGAGAAGTTTAACAAACTTCAACAATTGAACTGTGTATGTATCGAAAATAATTGATTAAAAATTCTTTTAATGAATTCTTCATCAAAACATTATTCTTTTTTTCCTCTAATTAGAAAATATGAGGATTGTTCCTACTCTCCTTTCATTCTTGGTGCTAATTCTGAATTCTATTGGTAAGTATTATGATATATCTATATGATTTTGAGTGCATTTGTGAATTTATAATGAATTTCAAGAAATTCAAGGTTATTGCAACAAGTTTGGAAATCCACCATCCCCCAAAGAAGTATAGGAAATTTTAGATTCTGCTGCCTGTTGACGAATTGCGGTAAGGCACGTCTCTCTCCAGAAGGAAAAAACATGCCAGAAGTAAAACTTAAAATCCGGAAAAATATGCTGAACGTGAATACAAAGGGATAATGTATTTTATATTCCCCTGTTTTAGGTCGCAGGGTTGAGATCGCAATTTGGTTGTGTATCTAACGGTGCCCCTATTCCTGGTGTTCATCGTTGCGGATTTTCTTTAGTCTGGCCTTATACTGCCGAGCCTGCTTCGAGTGCCAGGTCGGGGTCTCCTTCTGCCAGATCTGGGTCTCCTCCTGCCAGATGTGGGTCTCCTCCTGCCAGATGTGGATCTCCTCCTGCCAGATGTGGATCTGCTTCTGCCAGATCTGGGTCTCCTCCTGCCATAATTCATTCTCCGGGTTCTGCAGTCAGGCCGTCTCCTAGTGTCGAGCTTCCTCCTCGTTACAGGTCGAGGTCTCCTTCTGTTGGGGAGTATCTTTCTGGACCTTCTTCTTCTGACAGATATCAATCTCCGGAAAGGTCCCTGACTGTTGCCAGACCACGTTCTCCGGGTTCCCCAGTCAGGTCTTCTCCTACTGGTGAGCCTTCTCTTCGTGCCAGGTCTAGGTCTCCTCCTGCCAGAGTTCATTCTCCCCCTTCTGCAGTCAAGTCATCTCCTAGTGTCGAGCCTCCTTCTCGTGACAGGTCTAGGTCTCCTCCTGCCAGGGGATTGTTCCTTCGGAACAATTGGATTGAAACCCGAACAACTTAGATTTTTTCGGCTCATTCCTAACGCATATCCGAATCAGCGATTCGAAATTCGAAGATACACTTTTCCTGACGATAAATTACTTTTTTTGAAAGGAGGAAACCAAGTACTTGGGCTCATGCCGACCGAAGAGCAAATTGCATTATGAACATCCACACATAACACTGGAAAACGGGTGAAAATAAACATGATCACCAGCGCGGTTGAAGATATATCTTTAGAAGAAATGAGGGAAAGTTTCATAGGCAAGCTTCGTCCAATCGGTATTTTCTGGAATGTTCATACCATTCATAAGTGTTTTTCAAAGCGGTAAATGCTTCCTGAGGATGCTCTTCAAATAGTTCGATGGAACGAAGTAATATCTCGAAAGTACTTTCTTGTTTTACAGAAACATTAAATTGCGGTACAGTCGTAATTTGATTTGGGGTTCGTTTTCAATTAATTTGAGGACTTTTCGTTCGAGAGGGATATTTTGAGATAAAAATAAATATAATCAGGCAGAAGAGAACAGCTCTGAAATATTGAGCAAAAACGATCTCTCTAATTTTAGGTACTTTTTTAAAGCCATGTGCAAAGCAGTATTTGTGTGCTTGAATCTCTATTCTATCCCAATGGGAGCATAAAGATAATTTTCTGTATTTTTTTGAAAATATTTTGAAGAATTGAATAAATCTTACGAAGCTTTAAATAAGAAGTCATAGTACACATGATCTGGTATACTATACGGGTTTGGCCACAAAATATACGTCTATGTAAATTATGATATCATTATAACGAATTTGATGAGTATATTTTTCCCTTCGAGACTGACTCTGATGAAATGTAAATACCGTGGAAGGGCAACCTAGCTGCCTATGATGTATCAGATAACGACTATACATTGTGCGTTTTAATCTGATAAGGCACTAGAATATTGATCAGTTATATTGTTAACCCAATATTATTCATTTTATTTTGTTATTAAAAAAGATGAGGAGTGTTTCTACCTTTGTGTTATCCTCAGCGGTTATCCTCAATTCTATTGGTGAATATGATAATATTATATCTCTATAATTCTAAGTAAATTTTTAGAGCCATATGTGGATCAAAATTTGGGCGATTCAATCTAAATTCCATCCCAATTGCTATTTCCATTCAAAATTTGTTTGAGTTTTCCCAAAATGCGTAAGAATTTAACCTGAATTTATGCTGGGGAACCGAGAATGTGTGCATTTGAAAAATATTATTTGCAAATTGTCCATATTGATATTAATTTGCAACCAGATGTGCATGTGCATGTATCGACGAGTCAGAAATCGATTTGGTCTGATGAATAACATTTTTTTGAATCAACCAAGATTCATTTATTTTCTGAGTGTAACGAACTAACTGCGTATGTGTAAAGACCCAAACTGCGCAAGCCTGACTTAAAATGATCATTTGTTTAACTAAACGTGTCTAGGTGTTCACATATAGTACATTATCGTCAACGTGATTTCTTTGTTATCAATTTTGAAAGTTTTCATCAAAATCTATTTGTTGAAAAATCTTCTACTTTTCTATTAAAATTTGCTCATGGCATAAGATGAATTGCATACAATTTGCAAAAGAGTTTGGGTTTTGATCTGAAGAGGAATGTGACAATCTCTATTTTTGACCAAATGCGGTCAGTTACATTTCTCTCCGGGAAAGATAAAAATATGCCAGAAGTAAAATTTAAAATTCGGGAAAGTGGCTGGAAGTGGATACACAAATGTATTCATCTGTTTCATGTTGCAGAGTTGAGTTCGCAATTTGATTGTCTACCCAACGGCGCCCCTATTCCTGGTGTTCCCCGTTGTGAATCTTCTTCAGTCTGGCCTTCTCCTACTGCCGAGCCACCTCTGGGTGCCAGACCTGGGTCTCCTCCTGCCAGACCTGGATCTCCTCCTGCCAGACCTGGATTTCCTCCTGCCAGACCTGCATTTCCTCCTGCCAGACATGGGCCTCCTTCTGCCATACATGGGTCTCCTCCTGCCATACTTCTTTCTCCGGGATCTGGTGTCAGGCCGTCTCCTAGTGTCGAGCTTCCTCCTCGTGACAGGTCTAGGTCTCCTCCTGCTGTGGAGTATCCTTCCGGAATAATTGGATTGAAACTTGAGCAACTTAGATTTGTTCGGCTTATTCCCAACAGGAATCCGAACCAGCGATTCGAGATTCGGCGATACACTTTTCCTCAGGATAAGTCACTTTTTTTGAAAAAAGATAATCAAGCATATGAACCCATAACAACCGAAGAAGAAACTGTACTGTCAACGTCCAGTGGTGACGTATTTGCAATAGTGAAGCCGGGCAATAGACGGCTTTGTGGAATTTATACAGTGAGGCATCTCACTGGAAGACGGGTGAAAATAAACATGGACAGCAGCGTGGTTGCAGACATGTCTTCGGAAGAGATCAAGGAAAGTCCCTTAGGAAGGACTCGCCCAATCCTTAAGAATTTTAAAACAGTTGTCATTAGGGAAAGTAGCGGGGCTCGTATGCTCTAGTTCAAATAAGTCGGTCAAAATTCGTGCTTGGTGTTTTTGTTGTGATTAAAAATAAAAAAGTTAAAGGTGGCTGCTTCTTCAGGATGTTCTTTCAGTAGTTCTATAGCATTTTATAAGGCCCCTTATTTAGAAACTTTCTTAAAAGCTTGTAATGTGATTTTCAAATCCTTTCAAAGTTTTCTCGAAAAGGTTTCCAATTTCCAGTATAGGTCAACCAAAAAGATTATCAATACAAGAAGATTAAATTCTACACAAAAAGAGGAATCTTCAATTAAATACATGAATTTTCAACCGAACAGTTGGATTTTCATCAAAAAAGAGAAGTTTTCAACCAATAATAGAATAGTTTGAATTTGAATACAACATTTTTATTTTGGACAAAAAAACGAAATTTTAGAGGAATAGTTCAACCTTAAACTAAGTAATTGAATTTTTGAACCAAGAAGACGAATTTCAAGCAGAGGAGTTAAATTTTCTACCAAAAAGACGAATTTTCAGCGATATGCATAAATTTTCAAACAAGTATTTAAATTTTCATCTAAAAAGAAGAAATTTTTAACCAAAAATGGAATAGTTTAATTTTCAGTAAAAAAATTAGTTTCACCACCTTCGAACCAAGGAGTTTAATTTTCAATTAATTTTCAACCAAGGAGATTAGTTTTCAAATAAAATGATTTTTAAAGAATTTTCGACAACAAGACACGAATGTTGTTGAAAATTCAACTATTTCATTTTTCATTCAAAATATGTCTTGTTCAGTTGAAAATTTAACTATTGCTTTAAAAATTCATGTATTTTTTTGAAAGTTCATCTTGTAGATAAAAACTAATATTCTTGATTGAAAATTCTACTACTTGGTTGAAAGTTGAACTACTTTGTTAAAATTTATTCTTCATTGAAGATTTATCATTCTGTTTGAAAATTTCGACTTGTTTTAAATTTCAACTATTTTCTTCAAAAATTTTTTTTTTGTAATTATTCTATTTACCTGAAAATTTAACTATCCCATATTTTCAAATTATTTTTTTTGTTGAAAATTTAACTATCAGGTTGAAAATAAATCTTTTTAATTGGAAACTTAACTATTCCATTCTTGGTGGAAAAGTGATCTCTTTTAATTGAAAATCCAACTATTTGTTTGAAAATTGGTGTATTATGTCGAATATTCGTCTTCTTGGGTAGGAAATTAATATTTTTGTTAAAAATTCAATTATTGATGAAAAGTTGAACCGCTTTCTTAAAAATTCATTGTTTTTACTGAAAATTTATAATTTTATTTGAAAATTCATCTCGTCAGGGGATAATTCAACTATTTTATCACTAACAATTTTTTTGTTAACAATCATTTTTCAACAAAAATTTAACTGTTTCATCTTGGGTTGAAAATTGATTTTTTTAGTTGAATGTATTTGCTTGCATATTTATCATTTTTGGTAAAATTTTAAGTTTCTTTGTTTAAAAAATCAACCACTTGGTTGAAAATCAATCTTTTCAATTTAAAATTTTAACTATTTCATTTTTGGTGGCGAATTGATATCTTTTAATTGAAAATTCAACTATTTGGTCAAAAATTCAACTACTTGGTGAAAATTTAAACCTCTTTATTAAAAATTAATCGTTTTGGGAGAAAATTCAACTATTTTATTGAAAATTAGTTTTTCTTGAAAATTTTTTCAACTGAAAATTTATCTGTTCCATTTTTGTTTGAAAATTGATCTTTTTTTAGTTGAAAAATGTATTTCCTTGAATATTCATCTTTTTTGATAAAATTTTAAGTTTCTTTGGTTGAAAATTCAACTAATTGGTTGAAAATTAATTTTTTAAATTAAAAATTCAAGTATTTTATTTTCCTTCGAGAATTTATATCTTTTAATTGAAAATTCAAATATTTGTTGGAAAATTCCACTATTTTTCTGAAAATTAGTTTTTTATTACAATTTTTTTCAACTGAAAATTTAACTGGTCCATTCTTGGTTAAAAATTGATCTTTTTTAGTTGAAAATTGATCTATTTTCTTGAATATTAATCTTTTATGGTAAAACACTAAGTTTCTTTGTTTGAAAATGTAACTACTTGGTTGAAAATCAATCTTTTCAATTGAAAATTTAAATATTCATGTACTATGTTGAATATTCGTCTTCTTGGGTAGAAAATTAATATTTTTGATTAAAAATTAATTTTTTAAATTGAAAATTCAAGTATTTCATTTTTGGTCGAAAATTGATCTCTTTTAATTGAAAATTTGACCATTTGTTTAAAAATGCATGTATTATGTTGAATATTCGTCTTCTTGGGTGGAAAATAAATATTTTGGGTAAAAAATTCAACTACTTGGTGGAAAATTAAACCCCTTTGTTGAAAATTCATTGTTGTGATTGAAAATTTGAAGATTCATCTCGCTGGTGGAAAATTGAGTTATTTTTTTGCAAACAAAAAAAATGTAACTATTTTTTTTTATCATTTATTTTTTTATTTGTCTTCCTGGGAAGAAAATTAATAGTTTTTATTGAAAATTTATAAATTTATCTCAAAAATTCATCTCCTTGGTGGAAAATTGAACTATTCTATTGAAAACTAGTTTTTTATTGAGAATTTTTTTTTTTTGAAAATTTAACTGTTCCATTTTTGGTTGAAAATTTATCTTTTTTAGTTGAAAATTAAAATACTTGGTTGAAAATCAATCTTTTCAATTAAAAATTTAATTATACCTTTTTTGATGGAAAATTGATTTCTTTTAATTAATAATTAATGTATTTTGTTATAAATACAGGCAGTTTTTTTTTTTTTTTGATATAAATTTTGTTGATCGAAAATATAACTTTTTCAGTTTTTGTTGAAAATTGATCATTCCCTCTATGATATATAAAAAAAATTATTTAATTCATCTTAGGGTCAATGCCAACGGCGATACCACACTGAAACACCAGTTCTCGTAAGATCACTGAAGTTAAGCAGTGTTGGGCGCGGTTAGTACTTGGATGGGTGACCTTTCGGGAATACTGCGTGCTGTTGGCCCTTCGTGGGTTTCGAGTTTGAACTGCTATCAATTTTTTTTTTTTTTAGAGTCAATGCAATGCGAGTCAATTAATGAGACACATTCCACGTGTCCATTAAAGAGTATAAGAATCGTTAGGACGCAGAATTCAGTCCTGTTTGGTCAGCAACCAAGTGAAAGTGAGAGGGTCTGCCTAGAAAAATTGAATCTGTATCAAACCGGTGAACAAGTATAACATATCGCTCTGGGGCGTGTTCGGAATTCTCATGAAGCAAAGTGATTCCAGTCACATATTTGCCTTAAAAAGAAATATACTCCTTCTGCCACAATCTTATATAAATATATCTTCTAAAAAAAAAGTTGTTCAAAGAATAAAAATAAAGCGAAAGATTTCTCTAGAGGGTTATTTAAAATTTTCAAATTTATTAATTTGAATTTTCAACAAAATAATTAAATTTTCAACAAAATAGTTGAATTTTCAACTTAAAAATATGGATTTCCAAAGAAAAGTGCCATAGTTTATGTTTCAATCAAAAAACATTAAATTTACACGAAAAAAAGTTTTTTCAACAAATGAAGATTTTTCACTGAAGGAAGAAAATTTTACCTCAATTGTTGAACCTTAAAGCCAAAAGAGGAATTTTCTCTACAAAAATTGAATTTACAAACAAAAAATATGACGTCAGCAAAAAATTATTTTTCCACGAAACTAATGCACTTTCACCCAACAAAAATGAGATTTTAAACCAAAAAAATAAATTTTTTCCCCACCAAAAAGGAGAATTTTCAACTAAAAAGGATCAAATCTAAAAAAATGGAAAAGTTACACTTTCAGTTGAAAAATTAATTTTAAACAAAAAAAAAAAGACTTTTCCACTAAACAGTTAAATTTTTAACCAAAGACATAAGCCTCAAATCTAAAAAATAAATTTTTAACAATGCAGTTTAACTTTTACCCAAGTAGTTGAATTTTCAATTCAAAAGACGAATTTTTAAAATATTTGAATTTTCATCCGAGAAAGATGAAATTTGTACTAAAACAGATAAATTTTTGATGAAAAAAGAACAATTTTTTCCTTAAATTGAACGTTTATCCAGAAAAGCTTTTAATTCATTTTTTAACACCAAAATATGAAATTTAAACAAAAAGTAAATTTTCCAGGAAATAGTTAAATTTTCAACAAAGCAGTAGGATTTTCAACCAAAAGTATGAATTTTCAAGAAAATAGTCTTATTTTCAACCAAACATTATCGTTTTTATTTGAAAAGGATTAAATTTCTCTTCAAAAAAATTAATTTTCAATTGAAAAAAAAATTATTTTTCTCAATAGTTGAATTTTCATCCAGAAAAGATTTCAGTTCTCTTTTCAACACCAAAATATTAAATTTAACCAAAAAGTAAATTTTATACAAAATAATTACGTTTTCAACAAAACAGAAGAATTTCCAACTAAAAATTATGGTTTTTTCATGTAAAATATCTATTTTTCTAAATGTAAACTTAAATATATATACTAAAATTTTTAGTTGAAAAATGTCTTTTTTTTAGTTGAAAATTTCTCTTTTTGGTATAAAATTCTTCTTCTTTTAAAATGTATCTTTTTGATAGAAAATTCATTTTCTTGTTCTTTAAAATTGAACTATTCGTTTGAAACTCATTTTTTCTAAATTATTTAGAAAAATAAATAATTCCATTCGTTGTTAAAAATTTATTTTTCTCGGCTGAAAATCCAAATATGGTGGAAAATTGATGTATTTTGTTAAAAATCATCTCTTTTGATAGAATAATATTATTCTCGTTGGAAAACTGTTGAAAATTTAGCGATTTGATTGAAAATTCCTTTTTATTGTTTTAAAATAATTTTTTCAACTGAATATTTAACTGTTTCATTTTTTTGTTGATCTATCTTTCTTAGATAAAAATTATTTCTTTTGATGAAAAAATGTTTTTTTTTTTCGCTGAAAATTATTTTTTGACTATATTTAATTTTTAGTTGAAAATTTGAAATTTTTCTTATTCATTTGGTTGAAAATGATTCCTTTACTGCAAATTTAACTATTTATTTTTGGTTTGAAAATTATCTTTTTTGAGTTAAGAATTCATGCATTTTTTGAAAATTCGAGAAAAAAGGTATTTCTTACTTTGAATTTGAAATCAATAATGTATTTGTAAAGAGTCCAATGAAATACTTATTTCACCTTGCACTTTAAAAGTGTATTTTGTGATCTGATAATTAATAATTATTTCCCCAATGATGATTTATTATAAAAAATTGATTTACACACGTAATAGTTTCAAAAAAGCGCGCCATTTACAGCCAATGTGACTGCCGATGCAACGCATGCGCAGTGCAGCAGGGGAGCCAAATTGGGAGCACTGGTGTATAAACGCTTGACGATGTGATTCGCTGTGGACCGCGACTTTTTCAACTGCGCAAGCGCCGCGTTGGAAGGGGAAAGCCACGTCATTGGCCATAATACGCGCGCTTATTTGAAATGCTTCAAATTCATTTTTATTTTCAAATGAAGAAATTATAATAATTTTTTTTTATTATTATTACTATGGAGAATGTAATTCACTTAATGTCCGATTAAAATATCAAAGTTTGTCTAAAAATCGTACATGAACTGCCCTGAAGTTCAAATTGTTGAAATTTGAAAAAATCAATTAATAATAATTTATGATTTTATTTAAATAGAAATTCTCTTAATAGCAGAATCGGGTTTTAAATTTATTTATTTGAAACTACCTTTCAAAATTGTCACTAGTATCACCATTACCAATCAGAATAATTTTGAATTCAAATCATTAATTCGAGACTTTTTTTTTCATCTCGCGATTTCTGATTTCTCTGGCACAATTACAGTCGATCAGTAAAATTACGGTAACTTTCTAGTGCCTCGCGCCGGGGAAACCGTTTTCTTGAATTAATTTTTTTTTCAATCGTATAAAGTGCTAATGGTGCGCTCTCATATGATGACCATTTCACATGTGATCATTAATATAGGTTTCTTATTTGTCGTTTATCAAATGAGTTAAAAAAATATAAATTTGATTAATTTTATGAAAGAAACAATTTTTTTTAATGTTGCTTTGTTTCATAAATAAAAATAATTACACAATCTCTTCATAAGTAGAGCAACCTTTCCATTAGAGTACTTCTTTGAATAAAAAAAATTGATTTTTTTCAGTGAAAGTTTTCTCGTGAGGGATTTATAAAGCGTTTAAATTATACAGCCATGCGTGACGTATTTTTCTGATAAAATGGGCAAGGCTCTATTTTCTCCTTTTTTCGATCTAATAGCACTTTCTTCTCGATGTATGTAACTGATCTTGTTGATTGGAATCTGATCAGTGATCTCTCGTTTAGATCTTGGGTCTTACAAAATATTTTCTTGTCGATCGATTCTAATCTTGATTAAGACCGTGCGATGAGTGGGTCACGTGACCAGATTCCTACCTTACCGGCACTTTTTTCAATTCTTAAATTATTTTCGCAGGAAGCGCCAAATTAAATTGAAAATTTGGGATACTGAATAAGAGGCACTCAGAAAGGTGGGTCTCGTCCTGAATTTTTATAATGATGAAAAAAGTTTTTTTTTTTTGTAAATAATTATTTTTTCATGATTATTAAAATTTAGGACCAGGCCCACATTTCTTAGTGCTTCTTATTTATTATCCCAAATTTTCAACTCGATGTGGCTATTCGTGTACTTCAATTTTCTTACTGAGTTCTATTAAAAAAAAAAAAAAACAGAAAAAAGAAAATTTTTTCAAAATGGGGAATACTGAAAATAATTTGAAGTCTGGATTTTGATACCCTTTAAGTTCTGTGCCAAAACACTCGAAACAAATTTCATAAATTTGACTGAATATTTTTGACTGGTGATTCCATAATAAGTGAATCAATTAGAATTACAGTTACAAGTAAAAGGATGAATTTTCAACCAAATACGAATTTTAATCCCAAAGCGATAAATTTCCAATCTTATAATTAAACTTTCAAAGAAAAAAGACACATTTTAAACAAAAAAATCAATTTTCAACAAAACTTTTCCTTTTACAATCAAATTGGAAAAGAGTGTGAAGTCTCTCCTTTGATACTGTTAAGGTTCTGGTACGAAAAACTTGATTAAAATTGCATAAATTTGTACTGGATCGATTAGCTGATTCCCTGATTAGCGAATCGGATTGACTTGATGATTTTTTAATCGATGAGAGAAATTTAACTGCGACATTGCCAGTAATTCAGGAAGGCGAGAAAAGCAGTTGCATAAGGAAAGTTGTCTTGCTGCTGCTACTGTAATGCGGAGAACGCGACTGTCCGCATTCATACATAATAGACTGGTCGAGTACCTGTTAGTTTAATGCGAAACTAAATTCAAGCCATAAACCAGTCTTCGGGTGGACATATTTCCGAGTCTCGAGGAAATCCAGAAAAAATCTGGAGCAGATTTTATTACCCCAGGAGAATTTCATTCACTTGGTTATGTATTATAGCCTTTCTAGAAGAAGGCCATAACTGTAAGAACACTAGTCAGGAAATGATTTGGTTGAAATAACAAATCTTTTTTGTTTCTTTGACCAAAGGATACGGTTATTTTATAAACATCAAAATATTTGGTCAACCCAACAACATTCTTTGGTTTGTTAAACTGAATCTTTTGGTAGCTGGTATACTTGGTTGAATCAACCGAAGAGTTTGTTTTATTCACTTGAAAGTGGTTTGTAAACTATTTGGTTCTTTCATCCAAATATGTTCGTAAATGAAATATTTGATTGTTTCAACCTGAAAATTTGTTGGGCTAAACCAATTTTAGAAGGCTTCGACTGTATGAACACTATACTCAGGAAACGATTTGCTTGAAGCAACACAATTTTCTGTTGGTTCAGTTATGGAATATGGTATTTAAATGGACATTAAAATATTTGCTTGTCCCAAAACAATTTTTTGGTTTGTTAAACCAAGTCTTTTGGTAGATGGAATATTTGGTCAAATCAAACAAAAGATTTCTTTGAATCAATTACAATTTTGATGAGCGTTTTTTTGTTATTATATCCAAATCTTCTTGTGAATGGAATATTTGATAAACACTACACTCAGAAATTATTTGGTCAAAACAACAAATGTTTTTGTTTGTTCGACCACAAGATATGGTTATTTTATAAACATCAAAATATTTGGTTAACCCAAAAACATTCTTTGATTTGTTAATCTGAATCTTTTGGTAGCTGGTATACTTGGTTGAATCAACCTAGGAGTTTGTTTTATTCACTTGCAATTTGTTTGGAAACTATTTGGTTCTTTCATCCAAATATGTTTGTAAATGGAATATTTGAATGTTTCAACCTGAAAATTTGTTGGACTAAACCAATTTTAGAAGGCTTCGACTGTGTAAACACTATACTCAGGAAACGATTTGCTTGAAGCAACAACATTTTCTGTTGGTTCAGTTATAGAGTATGGTATTTAAATGGACATTAAAATATTTACTTGTCCCAACAACATTTTTTGGTTTGTTCAACCAAATCTATTGGTAGATGGAATATTTGGTCAAATCAAACAAAAAGTTTTCTTTGAATCAATTAAAATTTTGATGAGAGTTTTTTTGTGATTCCAAATCTTCTTGTGAATGGAATATTTGACAAACACTACACTCAGAAACGATTTGGTAGAAACAAGAAATGTTTTTGTTTGTTTGAACACAAGATATGGTTATTTTATAAACATCAAAATATTTGGCTAACCCAACAACATTTTTTGGTTTGTTAAACTAAGTCTTTTGAAAGATGGTATACTTGGTTGAATCAACCGATGAGTCTTTTGAATCACTTAAGATTTGTTCGAAAACTATTTGGTTGTTCCATCCAAATATGCTTATTAACGAAATATTTGTTTCTTTCAACCTGAAAATTTGTTAGTCCAAACCAATCTTAGAAGGCTTGAACTGTATAAACACTATACTCAAAAAATGATTGGCTTGAAGCAACAACATTTTCTGTTGGTTCAATCATCGAATATGGTTATTGGATCAACATCAAAATATTTCCTTGACGCAACAACATTTTTTGGTTTGTTAAACTAAATGATTAGGTAGATGGAATATTTGGTTAAGTCAAGCAAAAATTTTCTTGAATTTTTGTTCACCGGTTGCAATTTTTTTTTATGAAAATTAATTTTTTAACATGAAATTTGAAAAAAAATGTTAACCAAAATTTAATTTTAAAAATATTTGGTCAAAAATTGTCTTTTTTTTCCAAACTTCATATTTTCTGGTAAATTTTTTTTTCGAAAGAAAATTATTTTTCTGAATATAGTCCCAAGAGAGCGCGCGCCTTGCAAGAAAGGAATACTTTTTTCGTCCCCGGAACGCACTTGAACGATTTATGTAGTTTAGACCTAATTATTATTATTAGACACAATTGCATGCCCTCTAGTTATCATCATCTGCAATCGCAATCCGTTTTACTCTAGTAATTTGAGTCGACCGTTTGCGGCTCTAATTATTGAAAAAAATTACTTCAGGAAAGTAGACGCATGCATTACATGATCGGTTCATTGAACCGTCATCAGATCAACGCACTGGAGTATTGAAATCAAATCGGTTAATTCACTTTTTTTTAAATAAAATTTTTTAATTTTTGAAATTATTCTATTATTTATTTAATAAAGATTTATTTCTTATATATTCATTATAATTTATTATTCAATAATTATTTTTGCAACAAAATGGTCAGTTCTTTTTATTCATTTATGTTCCTATTCACTTAAATTTAATATAAGAAGACCCGAAACGTCATTACCGTACGGCGTCACAACCTCACTTTGCACAAGGATGAACTGTTTTTGGCTTTTTTTTTAGACAGTAACCTGAAAAACGCTTCACGTATCAAGTTTGTGAACTTCACATGAACATTTTAATGTATGTACATTTTTTAAAACAAATGAATAATATTGTAAAAGCCTTGAAGTCTGACCCTCAATTTTTGCCATTTCAGACGTCATTAGCGTACGTCTTTTTTTCTCGTAAAATATTGTAGTTACAGTTGAGTTATAAATACAAAAATATTAAGCGTATCGCTTAATACAAGATTTTATAAAATTGAGCTTAAAATATTAACTCTCTTTTTTGTAAATCCGATATTAAAACTGAAAAGTGCATCTTGACGACAAAAACGTCATTCCCGTACGTGCGTTAAAAACCTATTTCGGGGTGAAAAAAAATTATAAAAACCATTCCGTTACTTGCTTGGCGGTGTTTTCTTTCATAAGTGGATGACTTTTTATAATTGAAATCTGCTTTTTTTTATAAACATATTTGTATATATATTTGGAATAGAGATTTATTTTATTTACAAAAATGTTTCAATCACATGAAAATGAGTTATTTTTTTATATTGAATGGAAGAGGAATTGTTTATTGATTTAATTTATTTTTTATGTATTTTATTTTTATTTTCATTATTTATTGACTTTTTTAAATTTATACTTGAAAAAGGAATTTTTATGTTGAAAAAAAGTTTTAATTTCTAGGTGAGGCTCATTTTAATTTTTGAAAAACTTATGTGTATGTATGAGTCTGTATGGAGAATCAGGTTATAGTTATTCTGTACATGGAATAAAGTCTTTTTTTGACAAATTCATTCTTCTCAAAAAAAAAAAAAAAAAAAAAAAAAAAAAAACCAAGCATAGCGTTCTTCAGAACGTAATGAGATATTAACACAAGAATAAATATGTATTGCAAAGAAATCAACAAAATTTAATAATATACTGTAGAACGGCCTAATTTTATTTTTTATTTTATAACCAAAAGTGGAAATCTCAAAATCGATAAAAAACATACTTCATTCCATATTGAACGGTGTATATGAAATTGTTAAAAAATACTAAAATTGTTTTTAACAATTTTAGAAATTTTCCATGATGTTTAGCTAGAACTATTATAAATAAAATATTTAAGTTCACACTACTGTGATGAATTTTGTATGAAAAATCAGGTTTCAGTTGTTCTGTATATGAAATAAAGTATTTTTCTTCGACAATTAAAAAAAAAGAAAAAAAAAAGCACGTAACAAAATATTAACAAATTCTATACAAGAATGAATGTTGCGAAGAAATGAACAAAATTTAATTGTATAATTTCCATATTGTATACATTTTGACAAACGCATTTTTTTCAAAAAAAAAAAAAAAAAAAAAAAAGAAGCATAGTGTTCTTTAGAAAGTAATAAGATATTAACAAATTCTACGCGATGAAAAATATGGCAAAGAATATCCTGAACTTGATTCCATATTGCAGTTGAAATTTTTTGAAAAATAATTAAATTTTACTAAAAAAATTGAGACATTTGCAACATGTTGAGCTAGGACTATTACAAGCAAAAGTCTTCATTTTTTCAACAAAAAAAAAAAAATAAAAAAAAGGATAGTCTTCTCTGACACTTAATAAGATATTAACAAATTCTACACAATCATAAATATTGCAAAAAATTCTGAAAAAATGTATAACGTGCTGCAGAACGGCCTGATTTTGGCTATTTTATCACCAAAAGTGAAAACCTCAAAATCGATAAAAACATATGTGAACATTGTTGAACAATAATTAAATTTTACTGAAAAAATTCAGAAATTTTTCACCATGCTGATGTAGGTCTCTTATAAAAAAAAAGATTTGGTTTCACACCACTGTAATAGATTTGCAGACACTGATTTTTCGGAAATTGAGTAAAATTGATGATTTGATGATTTGATGATCTGATGATAATTTGATGAAATTTTCCTTCACTTACCTGTTTGTAACTAAGAAACAGGAGTAACACTAAGAACACGAAACGGACAACACACACGGGTTTTATCTCGAGAGTTCGGTGAGACATTCACTTATATAGCAAGGCTTGCTGAAAGTTACCTCTTCCCTCGAAGTTGAGTCCCTAAGAAAATTGGTGGGAGGTTTCAGGTTGCCAGTTCTTGATCGACTGGATTGATTTTGGTCCAGAATCAATAACCCGATCTCTCTAAATTTGAATCAGTCAAAATTTTTACTGATTTTAATCAGTAAATGAATTCTAGCCATGATTCAGTTATTATTTACTGATTCATCAGTTAAATTTACGGATTTATCAGTAAAGCTTACTAATTCATCAGTAAAACTTACTATTTCATCTGTAAAACTTACCAATTCATCAGTAAAACTTAGTAGTATATTAGTAAAGCTTACTGATTATTCAGTTCAACTTACTGGTTTATTAGCAAAACTTACTCATTCATCAGTAAAACTTATTAGTATATTAGTAAAGCTTACTGATTATTCAGTTCAACTTACTGGTTCATTAGTAAAACTTACTCATTCATCAGTAAAACTTACTGCTTTATCGGTAAAACTTACCAATTCATCAGTAAAATTTATTACAATATCAGTAGAGCTTACCATTTCATTAGTAAAAATAACCGATTCATAACTAAAATTCAGTCACTGATTGAAATTAGTGAAAATTTTAATAGAATTGTTAGCTTAAAATGCTTTCAAAACAGGAGAAAAGGGTGATTTTTCACAAAAATAGGGAAATTTTTAAACAAAAAAGATAATTTTTCAACAACAAAAGGTTTAGACCAAAGAGTTGAATTAACAAACAAAATAGTTGAATCTTCAACCAAAACAGACCAAATTTTAATCAAACAGTTGCATTAAAGAAAAAAATATAAAATTATTACTAAAAGAGATGAATTTTCAAACCAAAACGAAAAATTTTCCACAAAAGAGCTGAATTTTTAAATAAAAAAAAATAGAAATTTACTACAAAAAATTGAAAAGTAAAATTTTCAAGTTACTTAAATTAATTTTCTAATTGAAAAAATTAATATTTGACATAATAGCTTAATTTTCAACAAAAGAGATGTATTTTCAAACTGAAAACATACATTTTCTACAAGACAGCTGAATTTTCAACTCGAAAATAATAATAATTAAAAAAAAAATGAAATTTCTGTTTAAAATTATAATTTTAAAAATGTTGCAAAAAAAGATCAATTTTTGACCGGAAAAAAAGAATTTTCAACCAAAACATGACTTTCCAACAAAATTGTAGAATTTGTTTACAGAGGAGATCAATTTTTAAATAAAAAAAGATGAATTTTCAACAAAAAATTTCATAGTAGATATTTTACCAAAATGAAAATTTAGGTTGAAATAAAAACAGTTGAATTCAACCAAAAAATATTAATTTTTCAGAAAATAATAGAATCTTCAACCAAAAAATATTTATTTTTAGCCAAACATTTACATTTGTAAAAAAATCAAAACAATTTCTACTATTTAATTTTCAATCCGTAAGTTCATTATCAAGCAAGTAGTTGATTTTTAAATCATATTATCAGAATTTTCAACTTTGAAAAAAAAAGAATTTTCAAAAAAATAGTTGAATTTTCATGTCAAAAAGACGAATTTCTTACAAAAAAGTTGAATTTTCAATCACAAAATTTGAGTTTTCTACAAAAAAGTTTATTTCTAACCAATACATTGAATTTTCAACTAAAAAAAAATCAGTTGTCAACCAAAAGGAGAATTTTTAATTTTTCATTAAGAAAATGGATTTGCAAAAAAGATGAATCTTCAACAAAATAGTTGAATTTTTAACGAAATAAATCATTTTTGAATAAATGCTCGAATTTTTAACTAAGTAGTTAAATTTTCAACTAAAAATGGATTAGTTACATTTGCAGTTTAGAAAATTAATTTCGAACCAAAAATAAAAAAAGAATTTTCAATTAAATAGTTAATTTTTCAACATAACAGTTGAATTTTCAGGTCACAAAGACGAATTTTCTAAAGAAAAGTTCATTTTAATCCAGCTAGTCGAATTTTCAAATAAAAACGATCATTTTTCAACAAAAAGTAAAGTAGATAATTTTTCAGTTAAAAATTAATTAAAAAAAAAAAAATTCCAGTAAAATAGTAGAATATTGAAGAAAATGAATAATTTATAAAGAAATAGCAGAATTTTCAACCAAATAGTTAAATTATCAACCAAAAATGGAATAGTTGAATTTGCAGTTTAGAAAATTAATTTCGAACCAAAAAAAAAAAAAACGGTTCTTCAACAAAATTGTTAAATTTTCAAATAAAAACTATTATTTTCCAAGAAAAAAGTGGAATAGTTAAATTTTAGTGACAAAAATTAGTTATCAACAAAAAAAGCGAAATTATAACAAAAGAATTAGGCCTTCAACCAATAAAAATAAATTTTCAAAATATTTGTTGAACTTTCAACAAAAAAGATGACTTTTTAACGAAAGAATTTAACTCTGAAGGAAAAATATTTTGATTTTTTTTTTATTAGTTCAATTTAAGCAAAAAAACAAGAAAAAGGGGAAAGAGGGGGAAAAGGGGAAAAGGGACGTTTCTGGAAAACTTATTGATTCATTCAAATTTGATTTTTTTATTAGTTTGCATTTAAGCAAAAAACAAGAAAATTGGGAAGGAGGGAAAAAGGGGAATAAAGGAAAAAAAGGTGAAATAGAGGAAAAGGGGGTAAGGGGAAAAAGGGGACTTTTCTTGAAAACTTATTGATTAATTCAAATTTCATTTTTTTATTACATTGCATTTAAAAAAACAAGAAAGGGGAGAAAAAGGGGAAAAAGGAGAAAAGGGGGAAAAGGGGACGTTTCCTGAAAACTTATTGATACATTCAAATTTGATTTTTTTATTAGTTTGCATTTAAGCAAAGAAAACAAGAAAAGGGAGAAAATGGGGGAAAGGGTGAAGAGGGTAAAAAGAAGAAAATGGAAAATGGGGAAAAAGGGGACGTTTCCCGAAAACTTACTGATACTTTTGAGCAAAAAAAACAATAAAAAGAGGAAGAGAAGAAAGAGGAGGAAAGGGGAGAAGGGGATGTTTCTTGAAAACTCACTGATTCATTCAAATTTGATTTTTTTATTAGTTTGAATTTAAGCAAAAAAAAAACAAGAAAAAGGGGAAAAGAGGAAAAAGGGGGAAAGGGGAAAAGAGGACGTTTCTTGAAAACTTATTGATTCATTCAAATTTGATTTTTTTATTAGTTCGCATTTAAGCAAAAAACAAGAAAAGTGGGAAGGAGGGAAAAAGGGGAATAAGGGAAAAAGGTGAAATAGAGGAAAAGGGGGAAAGGGGACTTTTCTTGAAAACTTATTGATTCATTCAAATTTGATTTTTTTATTACATTGCATTTAAAAAAAACAAGAGGACGGAGAAAAAGGGGAAAAAAAGAAAATGGAAAAACCGGAAAAGGGGAAAAAGGGGAAGTTTCCTGAAAACTTATTGATTCATTCAAATTTGATTTTTTTTTTAGTTTGCATTTAAGCAAAAAGAAACAAGAAAAGGGAGAAAATGGGGGAAAGGGTGAAGAGGGGAAAAAAAAGAAAATGGAGAAAGGGGAAAAAGGGGACGTTTCCTAAAAACCTACTGATACTTTGAGCAAAAAACAATAAAAAGGGGAAGAGAGGAAAGAGGGGGAAAGGGGAAAAGGGGAAAAGGGAACGTTTCTTGAAAACTCACTGATTCATTCGAATTTTATTTTTTTATTAGTTTGAATTTGAGCAAAAAAAAACAAGAAAAGGGAGAAAATGGGGGAAAGGGTGAAGAGGGGAAAAAGGAGAAAATGGGAAAAGGGGAAAAAGGGGACGTTTCCTGAAAACTTACTGATTCATTAAAATTGGATTTTTTTATTAGTTTGCATTTAAGCAAAAAAACAAGAAAAGGGGGAAAAGGGGAAATGATTCATTCAAATTGCGACATGACGTTTTGATTAGAACCTTACTTTCGTTCCAAATCGTATATTTCATCGAAATATTATGGATTATAAATTATAAGGCTTCCGGCCTTTTAGTTGTTTGAAATTTTCTATTGTGAAAACTTCCTTATTACTTTTTAATCCACTAATTTATTGTATTGTCGTAATTTATATGATAAAGTCATTATTATTTAGTTCCTTAAGATTATTTAATATTTTTAAAAAAACTGACCTCGATACATGAACGACTTTAAATCGGGAACTTTTTATGGAACCGGTTTCTGATGAGATCGGACAAATGACACTTTCGTTTATGCACCTGTTACCATTCTACTTTTCCTTTTATCCTTATTCTCGAAATACAAGTATAAAGACGTAATTAAATAATTATTTATAATTTGTGAATTATATAAAACTAAAAATTTCGCTAAAATAAAAAGGAAATTTACTCTATAAATCCGATTAAATAAGCGTTTGAAAAAATGCAAATAATAAAATTATTATAATTTCATAAAATCGTTGATATAAAATAAAATTCAATTTTTCTCATCATAATTTTAATAGTTCGTCGAAGCACAGAATTTCTGATTTTGTAACAGAAATTTTTAACGTCTTTTCAGACTAGATGAAACTATGAATTAAAAATTATTTTGATGAATTTTTTTTCTGAAAAAGATCTCCTTTCCCTCTACTGGGATTCGAACCACAGATCTTCTGATTTCATGACACAAATTTTGAACGTCTTTTCAGACTAGACGGAGCTATGAAATGAAAATTATTTTTATAAATTTTTGTTCTGAAAAAAGATCTTCTCCTTTTGCTTTGCTCGGACTCGAACCACAGATGAACTTCTGATTTCATAACAGAAATTTTTAACGTCTTTTCAGACTAGATGGAGCTATGAATTAAAAATTATTTTGATGAATTTTTTTTCTGAAAAAGATCTCCTTTCCCTCTACTGGGATTCGAACCACAGATCTTCTGATTTCATGACACAAATTTTGAACGTCTTTTCAGACTAGATGGAGCTATGAAATGAAAATTATTTTTATAAATTTTTGTTCTGAAAAAAGATCTTCTCCTTTTGCTTCGCTCGGAGTCGAACCACAGAACTTCTGATTCCAGAACAGAAATTTTTTAACGTCTTTTCAGACTAGATGGAGCTAAGAATTAAAAAGTATTTTAATGCATTTTTTTATGAAAAAAGATCTCCTTTCGCTCCACTGGGGTTCAAAGCACAGAACTTCTGATTTCATGACATAAATTTTTAATGTCTTTTCAGACTAGATGGAGCTATGAATCAAAAAGTATTTTAATAATTTTTTTAATGGAAAAAGATCTCCTTTTTCTCCACTGGGAGTCAAACCACAGAACTTCTGATTTCATAACATAAATTTTTAACGTCTTTTCAGACTAGATGGAGCTATAAATTGAAAATTATTTTAATAAATTTTTGTTCTAAAAAATGATCTTCTCCTTTCGCTTCGCTCGGAGTCGAACCACAGAATTTCTGATTTCATAGCAGAAATTTTTAACGTCTTTTCAGACTAGATGAAGCAATGAGTTGAAAATTATTTGCATACATTTTTTTTCTGAAAAAGATCTCCTTTTGCTCCGCTGGTAGCCGAACAAAGGTACTTCTGATGAACTTCATCTATTCTTCTTGAGCGAAAGGGGAAGATCTTCTTTCAGAAAAAAAATTCATTAGAATAATTTTTAATCCATAGCTCTATCTAGTCTGAAAAGACGTTAAAATTTTCTGTAAGAAAATTAGAAGTTCTGTGGTTTAACTCCGAGCGGAGCAAAAGGAGAGAATCTTTTTTCAGAACAAAAATTTATAAAAGTAATTTTCAATTCATAGCTCCATATAGTCTGAAAAGACGTTGCAAATTTATGTTATGAAATTCTGAATTCTGTGATTCGACTCCCAGCGGAGCAAAAGGAGATCTTTTTCAGAAAAAAAAACATCAAAATAATTTTTAATTCTTAGCTCCATCCAGTCTGAAAAGACGTTAGAAGTTTCTGTTATGGAATCAGAAGTTCTGTGTTTCGACTCCCAGCGGAGCGAAAGGAGAATACCTTTTTTCGGAAAAAAAATTCATTAAAATGATTTTTAATTCATAGCCCTATCTAGTCTGAAAAGACGTTAAAAATTTCTGTTGGGAAATCAGAAGTTCTGTGTTTCGACTCTCAGCGGAGCGAAAGGAGAAGATATTTTTTCAGAAAAAAATTTATCAAAATAATTTTTAATTCATAGCTTCATACAGTCTGAAAAGACGTTGGAATTTTTTATATCTTTTATGTCATGGCGAAATAACTTGAAGTTGATTTTTTTTGTCTATTGGTCTAAAATCAATATTTTGAATATTGATTTTTATTTATAAATTGTAAAAAAATTGCTCCCAAGCCCCGCTGGGATCCGAACCCAGGTTTTCCAGATTACCGGTCTGGTAATGAAAAAAATTTGTTACAATCAATTTTTTTTTAATTTGATTTTTAATTTTTTTTTTTTAATTTAAGTTAAAAATGTCTGTTATTCTTTAATGATGATACAGATTAATTTTCAAGTGAAGGAGATATATGGTGAACCAAACATGAAATAGTGGAACTTGAAGTGAAAAAAATTAATTTTTAAAACAAAAAAAAAATTAATTTTAAACAAAATATTTCAATTTTTGAGCTTTCAGGTTTTCAAATAAATATTGAATCTTCAATAAAGCAATAAATTGAAATTCAAGAATTTTAAATCAGACTAAAATCAAATTCAAAATCCCATTTAAAAGCAATAAATTTTCAATTCCAATGGTATAGTAAAATAATTAATTTTCAATGAAAAAAATTAATCTTTAACCTAATGGTTGATTTTTCAACCGAAAAGATGAATTTTCTACAAAAAAATGAGAAATTTTCAAAAAATTTAATGAATTTTCATTAAAAAAGTCAACTTTTTAACGAAAAAGATTAAATGCCTGTCAAAAAGATAAATTGCCGACAAAAAATGGGATATCTAGATATTTAGTTTAAAAAATTAATTTTCAATAAAAAAACTAATTTTCAATCAAAGAAATGAATTTTTAACCAAAAAGGTTCATTTTCTACTAGAAAAATTAATTTTTAAGAAAATATTAATTTAGTTAAATTCAAAAAATAGTAAAAATTGTTAAGCAAACAATTTATTTTTTGAATAAGTGATGAATAATCAATAAAATAATTAATCCTTAATCAGAAAAAATTAATTTTAAACCCGAAAGTTGAATTTTCAACCCAAAAGAACAGATTTAAAAAAAATTAAAATTTCAAAAAAAGTAGATGAACTTTCAACAGGAAAGTTGAATTTTCAACCAAAAAATTAAATGTCTATCAAAAACGATAAATTGCCGACAAAAAATGGAAATAGGTTAATATTTAGTTCAAAAAATTGATTTTCAATAGAAAAACTGATTTTCAATCCAAGAAATGAATTTTTAACTAAAACGGTTAATTTTCAACAAAAAAATTTTTAAGAAAATAGTTGAATTTTCAACCAAACTTTAAATTTTTGAAGGAATTTTGAACCTAAAATTTAAATTTTCAAAAAAGAAATAAATTTTCAACCAAATAGTTATTTTTTCAACCAAAAAGATTGAATGTCTATCAAAAAAGAAATATTTTCCAAAAAATGGCAAATTTAATATTTAGAAAAAAAATTAATTTTCAATCAAAAAACTAATTTTCAGTCCAAGAAATGAATTTTCAACCAGAAAAGTTCATTTTCTACCAGAAAAATTAATTTTGAACAAGATACATGAAATTTCAACCGAATAAATTATTTTTAAAGGAATTTTCACTATAAATTTAAATTTTCAGCCAAAAAGTTAAATTAGTTCACTAATTTAGATTCGGGGAGTGCATTGTTTTTTAAATAAAAGTGGAAATGAGTTGAATTCATATTCATAAATGCAAAATTAGAAACCTCGCCTTATCAAACCCGTTTGAATTTTGTACACTTAGAAATTCAAATGACTTTCACTTTCAATTTTAAGTACCTTAAAATGTAAAACACCGATCCTGGGTATTTTTGTATTCAAGAGGAGTCAAAAGCGAAATGTAGGTCCATATAATTACCTACGGAACATAGAATTACAATTCTTTTGTTGTACCCCTTTAAATGATACGCTCTTAGAAAAAAAAAGAAAATATTGAACATTTTTCAAAGAACCTGTATTATCACCAGGAAATAACAGAAATTTTTAACGTTTTTTCAGACTAGATGGAAATATGAATTAAAAATTATTTTAGTTAATTTTTTTTCTGAAAAAAGATCTTTTTCGCTCCGCTCTCTAGTAGCTTAATGGGAAAGCACCCGACCGGCAATCGGCAGTTCTGGGGTTCGTTTCCCAGCGGAGCGAAAAGAGAAGATTTTTTGTAGAAAAAAAAATTAATTAAAATAATTTGAAATTCATATTTCCATCTAGTCTGAAAAGACGTTACAAATTTCTGTTATTTTCTCATGATAATACAGATTTCTTGAAAAATTTGATTTGTACCACCTTGCAAAATAGAGCGTGTATTTTCTGAAAAAAGTTGTTTCTCTTGATATATCTAGTAGCTTAATGGGAAAGCACCCGACGGGTGATTCCTAAGTTCTGTTCGTTTCCCAGCGGAGCGAAAGGAGATCTTTCTTCAGGAAAAAAATTAATTAAAATCATATTTAATTCATATATCCATCTAGTCTGAGAAGACGTTAACAATTTCTGTTATTTTCGCATGACAATACAGATTCTTTGAAAAATTTTACATGTACCACCTTGCAAAATTATGAGTGTACTTTCTGAAAAAAGTTTATTTTTTTGATTTCTCTAGTAGCTTAATGGGCAAGCACCCGACCGGCGATCCAAAGTTCTCTGGTTCATTTCCCAGTGGAGCGAACGGAGATCTTTTTTCAGAAAAAAATTAATTAAAATCATTTTCAATTCATATATCCATCTAGTCTGAAAAGACGTTGAAAATTTCTGTTTTTTTTTCTCATGATTATACAGATTCATTGAGAAATGTCATATGTACCACCTTGCAAAATAATGCTTGTATTTTCTGAAAAATGTTTCTTCTCTTGCTTTCTCTAGTAGCTTAATGGGAAAGCACCTGACCGGCGATTCAAAGTTTTGTGGTGCGTTTCCCAACGGAGCGAAAGGAGATCTTTTTTCAGAAAAAAATCAATTAAAATCATTTTTAATTCATATTTCCATCGTGTCTGAAAAGACGTTAACAATTTTCTGTTATTCCCCGATGATAATACAGATTCCTTGAAAATTTTGATTTGTACCACCTTGCAAAATAATGCGTGTCTTTTCTGAAAAAAGTTTCTTCTCTCGATATCTCTAGTAGCTTAATGGGAAAGCACCCGACCGGTGATCCAAAGTTTTGTGGTTCGTTTCCCAGCAGAGCGGAAGGAGATCTTTTTTCAGAAAAAAAAATTAATTAAAATCATTTTTAATTCATATATCCATCTAGTCTGAAAAGACGTTACAAATTTCTGTTATTTTCTCATGATAATACAGATTCTTTGAAAAATTTTATATGTACCACCTTGCAA
>CAKNXH010000312.1:320351-331824 GCA_932178445.1 Andricus quercusramuli | reverse complement strand
ATTCCACCTTGCAAAATAATGCGTGTCTTTTCTGAAAAAAGTTTCTTCTCTCGATATCTCTAGTAGCTTAATGGAAAAGCACCCGACAAGCGAACAAAAATTCTGTGGTTCGTTTCCGAGCAGAGAGAAAGGAGATCTTTAAAAAAAAATTCATTAAAATCATTTTTAATTCATATATTCATCTAGTCTGAAAAGACGTTAAAAATTTTCTGTTATTCTCTGATGATAATACAGATTCCTTGAAAAATTTGATTTGTGCCACCTAGCAAAATAATGCATGTATTTTCCGAAAAAAGTTTCTTCTCTCGATCTCTCTCTAGTAGCTTAATGGGAAAGCACCGGACCGGCAATCGGAATTTTTGTGGTTCGTTTCCCAGCAGAGCGGAATGAGAAATTTTTTTTTTTTAAAAGGAAGAAAAAAAATCAATAAAAATACTTAACATTCAAATTTGTTTATTGAAAAAAATATATTTATAAGATCTGTTATGCAATTCGGTGAAAAAAGTATGAATCTCCTTTCAAGAATGATTCGAGACAGTGAAGGAAATGAGTTCGTAAAAGTCACGGACCGTTTCCTATTGTTTCGCTAGAGTAAATAAAGTTGTAGTATGCATTGTCCGAACCCTGAATTTACTCTTTGAATTTTCTAGATCTTCTGTTGCAAGAGAACGTGTTTAAAAATGGGTCGATTAAATCGTTTCCTACGGATGAAAGATAATTTCGAGTGTTTTGAGAAAGTAAGACTGTTTTACGAGCTAATAATAATGCAATCAAAAAGTCAGGAAAGTGATATGTATCCCAAAATGTTTACTTCCTGGACTTTCCACAAAAGATTCCCACTTTCAGCTTAAATTCACTTAAATTCATTTGAAATCTCGAAAAATTGCTTGAAATCACACGAAATCACTTGAAATCATCCAAAAACTGAAATTTCCCTGAATTTTTATGAAATCACTTGAAATCGTTTTAAATCACATTAATTCAACTTGAATGGAACGTATTGACTCCAGTCAAAATCATAATAAGTTACTTGAAATCACGTGTTCTAAGTAGAAATCACTTGAAATCACTCGAGATTTCTTTAAAAACTCAAAATCACTTAAATTAACAGGAAATTACTTGAAATCATCTTGAATAATTCAAACTGAACTACACGAATTGACTTCAATTGAACAGAAATCACACAAGGTAACTTTGCTTCACGTGACCTAACTAGAAATTACTTGAAATCACTCGGGATTACTCTGGAAATTCAAAATTACTTGCATTCACACGATATTACTTAAAATCATCTGGAACCTCTAGAATTAGAAATGACTAGAGTCAACAGAAATTATACAAAGTTAGCTTAAATCACGTCAGCTGACAAGAAATCATTTGAAATCACTGGAAATTTCTTAAAAAATCTAAAAATCACTTGAAATCCCTAAAAATCACTTAACATTTTAAACCATTTTAACTTAAATTAATTTACACGAATTGACTTCAACTGAACTAAAATTACTGCGAGATACCTTAAATTACGTGAGCTCACTATTCTTCACTTGAAATCACTCGAAATTACTCTGACACCTCAAAATCACTTGAAATCACACGAAATCACTTCAGCTCATCTCAGACCATTTGCATTCAAATACACAATATAACTTCAAACAGAAATTACACAAAGTTACTTTGCATCACGCAAGCTAACTAGAAATCACTTAAAATCATTCGAAATTCCTCTAAAAACTCAAAATCACTTGAATTCACACGATATTACTTGTAATCATCTGGAAACACTTGAATTGAAAATGACTTGAATCAACCAAACTTACAAAAAGTTACTTAAAATCACGTCAGCTGACTTGAAATCACTTGAAATCACTTGAAATCACTAGAAATCACTTGGAATCACTCGAAATTCCGCTTAAAACTCAAAATCACTTGAATTCACAAGAAATCACTTGAAATCATCTCAAACTATTTAAATCGAAATACACGAATCGACTTCAATTGAACAGAAATCACACAAAGTAACTTTGCGTCACGTGCGCTAAGTAGAAATCACTTGAAATCACTTGGAATTACTCTAAAGTTTAAAAAAAATTTGTATTCACACGAGATTACTTGAAATCATCTAGAAACACTCAGATCAAAAATGACTCAAATCAACAGAAATCACATAAAGGTACTTGAAATCACGTCAGTGAACAAGAAATCACTCAAAATCATTTAAAATCTCTCGAAATCACTTGAAATCGTCTAAAACCACTTTTATTCAAATGATATTACATGAACTGACTTTAATGGAACAGAATTCACTCTGAGTTACTCAAAACCATGTGAGCTTACTATAAATCACTTGAAATCACTTAAAATTCCTCACAAAACTTAAAATCACTTCCATTCATGCGAAATCACGCGAAATCAGTTGGAAACATTCCAATTCAATTTAAATGACACGTATTCACTCAAATTATAATTATTCTATGTTACTTGAAATCACGTCAAATAACTTGAAATCACTTGAAATCACTCGATATTCCTCTGAAGAATAAAAATCACTCGATTTCAGACGAAATCTCCTGAAATCATCTTGAAACAAATTAAATTTAAACACGCAAATTGACTTCAATTCAACAGAAAGCAGACAAAGTGACTTTGCATCACGCAAGCTAACTAGAAATCACTTGAAATCACTCGGAATCACTCTAGAAATTTGAAATTACTTGCATTCGCACGAGATTATTTGAAATCATCTGAAACCACTTGGATTGTAAATGACTTGAATAAACAGAAAGTAAGCAAAGTTACCTTAAATCACGTCATTGAACAATAAATCACTTGGAATCACTCAAAATCATCTAAAAACACTTAAATTCAAATTAAATGGCACGTATCGACTTGAATTTGAATTATTATAAGTTACTTGAAATCAAGTCAACTAACTTGAAATCACTCGATATTCCTCTAAAAACTCAGAATCACTTAAAATCACAGGAAATCACTCAAAATCATCTGGAACAACATAAATTAAAATTGACTTTAATTGAACTACAATTAGTCTAAGGTACTTGTAATTACTCAAGCTAATTATAAATCTCTTGAAATCACTCGAAATTCCTTTAAAAATTCAAAATCACTCGAAATCATACTAAATCACTTAAAGAATCTGAATCCACTTCTTTTCAAAATGACTTCAATCAACAGATAGTACATCAAGTTATTTTGAATTATGTGAGATTACTATAATTCACAAATTCACCTTAATTAAAATTACTCTAAGTTACTTGAAATCACTTGAGCTAAATAGAAATCACTTGGAATCATCTAGAACTATTACAATTAAAAATAAATTACCCGATTTGACCTAAATTGAACTGAAATCACTCTAGGTTAATTAAAATAACGTGTGCTAAATATAAATCACTCGAAGCTTCTCTGAAAACAGAAAATCACTTGAATTCACATGAAATCACTTGGAATCATCTGAAACCACTCAAACTAAAATTTAATCACACGAATTTACTCGAACTGAATTTGCTCAAAGCTACTTGAAATCGCCTGATCTTACTCGAAATCTCTTGAAATCACTCGAAATTTAAAAAAAAACTCTGTATCACTTGAGTCGACACGAAATCACTTGTAATCATCAAGAACCATTGAAATTCAAATTGAATTACGCAAATTAACTTACATAAAATTGAAATTACTCTTTATTACTTAAGATCTCGTGAGCTTACTATAAATCACTTGAAATCACTTGAAATCTCTTGAAATCACTCGAAAATGCTATAAATCAATCAGAATCGGTTTAAATCACTCTAAACCACAAGATATATTACTTTACTTCACTTTTTAGCGAATTGAAGTAAATATAATTTAAAGTGATTTCCGGATGATTGGACGTGATTTTGAGTGATTTCAAGTTAAAACCCTAATATTTCAATTTTTAATACAAAAATTCAAAAAGATTGATCAAATATCAATCTTTGATCATAGAATCATTATCAAATTTGATCCAAAAGAAAATAGTGATTTTTTGTGATTTCAATAAGTTAATTCAATGTACTCAAGGTGAGTTACATCGAATGTAACTTAGTGCTTGAAATTCCAATTACCTCGTGTTCAAATTCCAGAAGGTTGCAAGTGATTTTAAAAGAATTGAAACAAAGTTGACTTGTAGTGATTTTCCAATGATTGCAAGTGATTTCGTGTAATTTCAAGTAAATATCCTAATACTTCAATTTTAAATACAAAAATTCAAAAAGTTTGATCAAACTTCGATCTTTGATTCTAGACTTAGTATTGATTTTGAACCAAGGAAGTTTCAGTGATTTCAGTTTAGGTGATTTCTTGTGAATTCAATCAGTCAATTCAAAATACTGAAGGTGAGTCACATCGAATCTAACTCAAGGCTTGAAATGTCAAGAACATTCAAGGTGAATTCTAGAGGATTGTAATTTATTTTAAGATAATTTGAGAAAATATGATTTTACGTGATTTTTGGATGATTACAAGTGATTCTGAGTAATTTGAAAAAACCTGATACTTGAATTTTAAATACGAAAATTAAAATGTTTGATCCAATTTTGATTTTTGATTCTAAATTTACTCCAGGTGAATTAAATTGAATGTAAGCGATTTCCAGGCGATTACAAGTAATTTTCAGTGATTTCAAGTAAAAAATTTTAATTCTAGATAAAAAAATTAAAAACTTAATTTCTTATGTTAGTTATTGCCGATTACTGGTCAAATAATTTTCCGGAGAAACGAGAAAAAATCTGCCTTGGCCCGGATTTGAACCGGGAAAAAATCGGTAATATCTAACAACAGAAATCAATCAATTAATCACCCTGCTCGACAAAATAACGTCAATTATAAAAAAAAAAAATTATAGAAAATTCAATCAGTATCTTCAAGTTACTCTAGTAAGTTAAATCACAAACGAAGTTGAGTGAATTAAATTAAAAATCACAAAAAGTGATTCCCAGATGATTGCAAGTGATTTTGACTGATTTCAAGTAAAAGGGCCTAATATTTTTTGAATCTTGAATACAAAAATAAAAAAAAAGTTTGATGAAACTTCGGCCATTGATCCTAGACCATTAGAATCGATTTTGATCAGAGGATTCTTCTGCCTCTGTCCAGAAAACAATACCTTTTCCTCAAAGATTCCCTTATCTCAAATCATTGACAGCCTATTATTATTTTTTTTTATCAATTTTTTTTTATCAACCAGCGTGGGATGCGATTGTATCGAGCGAATGACTTCACGCGAGCCGGAGAAAACAATGACCTTCTGAAAGAATTTACTTTGAAAGAAAGTTGGTTCGATCTGGATTCATACATTTCAATAAATTAGTGGTATTCAGTGCGTAGAGTTTGACGAGAGGAATCGCAAGTCTCAAGATAGAAGCAGAAAAGTGAGATCGTTAATCGTGTTCGAAAAGAGATTGAAAGTTCCAGTATTACCGCAGGGAATTTCCTTTTCGTTGCCTTTCCAGATCACTTTTTTTTTTTAAAGTTACCTACCATTTAAAATCACTGCTATTAGAGACCAAAAGCAATTCAATTATAGCTGAAGCTGAGGTTGTAAATGTCACATTTGCATCTCAGTCATAAACAATAACAATTTGTTTAAACAATTATTTTTGCTAAATCTAATTGACTATTAAGTTAGGCTTGATAAAAAATAAACAAACAGTTGAAAATTTCAGAAAAAACCGCAACATTCTACCAATTAAACGAAGAGAATATTATTAACAACGATAATGAATTGTTTAAACAATTATTTTATTAACTTGAATTCATTATCACTTCACTCCAAATGAAAATTGAATAAAAAGCCTGAAATTAAAAAAAAAACCGCATCTTTCTAGCATTATTCGAATATAATATCATTAATAATTATAATAAATTGTTTAAACAATTATTTTGTTAACTTGAATTCATTATCACTTCATTCAAAATGAAAATTGTACAAAAACTCACAAATTAAAAAAAACCGCATCTTTCTAGCATTATTCAAATATAATATTATTAATAATTATAATAAATTGTTTAAACAATCAGTATTGTTGAGATTGATGAACTATCACTTCCCTCTAATTGGAAATTGGACAACAAATGGGAAATTTGTGAAAAAACCGCGTCTTCCTCACTCCATTCTATGAGAAAATTGCTAAAAACAATAATAAATTGTTTAAACAATTCATGAAAATATTAAATTTTCAGCATAAAGTAATACTTTATGTAGTAGAAATAATTTCCATTAAAGAAAACTGCAAAAAAATCATAATTAGCGCCAAAAACTCGCAAAACCCATTTTTTCACTTATGGGGTTTCTTTGGGACCCTATAAAACAGACTTATGGGGGTGATATTTGAAAAATGATATTTTATTCGTATTCTATGGCTAATTGTGAAGAGAAATGTTGAGTTTCAACTCGATTGAGATAATATTGAGGATTCTGGATAAGATTTACAAAAACGTCTTTTTTTCTTATGGGAAATACATGTTAAACTTCATGGGGCTTATAGGTCAATCAATACGTCATGAACCAATAAATCTTTTATAGTCTTGCATCGACTTTGAATTATGCTAATGAAAAAAGTTTTACTATAGAAAACCGAATTTCTAAATATTATGCTTTACCATAGCTCTCTTATATTTCAATAAAATGTATTATTATAGGTCAATCCATTCGTCTCAGATCAACACATCTTTTCTGTCTTTACATCAACTTTGAATTATATTAATGAAAAAAGTTTCACCATAAAAAACCGACTTTCGAAATACATAAATTACCATAACTTATAGGTCAATTACAGGTCAATCGTTTCGTTTAGGACCAAGGAATCTTTTTATATTCTTGCATCAACATTGAATTAGGCTAATGAAAAAAGTTTTACTATAAAAAACAGAATTTCTAAATATTATGCTTTACCATAGCTCTCGTATACTTCAATGAAATGTATTATTATAGGTCAATCGATTTATCTCAGATCAAAACATCTTTTCTGTCTGCATCATTTTTGAATTATATTAATGGAAAAAGTTTCACTATAAAAAACCGACTTTCAAAATACATAAATTACCATAAATTCCCTACTCTTTGATGAAATGTACTGAAGTTATAGGTCAATCGTTTCGTTTAGGACCAAGGAATATTTTATATCCTTGCATCAACATTAAATTATGCTAATGAAAAAAGTTTTACTATGGAAAACCGATTCTCAAAATATATAAATCACCATAACTTCCCCCCTTTTCAATAAAATGTACTGATATTATAGGTCAATCAATTCTTCTCAAACGAAGGAATCTTCTCTGTACCTGCATCAACTCTCAATTATGATAATGAAAAAACTTTACTATAAAAATCCGTATTTCCAAATATTATGCGTTACAATAGCCTCCTTACTCTTCAATACAATATATTAATATTATAGGTCTATCGATTTGTCTCGAATTAACACATTTTTTCTGTTCTTGCATCAATTTTGAATTATATCATTGAATAAAGTTTCACTATAAAGAACTGAATTTCGAAATACATAAATTACCATAACTTCCCTGCTCTTCGACAAAATGTATTAATATTATAGGTCAATCGATTCGTCTCGAACCAAGGAATCTTCTCTGTCCCTGCATCAATTTTGAATTATATTGAAGAAAAAAGTTGTACTATAAAAAACGTATTTCTGAATATAATGCATTACCATAGTTTCCTTACTCTTCAATAAGATGTATCAATATTATAGGTCAATCGATTCGTCTCGATTCAACACATCTTTTCTGTTCTTACATCAACTTTGAATTCTGTTAAAGAAAAAGCTTTTAATATAAAAATCGATTTCAAATATAATATAAATGACGATAAATTCCTTACTCTTTGATAAAATGTATTATTATTATAGGTCAATCGATTCGTCTCGAATCAAGTAGTCTTTTATAGCCTTGCATCAACTTTGAATTATGTTGATGACAAAAGTTCTACTCTAAAACCCAATTTTGAAAATATATAAATCATCAAAACTTCCCTACTACTATTATAGGTCAATCGCTTCGTTTAGGACCAAGAAATCTTTTACATTCTTGCATCAAGTTTGAATTATGCTAATGAAAAAAGTTTTACTATAAAAATCCGTATTTCCAAATATTATGCGTTACAATAGTTTCCTTACTCTTTGATAAGATATACTAATATTATAGGTCAATCGACTAGTCTCGAGTTAACACATTTTTTCTGTTCTTGCATGAACTTCAAATTATATTAATGAATAAAGTTTTACTATGAAAAACCGTTTTTCAAAATATATGAATTACCACCACCTCCCCACTTTTCAATAAAATTTATTAAAATTATAGGTCAATCGATTCGTCTCAAACCAAAGAATCTTTCACATTCTTGCATCAAATTTGAATTATGCTAATGAAAAAAGTTTTACTATAAAAAACCGATTTTCAAAATATATAAATCACCATAACTTCCTCACTTTTCAATAAAATGTACTAATATTATAGGTCAATCAATTCTTCTCCAACGGAGAAATCTTCTCTGTACCTGCATCATCTCTGAATTATGATAATGAAGAAAGTTTTACTATAAAAACCCGTATTTTCAAATATTATGCATGACCATAGCTTTCCTAATCTTAAATCAAATATATTAATATTATAGGTCAATCGATTTGTCTCGAATTAACACATTTTTTCTGTTCTTGCACCAATTTTTAATTATATCATTGAATAAAGTTTCACTATAAAAACCTGAATTTCGAAATATATAAATTACCATAACTTCCCTGCTCTTCGATAGAATGTAATAATATTATAGGTCAATTGATTCGTCTTGAACGAAGAAATCTTCTCTGTTCCTGCATCAATTTTGAATTAGATTGAGGGAAAAAGTTGTATTATAAAAAAACGTATTTCTAAATATTATGCATTACCATAGCTTCCATTCTTTTCAATAAAATGTATCAATATTATAGGTCAATCGATTCGTCTCGACTCAATACACCTTTTCTGTTCCTGCATCAACTTTGAATTCTGTTGATGAAACAACTTCTATTATAAAAATCGATTTTAAATATAATATAAATGACGATAACTTCCTAAATCTTTGATTAAATGTATGAATATTCTAGGTCAATCGATTTGTCTCGAACCAAGGAGTCTTTTATATTTCTGCATCAACTTCAAATTATCGGCATGAAAAAATTTTTACCCTAAAAATCGATGTCAATTATAGTATAAATGACGATAACTTCCAAACTCTTTGATAAAATGTATTAATATCATAGGTCAATCGATTCGTCTCGAACCAGGGAATCTTTTATATCCTCGCAGCAAATTTGAATTAGGCTAGTGAAAAAAGTTTTACTGTAAAAAGCCGTATTTATAAATATTTTGGTTTACCATATCTTCCTTACTCTTTAATGAAATATAATAATATTATAGGTCAATCGACTCGTCTCGAATCAACACATTCTTTTATGTTTTAGCATCAACTTTGAATTATATGAATGAACAAAATTTACTATAAAACACCGATTTTCAAAATATATAAATGACGGCAACTTCCCTACTCTTCGATAAAATGTATTATTATTATAGGTCAATCGATTAATGTCGAACCAAGGAATCTTTTATATCCTCGCATTAAGCTTGAATTAGGCTAATGAAAAAAGTTTCACTATAAAACGGTATTTCTAAATATTATCCATTACCAAAGCCTCCCTACTCTTCAATAAAATGTATTACTATTATAGGTCAATCGATTCGTCTTGGATCAAAAAATCTTTTTTGTCCTTGCATCATTTTTCAATTATATTAATGAAAAAAGTTTCACTATAAAGAACCGACTTTCAAAATATGTAAATTACCATAACTTCTCTGCTCTTTTATAAAATGTATTAATATTATAGGTCAATTAATTCGTCTCGAACCAAGGAATCTTTTGTATCCTCGTATCAACTTTGACTTAGGCTACTGAAAAAATTTTTACCATAAAAAACCGTATTTCTAAATATTATCCATTACCAAAGCTTCCTTACTCTTCAATAAAATGTATTATTATTATAGGTCAATCGATTCGTCTCAGATCAAAACATGATTTCTTCTTTGTATCAACTTTGAATTATATTGATTGAAAAAGTTTTACTATAAAACACCGATTTTCAAGATATATAAATGACGGAAACTTCCCTACTCTTTGATAAAATATATTATTATTATAGGTCAATCGATTCATGTTGAACCAAGGAATCTTTTATATCCTCGAATCAACTTTGGATCAAGCTAATGAAAACAGTTTTACTATAAAAAACCGTATTTCTAAATATTATCCATTAGCAAAGCTTCCTTACTCTTCAATAAAATGTATTACTATTATAGGTCAATCGATTCGTCTTGGATCAAAACATCTTTTTTGTCCTTGCATAATTTTTCAATTATATTAATGAAAAAAGTTTCACTATAAAGAACCGACTTTCAAAATATATAAATTACCTTAACTTTTCTGCTCTTTGATAAAATGTATTAATATTATAGGTCAATTAATTCGTCTCGAACCAATGAATCTTTTGTATCCTCGTATCAACTTTGACTTAGGCTAATGAAAAAATTTTTACCATAAAAAACCGTATTTCTAAATATTATCAATTACCAAAGCTTCCTTACTCTTCAATAGAATTTATTATTATTATAGGTCAATCGATTCGTCTCAGATCAAAACATGATTTCTTCTTTGTATCAACTTTGAATTATATTGATTAAAAAAGTTTTACCATAAAACACCGATTTTCAAAATATATAAATGACTACAACTTCCATACTCTTCGATAAAATATATTATTATTATTATAGGTCAATCGATTCATCTCGAACCTGTGGTTGGATTTCAAGTTCAAAAATAAATTTCCAAGTTAAATTTTCAATCAAAGAGATTATTTTTTTTTTAATTTTCAACTAAAAAAGATAGATTTACAACAAAAAATGGAATATTCATATTTTCAAAAATTAATTTTTCACCAAAAAAGAAACGAATTCAACTATTTGGTTCAAAATTCGTTTTTTTTTCTTCAAAATTAAATTTTTTCAAATTAAATTTTAACTTTTTCACTTTTTATTATGTATTTATTTATTTGATTTGAAAATTCATCTCTTCGATTAAATATTTTTTTCTTTGTTGAAAATGAAAATATTCGTTTCAAAATTCATGTATTTTGTTAATTTTTTTTCTGGTAGAAAATTAATCTTCTCGGCTGACAATTCAACTACTTGGTTGAAATTGATTGTAGAACTATTTTTTTTTAATTCAGTTTTTTTTGACTCTCCCTATTTTTGATTTGAAATAAAAATCGTGGATGATTTTTTATTTAAAAAATAAATCTAGTTGATTATTGCGTCAATTATTGACGATTCTGAATAAAATTTACAGAAAGGTTTATTTTTCTTACGGAAGATCTAAATATAAAAAAAA
>CAKNXH010000312.1:306462-317451 GCA_932178445.1 Andricus quercusramuli | reverse complement strand
TTTACACAAATCTAATATCTTCTCATTATAGGATAAGAATGTAAAAAGTGCACATCCTTTAAGGAAAAAACAATTTTGTTATTGAAAATTTTATTGCAACTGGTGTCGTTTTTCCATAAATGTCATTAGTTTATTTTCAATGTTATTTTTTATAATATTAACTAAAAATACGCATCCTAGCGTGAGGTGATTCCAAACAAATTTGTAGATATAATTTGGGCAACAAATTTTGTGAAATAAGATGTTACTGAAGCTTGTGTCCTTTTTCAAAAATTTTTTTTTTATTCCAAGTATATTTTTAGAACAAGAGTTCATAACAAATTTGTAGATCCTTTTTTGGATGAACAACTTTTGTCTTTTCTTTTTTTCTCGTCTCCCGTGTCTCTTTTCGAAAAATTTAATTTTTCATTGAAAAATTTTTCGATCTTCTTTGACTGAAAAACTTCTGTCTATTAATCATTAATTACAAATTTTTAGCTCTTTTTTCAACGAGAAACTTTTTGTTTATTCTCCTTTTTCATAGCTTGTATCGTTTGTCGAAAAACTGAGTTTCTTTATTTTCTATTTTATTTTTTACGATTAAAGAAAAAACTACGCGCTTCATAAAAAAATAATTAACAAATGTGTAGCTCTTTTTCGGGTGAATGACTGTTGTTTAAACAATTAATTTTCAACAATAACCTTGATTAACAGATTGATAAACAGAAACAATTTTTCTCGAACACTCCAGAAATTTGCGTCCCTTGGATTATTAATTGTACAAATACTCAGATTCCTGACCAAGTTAACGATATTCTTATGCTAGGCGATTAATTCAGTTCTACTTTTTAACTTCTAAAGATCAGTGAATTTTTAAAATTGTGAAAGATGTAGAAACTAGCACTGATGAAATTCTGGATAAATTACAAGCAGAATTAAGAAATAAAATTCATTCTCTGTCTTTAAAATAGAATCATTCCTGAAAATATTGCTGTAACTAAAACCGTTCTCAATGTGGCTCTTGTCCTTAATTAACAAGATTACTATGTTATACGCGGCTCGCATAGAGCGAGATTTTTTTATTGGTAGATTTAAAACACTCTCGCAGACGACGTTTATTCCTTCAGTAGATAACCATCTTATAATTATAATAACTAGTAATTAGACCTGCGAGTGAAAGAGAGAGAAATAGGTTCTCCGTGAAGTGACATCAGCAGTGACGTCAGCAAGGCGGCGCGGCAGGGCGAGTAGAGGCGAGAGTCGAGAGTAGAGCACCCTTAAATTCGACGCGCGCATCTCCCTCCAACGATTTTCTTCCCTCTCCGCTCGACTCCCAAGCAACGCCCACGCAGCATCCCCGTTAAAAGGGCGCGCACGGGCCCAGAACGGCAGAAGTGTTTGGGAGCTTGTGGCCGGAACCCTCACACTAAACCCTACAGTTGGAAGCCAGCCATAGGTCTTTACGAGGAAGCCATTGCCGTGACCAACCAAGCATATACGAAATCTACAAATCCTCCTGTGAGGACGAGCCTAGTACTCTACAATTAAGAACTCCGTCTTTCTCTGTAAAATCATAGTAAAATAAAGATGAGGAATAAAAATCAAACAAAACACAATTTTTTCTAGTTACTTCAATTCTTCCCCCCTTCCCCCTTTTCCACCGGTAACGGGCTAGCTGGCAAACCAGCCCGTCCGTTTTCGCTGAGACAGCTTGTATGCGAGCCATTTCAGCCGGCACACTGACTAACTTCATCCCTTTCCCACTTACTTACGAATTGAATCTACGCTAATCAAATTCTTTTCAGGAGAAAATCGAAATCAAAGAACACACGCTCAAATCTCTTTCTATTTTAGAAGATAGATACATCAATACTCCTTTCCACCTCACTCGACATTTATCCTCTCAGGATGCCTTTCCATCCTGCTCTCATAATAATAGAAGATATGTTTTTTAAATTTATAAATTCTATTTTGTTAACAGTTTGCTATACATTTTTTTGATTTTATTCAAAACACAAATTTTTTGAAGTCTTTTTTTCATTGAAATACGGTCACTATAATTCTTTATAATTTTGAACTCAACCTCTGTCTTTAACATGATATTATTATTTGCTAATCAAATTATAATTTCCTTTTACAGAAATTTCATACACTATATTTTAATTGAAATCTGTGGATATATATTTTTGAATCACTACTGACTTTTTAAATTGAACTCAATCATTGAACTCTACTCCAAAGATTGTATTTTTATTTCTAGATTTTATTATTTGGTTGCAAATTTAACAATTTTCTCAAAAAGGCAACAATTTTTTTTGCAAACTCAACTTTTTTGTTGAAAATTCTTCTCTTTGGGTTAAAAATTCAACTCTTTTCGTATAATACCAATCTTTTGTTTAAAATTCACATTTTATTGCTAACAAATCAACTGCAATTTTTTTGGGGTGAAATATATTTTTCCTAAAAATTTGTCTTTTCAATTTGAAAGGTAATATTTTTTTTAGTAAAAATATTGCATCTTTCTTGGACAAAAATGCAACTGTTTTGTTGAAAATTCAACTATTTCCTGAAAAATCTACTGACTAATATTGATTAGCAAATAAGGATTCAAATTTAATTTGGTGTTTTGTGTTACATTTTTTATGAATAGAATTAAATTTTATTAACGATAAATCGAAGAACTTTTTTTAAATGTTATCATTTAGTTCAGATTCTGAAATGTTTTTTCTTATTTTATCAAGGGTTCTATTTAAAAAATTAATATGAAAATTAATATCTCGAATTTCAATTTTTTGTAATTTCCAAGAATAATGATGATTAAACTTGTTGAGCTTTTTTCGACAAGTAACTCTGTAAAATGAAACATTTTTTTGTCGTTTGTTAAGGTCTTAAATATGTTGAGGAACAACGTCATTAAATTTTTAAGTAAAGAAACTTATTTTCAACTAAAATAATGAATCTTTAACCAAAAAAATTAATCTTCAACCCAAAAGATGAATTTTCTACCAAAAAAGATACATTTTCAACAAAATAAATTAATTTCCAGCCAAGAAGATTAAATGTCTATGAAAAAATATAAATTTTCGACGAAAAATATAATAGTTAAATTCTCAATTAAAAAATTAATTTTTAATTTAAAAAAAAACTAATTCTCAATCATAGAAATGAATTTTTAACCAAGAATATTGATTTTAAAAAATACATCAATTTTGAAACAAATTTTAAATTTGTAAATGAATTTTCAACCAAAAAGGTTAATTAGTCCAGAATATCAATATTCTTGGTGACTTATTCACCATTTTGGTTGAATATTCATTTATTTTGTTAAAAACCATAGAAATTTTCAACTTAATATCTGAATTTTCAAGTGAAGAAATTTAAAAAATTCAGTTTCACAAAAAAAAACGAATTTTCAACAAAATAGTTCAATCTTTAAGCAAATGAATGATTTTTTAAATAAAATAATAAATCTTCAACAAAAATAAAGAATTTTAACCCAGTAGTTGAATTTTCAATTGAGAGAAAGGATTTTGTACCAAAAAACAATTGTCAACAAAATATATGAATTTTCAACAAAATGGTTAAATTTTCTACCAAACAAATGAATTTAGGACATAAAAGAGAATACTTAAATTTTCAAACTGTAACAAAATAAAAATTTTCAAATTGATTAATTTCTTTTAAACAAAAAAATGTCCTTTTTTACTATAAAAGATGGCTTTTTAACAAAATTGAATTTTCAACCTAAAAATATAAATTCATAACAAAAAGTGTCATAGTTTATATCTCAATCAAAAAAGATAACATTTATACAAAAAAAAGTTGTTTAAAACAGAAAATACGAATTTTTTTAAACCAAAAAAGGAGAATTTTCAACTAAAAAAGATCAATCTTAAAAAGATGGAAAAGTTACATTTTCAGATAATAAATTAATTTGAAACAAAAAAAGACTTTTCGACTAAGGAGTTAAATTTTTAACCAAAGACATAAGCATTCAAACAAAAAAAATTGTTCAGCAATGTAGTTTCACTTTTACCCAAGTAGTTCAATTTTCAATTTAAAAAGATTAATTTTCAATAAAATAGTTAAACTTTCAACCAAAGAGATGAATTTTCAACTGAAAATATAAATTTAAAAAAAATTTCTTAACAGAGTGATTCAACCAAATCTTGCAAATAAAATAGTTGGATACTCAAGCAAAGAAGAATAATTTTTAACCAAAAAGTTGCATTTTCACTACAAAAAAATTAATTAATTAAAAAAATAGTTGAATTTTCATTCAAAAGGATTTCAATAGACTTTTCTACAGAAAAACACAAATTTTCAACAAAAAGTAAATTTTTCAGGAAATAGTTGAATTTTCCACAAAACAGTTGCCTTTTTCTCCAAGATGCAATATTTTTACTTCAAAAAAAATATGAACTTTCAAATCAAAAAGACAAATTTCCAGGAAAAATATATTTCACCCAAAAAAAATTTCAGTTGACTTGTTAGCAACAAAATATGAATTTTAAACAAAAAGTTGGTGTTATACGAAAAGAGTTGAATTTTTAACCCTAAGAGACGAACTTTCAACAAAACAGTCGAGTTTGCAAAAAAAAATTTTGTCTCTTTAAGAAAATTGTTAAATTTTCAATCAAATAATAAAATTTATAATTAAAAGACAGACACGTGCCATTACGTTTCTAATAACGTATACAATGAAAATCAAGTTGAATTAAAATCGCGAATGATACACTTTTTTATAAAAATGAAAAAAACCGTTTTATATCGAAAAAACGTAAAGTGTCATTTTACGAATACAAAAAAAAAGGAAATACATGCATATCAATGACATACATAGTACATATGCATATAGGTATGTGTGTATATACATATATTTATATGCGACGATATAAATAGAAATATAAGTAATAATCAATCTAACAATTTATACATTTATTAACTTTTATCATATTCATGATCCATTCATATAGTTCATATATATAACAACTATATAACATTTATGTAAAACTTTTACAAATGACGAGCATTGAATTGCTGAATTGCTTTTAGTAAAGAATCGTCATATTTGGGATTGTCTCTATTTTTCACTAAATAATTTGGCCATATTTTATTGAAATCATGGTGAACGCTTTCGACAGCCTGTTCACTATAAAATCCAAGGCCACGATTACTGTCTTCACAAAAGTCCCGAACGTGAAAAAATATCGCATGAATTTTGGGTGTTACAGATATGCCTGTAGATAAGTAACTTTTCTTAAATCTTTCAATGCTTTCTCCAAATGTAGGTTTCAAATCGTTTACGAAGCACTCATGTATTACGTCTTTCAAATCTTGCAATCACCGTACATACTTGATAAGAAAAATATTTTTTTTAGACCGTAAAGAGTCAAGTGAATTAAGTAATTTTTTACATGAATTTCCTTCTAAAGAACAACCATGATAAGTTACTTTTCTCTCTACAAAACATTCTTTCAACCATTCGTCTACATCACTTTTGCATTTCTCATCATTACAAATATGAGTAATGATACTATTGACCCCTCCTAACATGAGATGTAATTCGGGAGGAGGTAATAAGTCCAAGATTTTTTTATCAGAAATATCATGGAAAACAGGCATGTTAATGCAACTTTCGAAATCTGTAGCATTTTTTGGATTTGAACCGGCAGCAGAGTAATTTTTATATATTATTCATTATGTTGCTAATATTTCTTATTGAACCTTTCAAATAAAATTTATTTTTTTCAGCTGTACACCACACTGTTAGAAAAATCTGTACTAGATTTAGTATACATGTAATGGAAGCAAGAATGCACAACAGGAAATTAAATTTAGTATACCAGCGTACAGTAAATTTAATATATGCATATAATGAAATTAGTATGCACGTACATGAAATTTAGTATACGCGTATACTAAATTCAGTATACATGTATACGAAATTCAGTATACGCATATACTAAATTTAGTATACGCGTTCCGTTTCGCGTGGGTTCCATCTTTATCGCCTGTAAACATGATCAGATGGAACATGTAATCGAAGAACAAAGTTTTAATGTTGAAATAATCATATCGTTAAGCTACACATACGTTGATAAATTGACTTCCAAAGAGAAGACTTCGCAGATCCTCGCAGAAAGAAGCCGAACCTTGTAGCATGACAGAGAACTCCAACAAATGCAACGGCATAGAGTCTGCCACCGGTCACGTTGCTCGACTCGCGTGAATCGGAACGCGCTTGCGCAACTGAATATATTAAACACGTATATGAATTTTAGTATACAGGAACTATAAAATTCATATACGTGAAAGAAACTTACTGTACACTTAATAAATCTAGTATACATATAACTTCATAAAAGAAATTTAGTATACGTAAGTATACTAAAATTACAAAGTGTAATGAATTTAGTAAACGTATAGGAAATTTAATTTGCCCGTGTATACTACAATTTCAAACATCTTTAACAGTGCATGTACAAGGAAATTTACTTGCATGCGTTCCAATGCCACAAAGTAAATTTGCTAATTTTAAATCGGTGGAAATGGTTGCATCATTTTCCAATAAATTATTCAAGTTTAGCTTTTGCCAAATTTGTGTAAAGTGTAAAAATATATATAACATCATGATTATTATACAAGTATAATGCGATTATTATTTTATCTATAAACAATACATATATATATATATATATATATATATATATTTATATATGTATATATACATACCTATATGTATATGTACTATGTTTTTTCGATATAAAACGGTTTTTTTCATTTTTCTAAAAAAGTGTATCATTCGCGACTTTGAATTAAACTATGGAAGGCGAATTTTTGGTTTCTTCAATCTTATAGATGAAGCCTTTCTTGAAAAGTACGGCCGCATTGTGATCGTAATTTCATGCAAGGTGTGGTCTCTATAGAGAAACAGACATTCGGGTGCCCCGGACGTCGACGCTTAAGAAACACTTTCACCAGTCATCAGACCCATAAGAGAAAGTACATCGCCCCTTATTGGAAATGGACCATGAAAAGGAATAAAGAAGTAAAAAAAAAAGGAAAAAAGGGGGGAAAATGAACCGTGCCTAGCAATGATCGAGACTCAATCGACTCAACAACCGTTCAAGGATCTTCAAGGCCATGCCACTCACGAAGAACTTGATCTTCTTTGATTATCCGATTACGCAAAACTTTCCTTATTATTCAACTAAAATTATTCTCTCACCAGTTATGCAAAAATGGGAAAATTACATTATTTTCGTTATATTTACTCTCATATCTCAAATTTTCGGGGCGGAACATAATAATTGGGTTTTGGGAAATTTTTTCTTTTTAATTTTACAATATTTTTTTATATAGATGGCAAAATTCCTTGGGAAATATTTACGATAGATTCATAAAATGTTGGGATTTTTATGGAAATGAAATTAGGCCTTAGATAAGATGTTTTATGTGGCTCGAAACAAATTTAATTAATGCTTCGAATATAGTTTCGAGGCATTGATCGACGCCGACAGTTTCACGGTTCAGTGATATTATTGCATTTTCAAACAGAACGGTTGATTTTTCACCGAAAAGAAGAATTTTTAAATAAAAAAGAAGAATTTTCAAATGAACGGAAAGAAATTAATTTTTGAGAAGGTGGTTCAACTTTTTGTTGTGTTTTTAACTAAAACGATTTTTTTTTGTCAAAAAAGAAGAATTTTCAACCAAGAATGAAATTAGTTAAATTTTCAATTCAAGAAATTAATTGTTCACAAAGTGATCTAATTTTCAACTAAATAAATGAATTTTGAACTAGAATCGTGAATCTTAAATCAAAAATTGAAAATTTTAACAAAAAAGTTGTATTTTCAACCAAAAGGATTTATTTTCTTCCAAAAAAGGAGATTTAACCAAAATTAGAATAGTTAAATTTTAAGTTTAGGAAATTAATTTTCAACAAAGTGGTAAACATTTTTAACCAAAAAAATTATTTTTTAACTGAAATTATGAATTTTAAATCAACAAAAAAAAACTTTCAAGATAGTGTTTCAACTTTTAACCAAGAAGTTGCATTTTTAACCAAGCAGTTGAACTTTTAACAAAAAAAACAAAAAAATTGAAATAAAAAAAAAGACATTTTTAACAAAAGAGTTGTATTTTTAACCAAAACGATACATTTTCTTCCAGAAAAGAAGAATCTTCAAACTAAAAAAAGACTTTTAATCAAAATTGGAATAGTTAATTTTTCAGTTCAAAAAATTAGTTTTCAACAAAGTGGTAAAATTTTCGACCAAACAAATAAATTTTTAACTAGAATTAAAAATCTTAAAACAAAAAAATTAATTTTCAAGAAAGTGATTCAACTGTTAACCCAGTAGCAGTCTTTCAACAGCAACAAAAATTAAACTTCTATCCAAAGAAAAGAATTTTCAAAAAAAAAGACAAATGTTTCACAAGAGAGTTGTATTTTCAGCCATGACAATGAATTTTCTACCAAAAAATAAGAGATTTAACTGAAAAATACCAATTTTTAACCAAAAATGGAATAGTTGAATTTACAGTTAAAAAAATCAATTTTCCACAATGTGGTCAAATTTTCAAATAAAGAAGTAAATTTTCAAATAGAGTAATGAACCTTCAACCCAAAAAAAAATTAATTTTCAAGAAAGTGGTTCAACTTTCAACCAAGTAGTTGAATTTTCAACCAAAGAGTTGAATATTTATTTTAAAAAAACTAAATTTAAGAAATACATTTTTTTAAAAGTGTTGTATTTCAACTAAAAAGATAAATTTTGTACCATAAAAGAAGAATTTTCAACTAAAAGAGACAAATTTTCAAACAAAAATGCAGTAGTTGGATTTCAATTAAAAAAATTAATTTGTCATCAAGTAGTCAAATTGCAACCAAAGATGAATTCTTAATAAAAATTATTAATTGTCGGCGAAAAATATCAATTGAATTTTCAACTGAGAACGATCAATATTCAGTCAAAAATTGAAAAGTTAAATTTTCTGGTCAACAAATTAATTATTAACCCAAAAACATGAATTTTCAAACAAATAGTTGAATTTTCAACCATACAAGAAAAAGGTTTAATCGAAAATTGAATAGTTCAAATTGCAGCTTAAAAATTTTGTTTTAACCTAAGAGTTCGGTTTTCAACCAAAAATTATATTTCTACCAAAAGAGATGAATTTTCAAAAAAAAAAAAAAAAAAAAAAAAAAAAAAAACGAATTCTTAAGAAGAGAGTTGAATTTTTCACCTGAAAATTTCTTTCAGCCAAGAATAAAAGATTCTATCAACAAGATGAATTTTCAACAAAAAATCAATCAGTGAATAATCAAAAAGTTAAATTTGAGTTGAAAAAATGTGTTTCTAACAAAAAAAAAAAATTTCATCAAAATAGTTAAATTTTAATGTACACAAGATAAATATATAATCAAAAATGGAATAGTTAAACTTTCATGAAAAAAAATATTTTTAAACAAAGGGATGAATTTTCAGCTTAAATGATGAATTTCCAACGAAAAAATAATTTTTTAATAAAGTAGTTCAATTTTCATCTAAGTAATTGCATTTTCAATTAAAAAAGATGAATTCTCAAGTAATATTTATTATTTTATTCAAAAAAGATTTCAATTTTCAACAAAAAACAGTTAAAACCAAAGGAAGAAGAATTTCCGACAAAATAGTTGAATCCTCAAGATTAATTTTCATTTAAACAGTAGCATTTTTAACTAAAAATGATTGCATTTTTACCAAAAGAAATTAATTTTTAAACCAAGAAAAGGAACTTCCAACAAAAGAGTGGAATTTTCCAATAAAAAGATAAATTTTCAACTAAAAATGAAATGACTACATTTTCAGTTAAAAAATTAATTTTCAGCCAACAAAAAGTGTCAAAAAAATAGTTAAATTATCAACCGAATGATGAATTTTCAACAAAACAATTGAATTCTTAACCAAGAGAGATCTTTCAGTGAAAAGAATTAATAAATTGTGGAATTTTCAAGACGAAAAGACGAATTTTCAACTATACGAGTAATAATGAATCTTCTACCCGGAAAAAAATTTTCACCAACAGTTTCATTTTAAACCAAAGAATTCCTGCCCAAAGAGAGGAATTTTCAAAAAAAGACGAATTTTTAACAAAAGACTTACTTTCAAAAACAAGAAAGATTTTTCAGTCAAGAAACAAAATTTCAACAAATTGTGAAATTTTGAATCAAAAAGACAAATTCCCAACTATAGTGATCAATCTTCAACCCAAAAAATGATTTATTAGCCAATTAGTTAAATTTTTAACAAAATTTCAGCGAGCGATATAATAGTTGAATTTTGAGCTGAAATGATCAACATTCCGTCAGAAATTAAAAGGTTAAATTTTCAGTTCAAAAAATTAATTTCAAACCCAAAAGAAAAGAATTTTCAACCAAACAGTTCGATTTTTAACAAAAAATAGTTATATTTCTACCAAAAACAAATTAGCGGTTCTGGCCACGAATAGGGGCCAAAACTAGTTATAACGTCAGTCCCACCCGATTTCGGTCAGTGGAGTGGGACTCGAAAATCATATTTTTATAGAAATAAAATAAAGCTTCAGATGAGATGTTTTATGTCACTAGCTTTATGTATAGGAATATCGTAAATCAAAGGTTTCCAATTCCAGGTTCCAGTGTTTCACCTTTTTCGTTCAGAATTCACCTCTTTTTCACTATTCTTAATCTTTATATGTACTCCTGACCATAGTTCGAGTCGGCGCTTCAACTCTACTTTTTCTCATTCTACTGTTGCCTGAAACTTCACCTTCGTGAGGTGAAGAATCCAGTTATAACGTCAGTCCCACCCGACTTCGGTCAGTGGAGTGGGACTGACTGCTTAACCATAAAAGAGAAAATGTTTACTTTTCTCCAAAGTTTCCTCTGGTCATCCTCAGCTCAAATCTCAGACATCCACCAGACATTTATTTTCTTCATTTATTTGGAATATGTATATATATATATATATATATATATAT
>CAKNXH010000312.1:110227-306362 GCA_932178445.1 Andricus quercusramuli | reverse complement strand
ATATATATATATATATATATATATATATATAGATATATGTATACTCCTGACCATAGTTCGAGTCCGTACTCTAACTCTCCTTCTTCTTTCTTTCTGCTGTCGCCTGAAACTTCATCTTTACCTTTCCCTTTTCGCCAACCAAAAATTTAATCTATTTTGAAGTTAATGTATTTGTTGTTCCTCTCATTGTTTACAGTATACGCACACATACCAAGTGAAAGAAAGAAATTTATTTTGCGAGTGTCAATCATGTCAAAAATAATTAGCCTGTCATCGTAAGGAAGAGAATTTATTTATAACGTCAGTCCCACCCGACGTCGGGTGGGACTGACGTGTAAGTTTTCTCTGGTCGCCCTTAAAATGATATTTAGATAAGAAGTTTTATGTCACCAGAAAGGAATTGAATGCATCGAACAGAGTTTCAAGACATTGATCTCCAGCGATAGTTTCACGGTTCAGTGAGATTGCAAACATGCATGTAACAATATCAATTTATGCATAGCTTTGCGGCGGTCGCAATACTGCAGGAAGTGGTCTATACTCAGGAGGAAATGTGACAGCCTGTAATTCCAAGAATGCGAAAATGGATGCCAGTAATTTATATTTTTTTATAAAAAAAGCTATATAATTATTTGCATTCACTAATATTCAATATTCCATTCGATAATTACAAAAAAATTAATTTTCAAAAGAAGAAAAAAGAATTGTCAGCCAAATAAATTTTTTTTTCGTTGTTTTCAACAAAATAGTTGAATTTTCAATCAACAAAATTATTTTTCAATTGAAAAAATAAATAAATAAAAAAAGGAATTTCTAACAAAATAGTTAACTTTTCACGCTTGAAAGTCCGATGTATCTGAAAAAGGTTGACTTTTAAACGAGAAAAAAAAACAATTTTCAACAAAAATGCTTTTTACTTAGTTGAAAAAAATGTTTAACAAAAAACTGATTTTCAGTTAGTTGGGTTTAAATAAAAAAGGAAATTTTTAAACAAATTACAGGAATCTCAACTAAAATGATGAATTTTCAACAAACAAGTAAATTGCGATGAATCTTCAACAAAAACAAATTTTTACGAAGTAGTTCAAATTTATACGAAATAGTGGATTTTTTAACAACAACAAAAAATGAATTCTTGAAATAACATGGAAAAAATAATTGAATCCTCAACCTAATCAGATAAATTTTACACCAAACATTTGTTTTTTTCAACCAGCCAGAAAAAAAAGAATTTCCAACAAGAAAGTTTTTTTTAAAATATGAATCTTCAAATAAAAAGATGGATTTTCAACCAAAACTAAAATCGTTAAATTTTCAGTTCAAAAAACTAATTTTCAACAACGAAAAAAGAAATTATTGAAAATATAATTAACTTTTGCTGAAAATTTTATTTGAGAAATTTGGTTGAAAATTTATTTTTTTAGTTAGATATTTTTAGTTAAAATTTAACTATTTGGTTAAAAGCAAACTATTTTCTGAAAATTTAATTTTTTGGTATAAAATTAACATTTTTGTAAAAAAAATTATATTTGTGGGTTAAAAAATTTATTATTATTGTAGGCAATTCATCCTTTTGGCTCAAAAAATAATTTATCTGTTTGAAAATTTAAATATTTGGTTAAAATTTCATCATTTTTGCATGAAAATTCAACTAGTTGGTTTAAATTCGAACTAGTTTGTTAAAAATTCATATTTTTCAAAGATTTACATCCTTGGTTGAAAATTTAAATAGTTCACTATAAAATTAATCTTCTTAATCAAAAAATTATCTTTTGGGTTGAAGTCTTTTCTTGAAAATTCATTTTTTAAATGAAAATAGAGTTTTTTGAATAAAAATGTAACTATACCACTTTTTGGTTGAGAATCCATATTTTTTATTGAAAATTGATTTTTCTAGTTGAAAATTTACGTATTTTCTTGAAAATTGGTATTTTTTGTAAAAAATTAATTCTTTGCTGGAAAATAATTCATATTTTTTAAAGTTTCACATCGTTGATTACAAATTTTAATATTCCATGCAAAAATTGATTATTTTGATCAAAAAATCATCATTTCGGTTGAAAATATTTGTAAAAGAATATTTTGTAAAGATTTATTATTCTAGTTGAAAATTTATCTCTTTTGTTGAAAATTCTGTTAAAAAATTTTGTTTTGAATTCGGTTCTGTCCACGAATAAAGGACAAAACTAGTTATAACGTCAGTCCCACCCGACTTCGGTCAGTGGAGTGGGACTGACTAAATAGCCCTGAAACAGAAATCCTGTTTTGGCTGAGGATTCAACAATTTTGTGGAAAATTAAACTATTTTTATGAAAATTGAACTGTTTAGTATAAAATAAACTTTTGTGTCAAAAAATCATATTTTTGGGTCGAAAAATCAACCGTTTTGTAGATATTTCATCTTTTTGGCTAGAAAATAATTCTATTTGTTTGAACATTTAAATTAAAATTGAAATTTCATTTTTTTTTGGTTCAAAATTCAACTACTTGGTTAAAAGTCCAACTAGTTTATTAAAAATAAGTATTATTTATATATTTACTTCCCTGGTTAAAAAATTTAATATCCCATTAAAAAAATTAATCTTTCGATTGAAAAAATCACCTTTTGAGTTCAACACTTTTGTCGAAAATTTTGTTGCAAATTCGTTTTTTTAGTCGACTGTTAAGTTTTTTAACTAAAAATGTTAACAATTCATATTTTTCAAGATTTATATCCTCGGTTAAAAATTCAAATATTCCATTAAAAAAAATTAATCTTCCGGATCAAAAAATTATCTTCTGGGTTGAACTGTTTTGTTGAAAATACATTTTTTAAAAGATTTATTATTTTAGTTATTATTATTAACATAATTGTAATAATTTTGTCGTCAATAAAATTAGTTAATTTTTTTATTTATTTTTAATTAAAATTAAATTTTTAGATTTAGATTTTAATTTTGTTAATTTTATTTTAATTTTAATGTTTAATTTTTTATTTAAATTTCTTAAATTAAATTTGAATTTTAATTAAAATTTTTTAATTTTTACTTTTAATTCAATTTATTTAATTAATCTGAAAATTTTGCCGTAATTAAAAATTAATTAATTATTATTGAAAAATTAATTGTTTAATTAAAAAATATTGAAATTTATTACAAAAAAATTTTAAGTTATTTAAATTTTTTAGTAATCTGGATGATTTTAAGCTAAGTTTTTTTTTACTTCTGTATGATTTTCAAAAAATTGTAGGAAAAATTCGAGGTCCAAGATAATGAAATTATTATATAGCAATATGAAAAATGACATCATTAGTTAAAAATGTTAATATTTCATTTAAAAAATTAATCTTTCGTAAAATCAGTTTATAAATTTATTTAAAACTACTGTTTAAAATAATTACTAGCAATTTATTTACCAATTACTAATTTACTAATTTATTTAGTAATTTACTAATTTACTAATTTATTTAGAGTATATTATACTAATTATAAATAATCTTTTTTAAAAAAAAGAAATTGTTATAGGAAAGTTGTTTTTGCAAATATAAGAATATGATGTTAGAAATGTGTCATAACAGCTTTCCTTACTTTCCCTCTTACAATACGTAAAAGACAATATGGTTCCAGAAAAACAGGAGGAAGTGTTTACTTTTATTACAAAGACCGAGCGCTCTATCGATTGATGCCAACAATTTTTTTTTTATTACAGTCTAACGAACTACGTAATGCTCAAAAAAAAAAAATTTATAATTACAAATATTTCAAAAGAATTTTTAAATTAAATAAAAAATTGTTTTTGAAAATTAAGTAAAAATAAATAATTCTGAATCTGTTCAAAATTAAGCAAGTTACAGATTTTAACATAAAAAAAAAGAAATTTTTCAATTTGAAAGTCTCAGTACTGTAATAACAGTAATGACATTATTTAAATTTCGCGGGAAAATGTAGCGCTCCAAATTGCAAAGGGCGCTAAATTTAAATGACAAAATAAATTAAAGTAATGTAGGCTTGCTACAATATCCCAATTTCTGAATTCTTTCAGGTATAAAATCTAATTAAAATACACCTGGAAGATGTTGTTGCAAAAAAAATTTGTTTCTTAATATATTTTAAACATTTTTTACAAATTTTTTCAAGTCAAAAAGGTAAATTTGTATTCAAACAAATGAATTTTTAACTAAAATGATGAAATGATGAATGATTTTTTATTTTAAACATTAATTTTAGAAAATATTTTGAAAGATTTTGAAAAAAATTTTGATTGAAAAATTACAATTTAACCTTAATTAACTTAAAAGATATTAAACGAATAAAAAATTTGCATCAAAATTCCTAGAACTAAAATTTTTTTTGTAGGAAAATAAATTTTGAAAACAATATTTAATAAGATTTTCAAAATTTTCAAAATTTAATCTGGATGATTCCAAGATAATAAAATTATTATTATATTCCTGGAAATTTTTAAAATTATTTTCTAAAGAAAATTTTTAAGAGAATGTTTAAAAGGATTTCAAAACAAATTTTAATATATAAATTGATGTTTCTAGCTTGAAATTGTTCAAAATAATATAATTTTGAAAATTTATAAATTTTTGGATTCACTTTTTATTTCATAGTATTGAAAGTGATAGTGGGGATTTCTATTTTTTCAAATTTAATTATTATTAATTTATTTTATTTATTCATTTTTTAATTTTTATTATTTTATTCCTTATTTATTATTTTTTCTTTATTTATTTTCATTTATTTTATTGAAATGTGTTTTTTTCATTCAAAATTAGTCTTCAAAACCTGAACAATAAAAATTGAATAATTTAAAACCTTGAGCAGACAAAAATGATTGATTAAAAATTCGAATGTGAATATTAAAAAAACTTGTCAAGGTCTATGGTTCATTTTTTTTAATACATTTTGTTGGCAAACTTTTCCTGTTTGGTATGATTATAATAATTATTTATTATCATTGTTATGCCTTAATGTTTTAGCTCAAGGTGAGACAACGCCCTTCTTTCTCTTTGCAAGACATAAATAGACACATACAAATATTTAAAAAGTTATAAAATTATAAATTCCATCAACTAGATTGTATAAAAAATGTATTAAAATTATAAATATAAAATATAAAATATAAAATATAAAATATAAAATATAAAATAGTCCTGAACATATAAAGAAATATTTGACAAATTTTCGGAAAAGTTTCCAATTTTTCAAATATTTCCACTCTATTTGAAACGTCTCAATTTCCTGAAAATATTTCTAAGTGATTCGAATTTTTCTTAAAATTTTGAAAAATCATTTAAAATGTGAAAAATTGCCTTATAATCTTCCAAATATCACTAGGAATTAAAAAATTTTTTTCTTATTTTCTTTTAACCTTTCGAAATTCTTTTGAAGCTTCTGAAATTTATTTTTGAAATTTTTTTTAATTTACATTTTTGAAATATTTGAAATATTTCTTGAATTTAATCGATTTTTAAAAAATTTTTAATACTACCAAATTGAAAAATTTTGCTTCAAAATCTTTTAAGTTCTTTTTCGAAATTTTAGGTAATCATTAGATATGTTCAAAAATCTTTTTTAAATTTCTCTTGGATGTCATTTTTTGAAGAGAAAAATAATAAAAAATTTCCACACGGATATGAAGAAAATTTTTTCTTTAATCTTGTCAGGCCTTCCAAATCTCCTAATCTTCAAAAATTATTCAAATTTTTTCAGATTTTTTTTTAAATTCTGCAAATTTAAAAAAATTGCCTTAAAATCTTCCAGATTCTTTTTTGACACTTTTTTTAATCTTTTGAGATGTTTTGAAATCTTTTTAAATAAGTTTTTTAAATTCTTATAAATTATAAATTCTTAATAAGCTCTTTTTAAGTCGAAGATTTCTTTGAAAATTCAAAATTTGGTTGAAAATTTATTTTTTTCATTGAAAATTATTTTTTTTTTCAGAAGATAATTCTCCTTGGTAGAAAAGTAATTTCTTCTATTAAAAATTAATTTTTTCTAACTAAAAATTTAAATATTCCATTTTTTTGTTGCAAATTTATCTTTCTTGATAAAGATTCAATCTTCTTGATTGGAAATTTGTCTTTTTTTTGGTATAAATTAATTTTTTGCATCGAAAATTCAGATATTGGGATAACAATTTATTTTTTTGATAAAAGATTCATTATTTTACTCAGAAACTAATTTTTTTTTGTTGAAAATTTAACTCTTTTGTTGAAATTAATTTTCTTTTGAAAATTAATTTTTTTACTGAAAATGTAGGTATTCCATTTTTGTAAAAAAATTTATCCTTTTTAGCAGAAAATTCACTTTTCGTCTTTTTTTTGTGTGTAGAAAATTCAATTGTTTTTATAGAAAATGCATATTTTTGAGTTGAGAATTCATCTTTTTGCTTGAAGGCTCACTATTTTTGATAAAAATTAATTTCTGTGCTTAAAACTTTAATTATTTTCTTAACAAATTTTTTTTTCCTAACAAATTTTTTTTTTCTTAACAAATTTTTTTTTTCTTAGATGAAAGTGAATCAATTTTCAAACAAAAATAAAAAAGTTAATTTTTCAGATAAAAAATTTAATTTAAAAAGTGCTATAAAATGGTTCAACAATTAAGTTTTAATCAACTCAAATGAATTTTCATCAAAAAAACCGAATTTTTAAAAAAGTAAGAACAAAGAAAGATTTTTCAGTCAAGGAACAAAACAAAAATTTTGAATTTTCCACAAAATGGTTGAATTTTCAACCAGGAAAATAAGTTTTAGAACAAGAAAATTTATTTTTCAGTTCAAAAAATTGATTTTAGAACAATAAAAAAACGCATTTTCAGCAAATATGATTTTTAACCAAGGAGATGAATTTTTAAACAAAAAAGATTTATTAATCCGGAAAGAACAGTATATTGTTCAATTTTTGACTAGAAAAATAAATTTTGAATCAACAGTTTTAATTTCCTAAAAAAAAAAAAATTTTTAATAAAATAATCAAATTTTAAACAAACAACAATTAATTTAACAAATTAGTTGAACTTTTAACGAAGAAGTTCAATTTTTAACAAAAAATAATAATTTTCAACCAAAAATGTTATTAATAATATTTCGAGAAAAAAATATATAAATTTAAAATCTAAAAAAAGTTGAATTCTGTCAAAAAGAAGAATCGTCAAAAAAATGCATCAAGTTCAAACCAAAAATGAAATAGCTGAATTATCAGTTCAGAATCAATTTTTGACAAAAAAAACTGAGCTGAACTGAAAAAACTGAAAAATTTAATTTCTAACCAAATAGTTAAATTTTCAAGCAGAGATGAATTTTCTAATAAAATTATGAATCTTCATCCAAAAAATGAATCAATATTTGACATTTCGACCAAAAAATAACTTTTTTTCAAATAAAAAAACAGTTAAATTCAACCAAAACGACCAATTTTCTACAAAATTCAGTTTTCCTAAGAATTGCTGAAATCCTGAAAAATTAGAAAAATTGTCTTAAATTTGCTTCCATATTCTTTTTCGATACATTTTGAAATCTTCGAAACTTAAAATTATTCTTTTAAAATAAAACTCGAACCATTTAAAATTTTCCCAGAAATCTTGAAAAAAATTTAATCTCCTCAAATATTACAATTTTCAGTTTCAAATTGATTTTTTCAATTGAAAATTTAACTATTCCATGTTTAGTTGAAAATTTATCTTCTTAAGTTGGAAATTAGTTTTTTTTTTAAACTAATTTTTTTTGGCAGAAAATAATTTTCATGGCTGAAAATTCATTTCTTTTATTGGAAATTAATTTTTATTTTTACTGAAAATTTAAATATTCCATTTTTTTTATCGCAAATTGATTTCTTGATAGAGATTTAATCTTCTGGGTTGGAAATTTTTTTTTGTACAAAATAATTTTTTGCATTGAAAATTCAACTATCAAGTTGAAAATTTACTTTTCTGATTGAAGATTCATTATTTCACTTAAAAACTAATTTTTTTGCTTTAAATTTTTATTTTTTTGTTAAAATTATTTTTTTTTTAAATTAATTTTGTTGCCTGAAAATGTGGGTATTCCATTTTTGTTAAAAAATTGATCCTTTTCATAAGAAAATTCACTTTTCGTCTTTTTTTGGCCAAAAGTGAATTCTTTTAACTGAAAATTTAACTATTTCAAGTTTGGTTGGAAATTTATCTTATGTTGAAAATTAATTTCTTCGGCTGAAAACTAACTACGAGGTTGAAAATTTCTTTGAAAATATGAAATTTTGTTGAAAATTCATGTATTTGATTAAAAACTAATTTTTTTTTGTAAAAAATAATTATCCTTGGCTGAAAAGTCATTTCTTTTACTGGAAATTAATTTTTTTCTGAAAATTTAAATATTCCATTTTTTATAGCAAATTGATTTCTTGATAGAGATTGAATCTCCTCGGTTGTACATTTTTTTTTGTACAAAATAATTTTTTGCATTGAAAATTCAACTATCAAGTTGAAAATTTACCTTTCTGATTGAAGATTCATTATTTCACTTGGAAACTAATTTTTTGCTTGAAATTTAAATTTTTTGTTGAAATTATTTTCTTTTTAATGAATTTTGTTGACTGAAAATGTGGGTATTCCATTTTTTTTTTAATTTATCCTTTTCATTAGAAAATAAACTTTTCGTCTTTTTTTTTGCCTACAAGTGAATTTTTTTAAATGAAAATTCAACTATTTCAAGTTTGTTGAAAATTAATCTAATTTGTTGAAAATTTTTCAGTTTTTTTGCAGATAATTCATCTTTTGTGTTAAAAATTCAACTATTTGGTTAACATTTTTTTCGGCTTAGTCATTGTTTCAGTTAAAAATTAATTTCCTTGGTTATAATTTTTTGTATGAAAATTAATTTTTTCAACTGAAAATTTAACTATTTGATTTTTTTGCCCGAGAGTTAGTCTTTTTTGATATATTTTTTTTTTAAATTAATTTTTGTTGAAAAATTCATCTATTTTGTTGGAAATTTGTCTTTTTTAGTAGAAAAATGATCTTTTGTGTTGAAAATTCAACTATCTGGTTAACATTTTTTTTTTCGGCTCAGTAATTGTTTAAGTTAAAAATAAATTTCTTTTCTTGAAAATTCAAATATTTTGTTGAACATTTTTTTTTCTTTGGAAAAGAATTTTTTTTACTAAAAAAAACTTTGTTGAAAATTCCCTCTTTCTTGGTTGAAAATTAAATTTAAATTTAATAATTAAATAAATAATTAATTTAAATTTAATAATTAAATAAATAATTAATTTAAATTTAATATTTAAATGAGTATCAATCGAAGAATCCAGCTTGGGCAATTAATAGTGATTCATCACTGTGTCCTGCTTTCCTACCACGCATGAACAATGAAACACTTGCGAACTTTCGCAATGGAACGAGATTTTTTTGTAAAGTAGGGTTTATTTAAAAAAAAATTTCTTCAGAGTACGAACTGATATTATTGATTTCAGTAATGACGGTACATTTCAATAATAATTTAATGAATTTGAAAATCACTTCATATTTCAAAATTCAAACTCCTGCACATAATCCCCTCTTTCCCCCTTTTGAAAGAATATCTGTTTTTTCCTTCTTTCAAGTGAAACTACTTTTAGGACGGGAGTGAATTGAAAAAAAAAAAAATAGTGTGATAGTGGGGCCACTTGGCAGAAGTTTGGCCTGGCAGTAGTGGGGATACCGGAGAAGAGTCTTTAGATCAATTGCGAATCACCGCACAAAAGGGAGACGCGATTAGAGAGAGAAGATGATCGAAAGAATGTTTGGGAGAGAGAGACATAGAGATATAAAAATTCATGTTTTTTAGTTGAATTAAAAAAATTGAAAATTAAATTAAAATTAATTATTTGTTGGAGATTCGGCTATTTTTTTTAAATTGAAGATTTTAAAATTGATTTTTGAAAAATTGAATTAGTTTTATAACCTTTTCCACTAAAAATAGAATAGTTACATTTTCAATTTAAAAAAAATAGTTTCAGACTAAAAAAAATTAATTATCAACAAAACAGTTAGATTTTCAACCAAAGAGATAAATTTTCAAAATAATATTTATATTTCCAACCAAAAACGATTTTCCAGATAGAAAAGGAAAAAAATGAGAGATTTCTACAAAACAGTTGAATTTTCAACCAAAAAGATAAATTTTTGACCAAGAAAATTAATTTTTTACCAAAGAAGAGGAATTTTCAACCTAGTAATTGAACTTTCAACAAAAAAGATGAATTTTTAAAATAAGATTAAAATTTTCAACCAAAAACATTTTCCAGTCAAGAAAGAAAAAAAAAATTGGAAATTTCTATAAAATAGTTGAATTTTCAACCAAGAAGATTATTTTTTGACCAAATAAATAATTTCTCAACTAAACGCGATCAATTTTCAACCAAAAAGGAATACTTAATGTTTTAATTTTTATTTAAAAAAGATAAATTTTTTACTCAAAATAAAATAATTAAATTACCAGTTTAAAAAATTGATTTTCAATTAATACAAAGAATTTTCAGGAAAATAAGTAATCATTTTAATTGAAAATTCATTTCTGCTTGAAAATTTAACTGGTTAGTTAAAAATTAACTTTTTTGTTAGAAATTCATATTTTTGGGTTGAAAACTGAACTGTTTTTTTTTTAATTTAAACAAGATTGTTACAATTTTTTTTCTTCCGAAAATTCATCCTTTTGTTTGAAAACTTAATATTTTTTCTGTTTTGATTAAAAAATCTTCTTTGGTTGTCAATAAAATTTTTTGATAATTCGATTTTTTTCAAAAGTGATCTTTTGGTAAAAACTTCATTTTTTAAATTTAAAAAACCTTTTTTTTAATTTCCAATTAAAATATTTTTTGGTTCAATTCAATACAGTTTCAATTTAAAACAAAATTTTTTTCAGTGAAAATATATCAAAAAATAATTTAATTTTTTTGTTGAAGATTCGTCATTTTAATTAAAAATCCATCTCTCTGGTTGAAAACTTAACTAATGTGGTTAAAAATATTTTTGTTTTCAAATTGAAACTTCATCTTTTTGGGTTGAAAATTAAACTATTTTGGTAGAAAATTTAACTCTTTAGCTGGAAATTAACTTTTTCGTTAGAAATTAATATTTTCAGGCTAAAAATTTAACTTTTTTGCAGAAAGTCTTTTTGGTTTAAATAATTTTCTTTTTTGGTGAAAATTTTATCTTTTTTGTCAACTGTTATATTTTTTATTTAGAATTTTGTTGTTGTTGAAGATTCAACAATTTTGCTGCATACTAGTTTTTTATTAGTCAAAAATTGATTTCTAAAACTGATAATTTAACTATTTCATTTTTGGTTTAAAATTGATGTGTTTTCTTGAAAATTCTTTAATTTGCCCGAATTCAATTTTTTTTTAGATTTTAAATTGACATTTTTTTTTTCGAAATATTAACTATAACACTTTTGGTTAAAATTTTTTTTTTTTTCGGTTGAAAATTCAACTGCTTGGTTGAAAGTTCAACTAATTTATTAAATTCATTGTTGTTTATTTAAAATTTAATTATTTTGATAAAAATTTGTTTTTTTTTTCTGTAGAAAATTAAATCTCTTGATTGAAAATTTATCTTTCTGGTCAAAAATTTAACAATTTTGTCTACTTTCTGAATTAATAAATCTCCTTTGTTCAAAAATTCATCTCTTTTTCGAAAATTTATGTATTTCTTTGAAAATATTTTCTTAAAAAGTGTTTTGGCTGAAAGGTCAACTTTTTGTGAAAAATTAATATTTTTGGTTGAAATTTTTCGTTTAAACATTAATTTGTTTTTATAAAAGTATCAACTGTCACATTTTTTGTTCAGATTTCTTTTTTTTTAAGATCCATAATTTCAGTTGGAAATTCATCTCTTTGGTCAAAAATCTAACTATTATTCTGAAAATTCATTTTTTGTTGATCTAAAATTAATTTTTTGAACTAAAATTTGAACTATTCTAGTTTTGGTTGGAAATTTTTTTTTTTTTAAAATTGAAAATCAATCTTTTCTAGTAAAAAATGAATCTTCTCTTTTTTTTCTTACTTTCCTGAAAATTTGTCTTTTTTGTTGAAAATTCATTTGATTTGATTGAAAATCCAATTTTTTAACCATTTTATTGAATTTTTGTAATTAAATTTTTTTTCTGAAAATTCAACTTTTTCATTTTTGGTTGAGAATTGATCGTATTCAGTTGAAAATGTAATTATTTGCTTCAAAATTTAACTATTTCGTTGAAAATTCCTTTTTTTTGTTATAAAATTATTTTTTTCTTTATAAATAGTTATATTTTCAATATTCTTCCTTTTTTGAAAATTTGCCATTTTCGATTGAAAATGGATTTCGTTTGGTAAAACTTTAATCTTTCTTGATTAAAATTTCAACGTAAAAAATTTTTCGTTGAGAATTCGTTTTTTTATTTGTTCATTGAACTTTTTTGTTGAAAATTCATTTGGGTTTATTGAAACTTAATTGTTGAACCGTTTTATTGCATTTTTTTTTTAATTAAATTTTTTATCTGAAAATTTAACTTTTTTATTTTTGGTTGAAAATTGATCGTGTTTAGTTGAAAATTCAATAATTTACTTGAAAATTTAACTATTATGTTGAAAATTTCAGCAGTTTTGAAAAATGTCTTTTTTTATAGATTTTTTTTTTAATTGAAAAATAGACTGTTTTGTAAAAATGTCAAGAATTTTTTGTTCTTTCTTGATTTTGTTCGAGAATTCAACTTTTTTTGTTGAAAATTTATATATCAAGCTAGAATGTAATTTTTTGTGGTAAAACTGATTGTTCTTGGTTGAAAACTTTTTTTTTCAAAAGATAAACTATTAAATTTTTCGTTGTGAATTCATTTTTTTTTAATTCCAAGATTTGGTTGGATGTTGAACTATTTTTTTGAAAATTCATTGTTTTAGTTGAAGATTCATCATTTTAAAAATCTAATAGGTTTATTTTTTTATTTTATTATATTTTAAAAAAATTTTATTTATAATTTTAGTTGAAAAATCATCACTTTGGTTGAAAATCTAACTATTTTGTTTAAATCTAGTTTTTTATTTTAGTTTTTGTATCTAAAAAATTTAATTTATTCGGTTGAAAAATTCTCTTTTTCAGTTAAAAATTTAACTATTTGGTTGAAAATTCAAATAATAGGTTGCTAATTGCATCAACTTTTAAAAAATTATTCTATTGGTTACAGATTGAACTTTATTCTTGAAAATACATTTTTTTGCTTCAAAATTTATTTTTCTTACCTGAAAATTTAAGTATTCCCTTGAAAATTAGTTTTTTTTTGTTGAAATTAATTTTTTAGCTGAAAAAACTATTCAAATTTTGCTTAAAAATGTACTTTTTATTAATTAAAACTTTATTTATTTAGTTAAAAATTCAACTTTTTGGTTGAAAATTCAACATTTTTTTGAAAAATCGTTTTTTTTTGTAAAAAAATACTTATTTTACAAATTATTTGACATTTTCAAAAAATGAATACCAATTTCATAGTCGGTAAAACAGAAATCAGCCTCTGAGTGATAAGACTTTCACTGAGAATTTCTTCAATGTACTGTTGGTAATTTTACAAGACCGTAAGAGGCAGCCCTCTAGCGAGTAAAATTTAAACTAATTCGTCGATTTTCATATCGGTAAGCCGATTTTTGTTTATCAGAAGGTAAAAGCGGTTTCTACTTTATTTTATGTAAAATATTTTCAATAATTTTGAATTAAAAGTATTATTTATTATTATAATAGTATAAATATATAATGAAATGGAATAGAATAAAATAAATATGGAATAAAAGTATTATTTAGTATTTTGAAAATTTCATTCTACATTCTCTTTTGTAGATTATTTTTTAAATAATAATCAATTTTACCTATAATGTAACAATTTTAATTAAATAAAATTGAAAAAAATAATAATAATCAAAAAAATTTCTTTGGACGAAAATGAAAATGAGTAAAGAAAAATGAGAAAGCACCCAATGAAATTCCTGTTCCTTCTTTTTTTTTCGCTTTTTTTATTTTTATTATCATCAAATCACAATTCCAAGACATTCACAATAAATAATTATAAAAAATCGAAGAATAACCAAAAATGCCTTCGACATATTGGGCTGTAACCATTTTAAGCCTGAGACATTAGAAAAAAATAATAATGAATAAATAAAACAATTTAATAAAATGAAAAAAAAATAATAAAAAAGGAAAAAAAATTTCCTAGGAGAAAAATGAATAAGAGGAAAGAAAAATGAGAAAGAAACCAATCAAATCCCCTTCCTTCTTTTTTTTTTATTTCTCTTGTCTTTTTTTTTATTATTATCAAATCACAACATTCATAATAAATAATAAAAAATAATATATTAAAATATTATTAAAAATTATGAATAATAACAAATAATAAATAAAATAAAATAATAATAAAAAAAATGAGACAGCACCCAATCAAATCCCGTTCCTTCTTTTTTTATTTCTTTCGTCTTTTTTATTTCTTATTATTATCAAATCACAACATTCATAATAAATAATAAAAAGTAATATATTAAAATATTAAAAAAAAAAAAAGAAAAAAAAAATGAGACATTCATAATATTTACCAAAATTAAATAATGATAAATTTATTAATTTAATTGATTTGATTAATTTCTAATAATAATCACAAAGCATTAATAATAAATAACAAAAAAAAATCCAACTCTGAGCAACAATGCCTTCGACATATTGGGCTGTAACCATCTTAAGCCATTCAAAAAAAAAAAAATTATAATAATTTAATACAATTGAAAAAAAATAATGAAAAAAAGGCTTTCCTTGGAAAAAAATGAAAAAGGGGAAGAAAAATTAGAAAGCAACCAATCAAATGCCCTTCCTTCTTTTTTTTATTCCTTTCGTCTTTTTTATTTTTATTATTATCAAATCACAATACAAAGACATTCATTATATTTACCAGAATAATGCAATAATAATAATTTGATTGATATAATTAATTCAATTTATTTAATTAATTTCAAATAATTTAAATTAATTTAATTAATTTTTGTCGAATTTTTTTTTTTTTTTTTTTTTCTCTCAAGAAAAAGTTTTATTTTTTTAAACGTTAAATAGGATTTTGAATTTGATTTTAATCTAATTTAAAATTCTTAAATTTCAAAACGGCTTCACTCGTGTTTTTTGAAACAAAGCACAAATTTTTGAAATTTTTGTTTGACACAGAAAGATCATAATTTCGTTGGGCAGACGTCTTAAACCTTTCACAGAATCTTGTGGTCTCTTATTATGCCTCGTAAAAAAAAAAAAAAAAAAACAAGATGAAAGGGTGCACTTAACTTCTCAAATCTTTGGTCGAAGGACGAATGTTTCACAATTCTCTAACAAAGGTCTCAAAAAAATATCAGTGAGCAATAAGAAAAAAAAGTTTTGAACGTAAATTGTTAAATTTCCATCAGAAAAGTTACAATTATGCTAATTCAGAAAAAAAAAAATTTATTTGAAATTATTACACGAAAAACTTAATTTTAGCAGGGCTTGAAATTTTGGCTAGTAGGACACTATTTGTGTATTAAATGATTATTCCGAAATCAAAAAGAGTGCATTGGAAAATTATGATTATTTTCTATTTCAAATTTATTTTGATTTATTTAAAAAATAAATAAAATTGATCATTTTGAATTAATTTAAATGTAATTTTAATTATAAATTCAATTATTATTAGATTATTATTATATTAGTATTAATTATAATTTAATTATAAATGTATGAAATATAAATTATAATAAATTTAATTTGAAATTAATTAAAATTTTCCATTTATTTAATTGATTAATTCAGTATTCATATATTTATTTTTTATTGAAAATTTAATTATTCATGTATCATTTATTTCCTACTCAAAATTGTTTAAAATTTATTTCATTTTTCTATATTATTATATCATTATTTTATATTATTTTAAATTGAGAATTATTATTATTATTAAAATGTACCCTTTCCAGTTGAAATTATATTTTTTTCTTTAAAAATTCATATTTTCAAATAAAAACCTACAATATAATACAAAATAAAAAAAATTTTTTAGTTGTAAATTTATCTTTTTCACTTGAATACACGTTAATTTTGTTCAAAATTTGTCTTTTTACCTGAAAATTTGAATATTTTTTGTTAAATTCGTTTTTTTTGGGAAATAATTTTTTAACTAAAAATGTAACTATTCCATTTTTGTTTGAAAACGTATTTTTTTCAGTTGAAAATTATTTATTTTATTCAAAATTCATATTTCTCAGGTTTTTGTTGAAATTCAATTTTTTTAAACTGAAAACTTAACTGCACCATTTTTGGTTCAAATTTTTTTTTGAATTGATATTCATATATTTTGTTAAAAATTCAACTAATTGGTTGCTTGTTGTCCTACTTTGTTAAAAATTAATTTTATTGGTGGAATTTTGAACTTTTTCGTTATAAATACCTTTTTTTGGTTGAAAATTGATTCTTTTACCCGAAAATGTAACTATTTTGTTGAAAATTCGTTCTTTTCGGTGGCATCTTTTTTTTTAGAATGAAACTTTAAATATTTTGTGGACAATTCTTTTTTTTTGATGAAAATTAATTTCTTGGCTGAAAATGTAACTATTTTGTTGAAAATTATTTTTTCTTTTTGGTTGACAATTTATCTTTTTCAATTGAAAATTCAACCATTAATTTTTTTATTGAGAATTCATATTTTTTTGGTTGAAAATTTAACAACTTGTTTGAAAATTTAAGTGTTTTGTTGAAAATTGAATAAATTTGTTTAAAGGTGAACTTTTTGGTATAAATTCAACTATTTTGTTGAAAATTGAAATATTTTTTTTTTGCAAACTCAACTATCTTCTTAAAAATTCAACTATTTTGTTGAAAATTCTTTTTTTTGGCAGAAAATTAATCTTTGCTAAAAATTAACTTTTTTGGTTGAAGATTCCTAATTGTAGTTGAAAATTAATTTATTCGTTTGAAAATTGAATAGTTTTATCCAAAATTCATTTTTTTTGTGGTTGAAAATGAATTTCTTCAGTTAAAAATTGTAATCTTCCTTTTTCCGGTGCAAATTTGTCTTCATATTTTAAATTTTATCTCACTTATTAGGAATTAATCTATTCTGTGGAAAATTCATCTTTTCGGTAGAAAATTTGTTTTTTTTTCATTTCAAATTTGATCTCTTATTAAAAATGCACCCATTTTGTTAAAAATGCGTCTTTTTAGTAGAAAATTAATCTTCTTGGTTGAAAATCTTTTTTTTCTGGTTGAAGATTCCTAATTGTAGTTAAAAATTAACTTCATTGTTTGAAATTGAACGGTTTTATCAAAAATTCATATGTTTTTGTTGAAAATGAATTGCTTCATCTGAAAATTTAACATTTCCTTTTTTTGATGAAAATTCCTATTTTTTATTTATAATTTTCTCTCGTTCATTAAAAATTCGTCTTTTTGGTAGAAAATTAATCTTCTTGGTCAAAAATTCATCTTTTTTGGTTGAAGGTTGGAACAGTTTATTGAAAAATTATTTTTCAGGATGAAGATTCCTAATTGTGGTTGAAAATGAATTTTTTGGTTTGAAAATTCAACATTTCCTTTTTCTGATGCAAATTTACCTTTTCATTTCAAATTTTCTCTCTCTCATTAAAAATTCATCTACTTTCTTAAAAATTTATTTTTCAGGTTGAACAGATAATTTTCTCAAAACACCTTGAATTAATATAATTAAAATAAAAGAATCAATATAATTTTGTAAATAACGAGCAATTCCTTGAGCGCAAAAATGATTTCAAGCATACCTCATCCTTCAACCATAAATACTGCCAGCAAAACCATAAAATAATGAATGAGGTTCATTTTTCTCTCCTTGACGATTTTTTCATGGCATAAACATGCCCTACAGTCATGGGAATTCAATTTCAGACTCTTTGAAATTTTTATTTCATCTTCGAGCACTCATTGGTTGCGCCAAAGGCGTTGTGTTCACCAACACCCTGGGAGGCTTTGTCTTTGAATCAGTGCATACATATACACATGTATATATGTGCATATGTATATATGTGCATATGTATATATGCATTTCTGAGCATCACGAACATCCGGTTGGACCCTCCTTACATATTCCGTTTAATTAATGAGACATGGCCTACACATTTAATGAGAGGGAATCCCGAAGGGATAAGACGGAAAAATTAGCGGCTAAAGGAAGAAGAAAATACGTGTACTTAGGCACGAGGAATGTTTAAGTGCATTATTGAGTCGAAAGGATAAGTGAATACCCTGCTATGTATTCCATTATAACTCTCTTATCAGCTCGATACAATAAATTAGAATCGAGTAGAATTTTACAAAAAAATCTACTCGATTATTTCGCCCACACTACGCGAATGGCTTTAGTTAATTTAGTAAAATATGGAGCCTATTCTTCGAAAAATAGCCAAACTTTTCATTTTTTCAATCGAAATTGTTTAAATAATGGAAGATTCTTGCGAATTTAGAAAGCAGCATAGAAAACAGTCCCGAGTCGAAATATAGACCCTACTTTGACGAAAGTAGAGTAATACGTTGAAAACAACATGTATCTTTTATTGAATAAATCAATATACAAAATAATTTTGTTTTTTTTATTCGTCAACAAATCCTAAGTCTTATAAAACTTGAAATAAAAACTGCTATTCGTTGTTAAATGAAGATGCAAAACGTTATGTAATATGTACACTATTAGAAAAATCTGTTCTAGATTTAGTATACATGTAATGTAAGCAAGAATGCACAACATGAAATTAAATTTAGTATACCAGCGTACAGTAAATTTAGTATATGCATATACTGATTTAAGTATGCACGTACATGAAATTTAGTATACGCGCATACTAAATCCAGTATACATATATCCGAAATTTGGTATACGCATATACTAAATTCAGTATACGCGTTCCGTTTCGCGCGGGTTCCGTCTGCATCAGCTGCAAACACGAGCAGATGAAAAATGAAATTAAAGAACAAAGTTTTAATTTTCAAATACTCATATCGTTAAGTTACATTTAAGTTAATAAATTGAATATACCTTTTAAAGAGAAGACTTCGCAGATCCTCGCAAAAAGAAGCCGAGCCTTTTAGCATTACAAAGAACTCAAACAAATGCAGCGGTATACGGCCACCGGCCACGTTGCCCGACTCGCGTAAAGCGAAATGCGCTTGCGCAGCTGAATATAGTAAACACGTATATGAATTTTATAGTATACAGAAACTACTAAATTCATATACATAAAAGAAAGTTACTGTACACTTAATGAATTTAGTATACATATAATCTCATGAAATAAATTTAGTATACGTAAGTATATTAAAATTACATAGTGTAATGAATTGAGTAAACATATAGGAACTTTAATATGCCCGTGTATACTAAAATTGCAAACATTTCTAACAGTGTGTACACAATGTCACAGTGTCCTCGTTTCACACAACTTTTGTTAATCTTTCGTCAATTAATATGTTTATCGTGCACTTTTATGTTACTTTCGCTGATGAATTATAAATCCTTTTTTCCTTATAATTTTTTTATTAGAACCTTTTAAAATAGAACCAAGTAATTATTGATATCACAAAATATTAAACTATTATAAACCAGTAACAGTGTGTTTCAAAAACGAAGTTCTATAATGAAGTAAACCATATTATGATATAAATATCGAAGTGCACATATTAAAGAACAGCATAAGTTTGATTATCCTGCTTATTTATACATTTTTATATTTTTTCGAAATAATAAATTTATAATAATCCAAAGAAAATAATTATTACTACAATAGTACTAAGTAACAAAATTAGGGCCCCATTAAGTTGAAATGTTACTGTGTTGTATTCTTAAAAAAAATTGTAGAATAAAAATGAAATCTGAATAAGAGAATAGTGAAAGTTGAGAGAATCTCAACATCGAAGAATTGGTGCCATTTAACTTTTCTGTTTTAATAACATATAGTAATCTTTTATAAAATCTTAAATCACAATTATGTTGATTTTTGCCCATAACCTTTATGACATCGACACAGCCACATATTACAATTATTTCCTTCTGTATACTGCCCTTAAGACGTATTGTAAATTTGAATTAAATATGAATCATGTTATTTAAATATACATATTGTTTATCTTATTAATTACCAGGTACGTTATTTATAAATGTCTCAATTTTTTATATTTAAAAGTATGATGCAAAAAGCAGGTCAAAATCTTTTTTCGTGATTGTAGTATTAATTTAATTTAAAAATCAAATAATAATTGGAAATTTTTTAGAAAAAAGAATTTTTACATTCAAAAATACCGCGCCATTAAGTGCGACCCTAGCGGCATGAGACACAAGCCACATTTTGCTCTTAGTAGTTAGTATGACGGCATTGCAAAGTTTCATGTTGTAACACGTGTGTTGAGAGAAAAAGAGACGCAATGAAAAGTGATTGAGATTGATCAAGTGCAAAAATATGACTAATCGATTTTATCAAAATCTCCAGGAAAGTAATTTGTTATTTTAGTGCTGGATTATGTTTGCAATTTCGACACTTTCATTTAAGGAAAAATTTATAGGTTAGAGTGCATTGAAAAGAATGTAATATTTGCCGGTAGGAGTAGCAAAATTCGATTGTAAAAAAAAGTATTCTCCTGCCTACAGAAGTTATTTCGCGAGCATCAAACTAACAGGATATCTTCATTGTCAAAGTAAAAGTTAAAAAAAATTGCGAAAAATTTAAATTTTTTTCTCAGGTTTTTGAGGAGGTCACTGCAGAAACATTCGCAGCTAATTCTGTAGAAAAAAACTAAGCCTTTTCCTTGAAAAACATTATTAAAAATTCTTAATTTTAAATAATTAATAATTCTTGGGAATTTGCAAAACATCATGAAAAGAACACATCGAAAAGACGTTGTTAGTTGATTCCTTGAACAAATTAGAAATTAGACCTATTCGTTGAAAAATAGAAAACTCTGAATTTCCTTACGAAAATTGTTTAAATAAATCATAATTCTTGGGAATTTGCTAAGTATCATATCAAACAGTCACTGAAAATGCATTCTTAATTTGATTCAGTTAAAAAAATTACGCTTGTTCGCTGATAAATAGCCAAACTGTGATTTTTTTTAAATTGCCAAATAGGATTGAATAATTGTTTAACCGAAACAAATGAATTTTTAACTACTAATATAATAGTTTATATTCCAATTGAAATAGATTTTAATTGAAAATAAAAAATAGTTGAAGTCAACAAAAAAGTCCAATTTCGAACAAAAAAGTTGACTTTGAAACCGAAAAGGATACTTTTTCACAAAATTGTTTAATTTTCAACAAATTGGATTAATTCTTAACCAAATAGTTTAATTTTTACCGAAAAGATTAATTTTTAACAACATATATAAATTTTCAATTCAAATGATGAGTCTTTAATTGGAATAGTGCAATTTTCAGTCGAAAAATAAATTTTTAACCGTTAAAAAACGATTTTTTAACAAATAGGTGCATTTTTGATTAAAATTATAATAGTTTATATTTCAGCTATAATAGATTTTGATTTTAAATAGAAAACATAAATACATAAATTTTTCAACAAAATTATTGGATTTTCAACCAAAAAAGGTTAAGTTTTAACCAAATAGTTGAAATTTCAACTAAAACAGATACATTTTTATCAAAAAATGGAATGATTACATTTTCAATGGAAAAAATTAATTTTTTACAAGAAAAAAAACACAACTTTCTAGAAAAATGGTTCAATTTTTAACCAAAGAAATGAATTTTCATCTAACAAAAAAAAGTTTTTCACGAAAAAATAAAATTTTTAGTTAAAAAATTAATTTCCAATGAAAAAAACGAATCTTCATCAAAATAATTGAATTTTTAACAAAAGATACGAATTTTCAACTAAAATGATAAATCTTCCATTGAAATGGTTAAATTAAAAAAAAAAAAAAAATTTTAACTGAAAAGCAACGGATTATCAACATAATAGTGAAATTTTCTACCAACGAGATAAAATTTAGACTAAAATGAAGAATTTTTACCCCAAAAAAAATTACTTTTCAACAAAATTTTTTAATTTCTTACAAAATATAATAATTTTCAACAAAATAGTAGAATTTTCAACAAAATAGTTGAGTTTTCAACCCAGAAGTTGAATTTTCGAGCAAGAATCTTAATTTTCTGAAAAAATCGCAATTTCACAAAGTAAAATAGCCAAATATCAGCAAAAATCAATTTTTTTTGGTTAAAAGTGAATTGTCTTAATTGAAAATTCAACTTCTTCATTTTTTGATTGAAAATTTGTCTTTTTTGCATATATTTTGTTGAAATTTGTTATTCTTGGGTTAAAGGTTCAAGTACTTTGTTGAAAATTAATTTTTTAGGTGAAATATTTCTAATTAAAATTGAAAATTCATTTATTTGATTGAAAATTGAACTTTTTCGTTGAAAATTGGACTTTTTCAGTTAAAAATTCAACTCTTCATTTGAAAATTAATCTATTTTGATGCAAATTAATTTTCTTAGTTGGGAATTAGTTTTCTTTAACGAAAAATTCAACTATTTCATTTTTGGTTGAAAATTCGTTTTCTTCTTAAATTAATTTTCTTTATTAAAAATTAATATTTTTAGTTGAAAATTCGACTATGTTGTTCAAAATTCATCAATCTTGCAGAAAATTGGTTTTTCTGGTTAATTTTTTAGTTAAACAATAAATTCTCAACAAAGAAACAATGATTCTTCAACAAAATAGTAAAATTTCCGACTACACAAGTCAGTTTTCTAAACTGAAAAATTGAACGATTTTATTTTTGGTTGAAAATTTATATTCTTTAGTCGAAAATTTAAATTTTTGCTGAAAATTCACCTCTCTTGATAGAAAATTAACATTCTTGTTGAAATTTTTTTTTCCGGTTTAAATGTCTGCTCGAAAATTAATTTTACTTTTTGAAAATTCATCTGCTTGGTTGAGGATTTAACTATTTTGTTAAAATTATTTTTCATTTAAATTCAACTGGTTGAAAATTACCACCGTCTTTCTTCTAATTACTTCTAATTACTTCTAATTTCATAAGATTTTTTATAATATTTTTTTATAATGTTAATTTATTATCAAATAGAATGGCATTTTGGAACATTTATATTTTTGGATTGTTTTAATAATTAAAAACAGGTTAACCTGCAAATTAAAATAATTTTTATAAAAACTAGTTTCTAATCATGATAATTATTCTGATTATCAACTTCAAACTAAAATCATCCACTTTTGCGGATCCAAAATTAATTTTTATTTATGAATTCTCAAATAAGAAATATCGAATTTCAGTTAAATAGTTAAATTTTCAGTTGAAACAAAATAATTTTCTAATAAAAAAAACGAATTTCCGACAAAGTAGTTAAATAATTAACCAAAGAGATGCATTCTCAACGAAAAATGCGATAGTTGATATTTTAAACAAAAAAATATATAGTTTCTAAAAATCAAGAACGGTTGGGCTCAACAAAATTAACGAATTTTTAACAAAAAAGATGAACTGTATACAAGATGAGCCAAATTTTTATTTCGAAACGATAAATTTTTATTTTAATAAGTTCGTTTCTCAATAAAAAAAGATTCTTCAGTCAAAGCGGAAGAAAATTAAAAAAAAGATGAAATTTCTACTCAAAAATTGTTTTTGAACAAAACAAATTTTCAATCAATAAGGTGGCTTTTCAAACTACAGTGAGGAATATATAATCAATAAAGTACATTTAAAAAAATAAGTTTATTTTTCAACCAATAGAATTAATTTATAAGAAAACTGTTGAATTTTTAAGAGAAGAATTAAATTTTCAGCCCAAAAGTACAAATTTTAATTAAAAAGAAGAATATTCTTAACCCAAAATATAATAGCAGACATTTCGACCAATAAGAATAAAGTTTCAAACAAAAATAGGTTGATTTTTCACCAGAAAGATGGAATTTAAGCTAAATTTTAAATTCTAAAAAATATAATTTAAAAAAAAAACTTCTAGTTGAAATTGTAAACTTTTTTCAATTTGCCTGAAAGCTACCTAAATTTGAAAAAAAATTTGGAAGGAGCACAGAATAAATTCATTAAAAGTTTTAAGATTGTATAAATGTTTTCAAAAAACAAAATACGAATTGAGTTTCTAAACAAAATTGTTGAATTTTCAATGAAATAATTAAAATCTAAAGAAAAAATAATAAAGTCTTTAACAAGAAATATATAAATAGTAGACTTTTCAACCAAAAAGAAATAACTTTCAACCAAAAATAGGCTGATTTATAACCAAAAAGATCAATTTTGAACTAGAATGATAAATGTTCAACGGAAATAGTTAAATTTTCATTTGCAAAAATTAATTTACAACAGCAAAAAACTAATATTTATTATAAATCTCAGTGGTCTACAAATTATTTTTGTTTATCGTCAACAATTCTGATGAAATCCCTTTAAATTTGAAAACCTTAAAAAATCCTCTAAATACTCTAAAGCCTTGTAATAACTTGGCATTGAATTCAATATTTTAAATATTGTGAAATGTTGCAGCTAGACTTTACTCTCATGTTTCTTTACACCTTGGCTCACCGCTCGCCCGGTTTCTCAAATTTAGTGATTAGTGATCCGAGAGTATATAAAATCTCTTGTTCTTGTGGCGAAGTCTACATTGGAGAAACCGGGAGATCGGTGAGCCAACGCGGAAAGAAACATGAGAGTAAAGTCAGGCTGGAACATTTCACGCAATTAGAACCAGCGGAGCATCATATCGAAACAGGATATAGCAGTTTATTTGACAAAACAACTGTAATCGCAAAAACATACAATATTTGTTCAAGAAAATATAGAAGAGCAATCTGAATATTAAAACACCATCATAACATCAATAGGGACAATGGATATAGTACCAATCCTGAGTGGAGCAAGGTTTTCGTTCCTAACTAACGCAAGTTATTTGAATTTTCAACCAAGAAAGATTCTTCAGTGAAGAGCGGAAAACATTTCAACCAAATTTTTGAGATTACTTTTGATAAGATAGTTGAAGTTGCAACTGAAAACTGAAATTTTTAACCAAAAGATAAATTTTCGAATTACAGTGATGAATTTTGAACAAAAAATGGATTTATATCAAAGGAGTTTAACTTTCAACCATGTATGAGAAAAAAGTAGTTTATCAACCAAAGACTCGAATTTTCAATTAAATGTACGAATTTCTAACCAAATACCCGAATTTTGAATCATATAGTTGAATCTTCAATTAGAAAAAGAACAACATTTTTTCAATATATTTTTATAACAAGAGTTTATAAAAAATATGAAGATATTTTTGGTTGAACAATTTTTGCCTCCTCAATTTTTTTCGTCCCTTTGTGTTGTTTTTCCAAGAATTGAATATTTCTATTTTCATTCTTGTTTTTTACGATAAAAAAACCTACTGTTTCTATCTAAAAATTATTAATAAAAAATTTGTAGATCATTTTTGGATGAATAACTTTTGTCCATTATTTTTTTCGTGCCCTGCGTTGTTTTCCAAGAAACTTAATTTTGTTATCTTCAAGTTTTCTTTACATGTTGGCTCACCGCTCTCCGGATTTCTCTAATATAGTCATCAGTGATCTGAGAGTATATAAAATCTCTTGTTCTCGTGGCAGAATCAATATTGGGGAAACCGGGAGTGCGGTGAGCCAACGTGGAAAGGAACATGCGAGTAAAATCAGGCTAGAATATTTCAAGCAATCAGCACCAGCTGTGCATCATATCTCGAACGTTTTGCTCGCAATAATAAAGTCATCAAGATAAGCGACTACTTCACCCTGAAAAATATCGGTTAAAGGATTATTTTATATTTACACTTCATACATCATTAAATTCTCTGAGTTTCTCAAAAAAAATTATTTTACATATCAGTTCTTGCTACATTTTGAAAAAATGAAAAGCTTTTATACTCTGTTCCTATCCCTGGACGTTATTATAAATTCTATTGGTATGCATTCTATTCATAATAACATTTTTTTTATATTTTCCACAGCAAGTATGGCGGAAAATCTGTTATTCGCTAATAAATGCTAAATACTATGTGACCTCTATGATAATACTCATTATTATTATTGATATAATTCTTCTGCTAATTAAATATAACAATTACAAAATTTTTTTCAAACTAACTTATTTCAATCAGTGTTTTATTGGTTTTCCAATGAATCGGGAAAATCCGGAATTAGTAAGGTATTCATATCAGTTTTAAAATTAAACATCTTTTAAATTTCGCAATCACGAGTAAATGACGTCTATTGGTGGGAGTAAAGTGACCTATTTAAAAGTTTCACAATACTCTTCTATCATTGTGTGAATAACTTTTCAAACTTCTATTTCACAATTTATGTTGATATTCAAGTAAAGATCAAATCCAAAGAAAATATTTTTTTTTTGCTTTGTAATCAAATTATACGAAACAAAAGGAAATAATCGCGTGACGCTTTTATTATTTGAAATACATTTTTCAACAATTTTAACTTATTTTTCTTTGTCTCTTCACAGAAATATCATCAGGTATGCCGCCCAAAGAAAGGGACTTTCTATCGAATTTCGGGAAAAGAAGTAAACCTGCGAATCATCAAGGTAAACCTAATACAAATAAAAATTGATGACAGAAGTGTTGATTAAGAAACAGTTTGAAACTATTATGTTTCAAAATATCAACAGGTATGCTGCTCAAAACAAGGAACTTTCTGGCAAATTTTGAAATTAGTAGCTCCCCTCCAGATTGAATTCTTACGAGAAAATATCATATTGGAAATTAGTATAAGCCTCTAATGACTTCCTTATAATAACTGTTCTACAATTTTTTCGCTATTATTGGAAATTCATTATAGAAAATCGAGCACGGGTCTTCCGGGCAGTTCGAATTATTTTAATTTACCTAAGTAAACATTTTTGAGGTGGAACACTAACCGGAAGGGAATACACAAATAAAATTCAATCATCTCTTTCTTTTTATAGAACTGAGTTCACAGGGCTTGCCTGATAGCGATCCTGATCCGCATGTTCCTCATTCCGGACCTTCTGATCCTCTTGGAACGTCTCTTACTCTTGCCAGCCCTCATTCTTCGAGTTCTCATGGAAGGTCTCTTCCTCCTGCCGAGCCATCTCTTCGTGCCAGGTCTAGGTCTCCTCCTGCCAGGCAGCCTTCTTCACGTGTACTTGGATATACACTCGGAGAACTTAGATTTATTCGGCTTGTTCCCGAAACGAATCCGCACCGTCGTTTCGAAATTCGAAGCTACACTTTTCCTCGCGATAAGCCAATTCAAGTGAGAGCAGAACGTAATGCCCCTTTGCCCATGCCAACCGAAGAAAAATTGGTATTATCAGCATCCAATGGTGACGTCTTCGCAATATTGGAGAGAAATAATACAAGACTTCGTGGAATATTCACAACAAGGGATGGCTTTTTGAAACGAGCAAAAATAAACATGTACAGCGGCGAGGTTAAGGATATGACCACAGAAGAAATGGCGGAATCTCCATTAGGCAGCAATTATCCAATCTCAAAGAGTTTTAGAATAATATCTGTAAATAACATTCAGCAACACTATTAGTTCAATTTTAAAAATTGTAAATAAAGATATAATGTTGTTTGTGATCCAAAGTAGGATTGAAATTTTGCAAGTAACTGGTAATTACAATAAAAAGTTAATGCATCATCTTTCTCAAGGCTGAACCCTATGTCTCCTAGTGTATTTTTTTGGAAACAGGTCAGAGAATGTCGATTTTTATCTTCCGATGAGAATACGTAGCGGAAAAATGGTCTTGGGTATAAGGCATAGACTTTTGACCCACTCCGTCGGCTTGCTGGTTCGATTACCGCCTCGCGCTCTGAAAGAGCATCGGCGGCCCATGCTATACACAATAGCCTAGCAAGGGAGTTGTTCATCTCCAGAGAGTCGTGGGATCAGTACCTTTAAAGGAAAATGTCCTCTACATACTAGAGGCCGTTGTTTTCGGTGGTTCGGAACCCACCTTGAACTGTAGGTCTCGCTTCCACAAATCAAGTAAGTGTGTGGGGTGTGTGTAAAGGAATTGGGAAAAGGCACGAGGGAAATGTAAACCCTGAGGGGACACATTAGAAACTTCCGTTCCAATTTTCATAGAAATACGTTATGAGGGAAATCATGATATTTGCTTTCAATGATTTGCCGATAAGGTCTCATCCACAAATTACGTAAGGTGCTTTACTGAAATTTTTAAGTCCCCATGTGAGATAACACAAATTAGTTAAATGCTTAATCAAATACGGTTATTAGTCAACCCAACACTCGCATTATTATCAGAAGAAGATAAAATTTGTTCAAGGAGAGATAATTTTTCATTTTCAAGAATACAAATTTCCATTAAAAAAGTTGAATTTTCAACCAAGTAAGATTCCTTAATTGAAAAAGGAAAACATGTCAACCAAAGATCTTTCCTAATCAAAAATAGAATAGTTGAGTTTTCAGTTAAAGCAATTAAATTACAACAAAAAGGAAATGAATTTGTAATAAAATCGTTAAATTTTCAACAAAAAAATGAAGATTCATCACAGAAGATCAGTTCTCAACCAGCTACTGAAATTTTCAACGAAGTAGTTGAATTTGCAACTGAAAAGTTGAATTTCTAACGAAAAAGATAAATTTCCTTCTGATTGACGAGGATTCCCTTTTCGCTCTTAGTGGAATCCATCCACAAATAATGTTTAAGTTCGCTGATCTCCTTCATTTCAAAAATATCAGCCAATTTATGTCCAAATTCCTTCTCACACATCAAATAGATGCAGGGATCCGTTTTTCTAGTTTTCGCTCCTAAAGTCCGTAATTCTCCGCCCAATCGCTTGTACCAAGCTCGGCCAGCTTGTTTCAGACCATAAAGAGCTTTCTTCATGTGGCAGGTCTTATCACCTCGTCCAAGTTCCTTTAACATCGCTTTGGCTCTGTTGACCGATTCATCCTGGTTGTGCTTCTTGTTGTTGATGTAATGGAGAACTTCTTCGAGCCTTTCCGGAACTTCCATAAAAACTTCTTCCTCCAACTCGCCGTTGAGGTACGCCGTTGCCACATCATACTGTCTGATGTGCATTCCTCTTTGCATTGCGAGTGAGATCGTTACTCATATGCACGCTAGACGCGCGACTGGCGCATATCACGTGAAAATCCATGCCGTATTTATTACTTAGCACGAAACGGCTACCTATCACATCCGATCCCTTTGACTAATCGACTAGATCCCAGGCATCCTTCAGGAGAATCGACATCACCTCATTCGCCATGGCTGTCATCCATTAATTTCTCATCATCCTTACCTGTTGTCCCGTAGACCTTCCTTGGCCTACCAGGTCGTCCTGTGTGCACTGTACGTGGCCTACCTCGTCATGGTAGGCCCACAAAAGCTGGAACATCGAATCCAAGGAAATCCTGGCCTTCCAATAAGTTTTCTTCATCGTAGCCACCGTCATCGCTCAGAATCTCCTGTACATCATCGTCGACCGGATGGTCGGAGTCTCGATTGTTGCAGAGTTCAACTTTGACAACGGGTTCGTCGTATTATGTTTCGTCAGAATCAGTTGACGATTTTTGCTGATGACATTTTTTCGGATGAAAATCCTTGAAATCCTTGGTCGAACGGATCGGAGTTTCCTCCAAAAAAATAACAACCCTAGAATTGCTAACCTTCCTTTTGTCTTTCAGCCAAACAATACGCCTTGGACTCCGCGCTGTATCCCAGGAAAATTGCTTCTTCTGCTTGCGGCTCGATTTTTCCTAAACCTGGTGATCTTCCCTTTACTAAGACTTCACTACCGAAGCATTTGAAGTATGACACATCTAAAGGCTTACCGAACCAAGCTTCGTATGGCGTCTTTCCGTTGAACTTTTTAGAAGTTGTTCTATTTCGTACGTAATTCGCTGTATTGACAGTCTCTGCCCAGAACGTTGCTGATAATCCTGACTCCATCAAGAGACATCTTACAGTGTCCATCAGTGTTCTGTTGCGCCTTCCGAAAACACCGTTCTGCTGTGGATTGTAGGCAGCTGTCAATCTTCGCATTATTCCGTGCTTCTTGAGCAATTCGTTTAAACTTTTATTGTTGTACTCCTTTCCGTTATCTGATTATAGGACTTTAATTTTTGTTTCCAGCTACGCGCTCAAAAATGCACTGAAATGTTCAAACTCACACATTGCTTCACTCTTGTGCCTGAGGAATGTCACCTCGCACCACCCAGATGAATCGTCGGTGAATGTGATGAAATATTTTTTCTTTGGCTTTCTAGCCGCGGCGATCGCTTCGGAAATCTTTTTACACTCGGGGACGTTTGGATCTCTGAAATAATAAAATTCCTTTTCACGTCTCGCAGTCAGCAACACTTTCTCGTCTTGATCAACTACCTCGGCCTAAGTGTTCGTAAAAATAACCTTGTAACCTTTATCGGTAATCTTTTCCACCAAGTCAAGGTTCGTAAGTAAATCCGGAACGTAAAATTTTTCGCGAAATTTTACCATTTTTCTCGCGCCGTCCACTTCCGTTACAGATGATGCGATACCTTTTCCTAATATTTCCGTAGTGGCACTGCTAGCTAGATTTACTTCTCCCCGAATACTATTTTGATTGATTTCCGCGAACAATTCGATGTCGTTGCACATATCAGATGTACTACCGCTATCGAAACACCAAGCGTCACATTCCAGACCATTTCCAATTTCAAATATTTGGTCTGTTCTGACATCTAACGTTGTGAACATAGACAAATCTTCATCAACATTTTTGGCGTTTGAGGTTTGCTATGTCGGCTTTTCCGCTGCCTTGCAGTTTTTCGCCCGATGTCCAACTTTATCGCACTTGAAATAATTCATCTTAGAATCCTTCTTTGGTGGGTCACCTTTTCCATTTCCCCACTTTTCCGCCGCCATCGCGTGTTGAACTGGATTGCGATTTTTTTTACGCGCCTCGAATTCTTCCGCGATCTTGATTCTGAGTGTTTTCAAAGACAGCAGATCATCACGTGATGATATCGCACACCTAAAATTCTCAAAATTGTCAGGTAAACTGCGCAGAAGCATGATGGTCAGTAAATCCTTGTTGATTTCAACCTTCAGGTCTGCCAATTTGTCTACGACCTCGAAGAAGAGTTGAGAATGTTCTCGTGCGTCATCGTCATCCCGCATCTTCATGAACATCGGATGATTCAAAAGTGAAGCTTTCTGCGCTGGGCTCTTGGACAGAATTATATCTTCCAACTTTATTTGCTTGACTTCAGACGGGCTTATTGCTAGTACAATATCCGACTGCGTCTCCAAATCAGCACCCATGCACTTACAGCTTGTTGAGATGCTGCATCGCCAGGAATCACTTCGGGCTTCACTTTACTACCACTTACGTTACCCCAAGCGTCATTCTTTATGAGAACCGCACGAATTTGGATTTTTCAAGTGTCGTAGTTTTCCTTTTTGATGACTTCAAACCTCGCAGTGGTTGCACTCATTTTTATTTCGATGCACTATCGAACTTTCGCGAATCGTGACGGCAAAATACGCCCAAACTGTCACTTGGCAAATTTTTTGTTTCTAGAAACGCACCTGAGCCTATAACCTGTTAGCAATGTTCAGGAAAACTAACGCATACAAACAAACACAGTATTTGCGAATGAAGAACAATATATTATTAATGAGATTAAATTAAGATGCATAGGATACATAGGGTCTTTCACACTGTTTGTTTTTATGATGGAAAAAATGATAACATCCTATAAGAAGAAAACAATTTTCTTATCGAACACTTTATTGCATTTTGTGTCGTTTTTTCATAAATTTAATTTTTTTTATTTCCAATGTTATGTTCCATGATTTAAACTCAAAACACGCATCCTAGCGTGAAGTGGTTTTGAGCAAATGTAGATATAATTTAAGCTTGTGTCCTTTTTCCAAACATGTAATTTTGTTTTCTATATATTTTTATAACAAGAATTTATAAAAATTTTGCAGATTTTTTTTTGTGGAAAAACTTTTGCCTTTCCAACTTTTTTCGTCCCTTGTGTAGTTTTTCCAAAAATTTAACATTTTTATTCTCAATCTTGTTTTTTACGATTAAAAAAAACTACCGTTTTTATCTGAAAATTATTCATAACAAATTTATAGCTCATTTTTGGATAAATAACTTTGGTACATTATATTTTTTCGTACCCTGCGTTTTTTTTCAAAAAATTTAAGTTTTCTATCTTTAATGTTTCTTTGCAAGTTGGCTCACCGCGCTTCCGCTTTCTCAAATATAGTTGTCAGTGATCCGCGAGTAAATACAATCTCTTGTTCTTGTGGCAAATTCTATATTGGTGAAACCGGGAGCGCGGTGAGCCAACGTGGAAAGGACCAATAGAGTTATTCTTAATTCTATTGGTATGTGAAGAATGAATTATCATCATTTTGTTATATTTTTCGTCACAAGTATGTTGGAAAATCTGTTATTCGTTAATGAATGTAAAATACCATATGAACTTCATGTTAGTAACTCATTATTATTACTGATACAATTCTTTTGCCACCTAATTATACAAATTTAAAACATTTTTACATATTACTTATTTGAATCAGTGTTTTATTGTCTTTTCAATGAAAATATTATATTATAAAATGTCCTCTACATACTTAAAGCCGTTGTTTTCGGTGGTTTGGAACTCACCTTAAACTGTAGGTCCCCCTCCCACAAATCAAGTAATTATGTGGGGTGTGTGTAAAGGAATTGTGAAGAGGTACGAAGGAAACTTAGACCCTGAGGGGACACATTAGAAGCTTCTACGGTTTTTTCAGAAAATTTTAACTCCCCATATAAGATAACGCAAGTTAGTTGAATGCTCAATAAGAGCAGATTATAAATCAACCCATTCAAACAAGAAAGATTCTTTAGTCAAGAGGGAAAAACATGCCAACCAAATTTTTAAGCTTCCAAACTAAAATGACATTTAAAAATTATCAATAACAAATTTTTAGATCATACGTTGGCTCACCGGACTCCCGGTTTCTCCAGTATAGTCATCAGTGATCCGCGAGTATATAAAATCTATTGTTCTGATGGCAAAGTCTATATCGGAGAAACCGGGAGCGCGGTGAGCCAACGTGAAAAAGAATATCTTCGATTAATTCATATTATAGTGATTTTAAAGTGAATGTAAAAAGTGGTAAGTATTATCTCTACTTTTTTTATAAGTATGCAAAATTCTATGAATTGAAAGCTTGAATAAAAGAAGCCATATCTGTGATCTACAATTTTATCCATATATCTAATTCTAAGGACTCAGTATCGACGCTATACCAATTTCACTTTCAAAGCTTCAAATGTTTTCAGATTTATCTCAGCAAACTTAAAGGAAGTACCTTTGCGAAGTAATTCTTATTATTAGAGTGGTTTTATGAGGACCAAGAAACATTTGATAAATTGTCTGAAATAAGAGCAGAGGCCTAGGAACTTTTGCACGTCCTGAGTATTGTGTGGAATTGGAAAATTCGTTCTGCCTCTACACATAGTTTTATGGTTGCTATCCCGTTTTCGAAAACTTCACAGCCAAGTTATTCTATTTGTATCTGAAAAAATTCACATTTCTCGATTTTCAATTCTAACTTATTTTCGACCATAAAAGTAAAAACTTGTTCCAGAGTACTGAAGTGTTGCGCCAACGTTTCGCTCGCAATCATAAAATCATCAAGATGAGCAAATACTTCGCCTGTTTTGATCAATTCACAGAAGATTGTGTTAACACGTCAAAGAATGATTTTATATTTACTCTTCACACATTATTAAACACTCCGAGCTTGTCAAGGAAAAATAATTATACGTATCAGTTTTTGCTACATTTTGAAAAAATGAAGACCTTTTATACTCTGGTCTTAACCCTGGACATTATTTTTAATTCTATTGGTATGTGATGAATGAATTATCATCATTTTTTTATATTTTTCGTCGCAAGTATGTTGGAAAATCTGTTATTCGTTGATGAATGTAAGATACTATGTAAACTCTATGATAATAACTCATTATCATTATTGATATAATTCTTTTGCTACTTGAATAGAAGAATTAAAAAAAATACTACCTACTCAATTTAACCGGTGTTTCATTGGTCTTTTAATCAAAATATTATATCTCGGAAAAATCAATTTTGATCGCTCTTCGCCAAATTTTCAAGTTTCAAAGCCTAGATATAAAAATTCTTTCTAAAAAACTCAAAACGTTAGAAATTTTCTACATGATCGAGTGGAAATATCTTTTAGTGAGGAAAATCGAAAAAATCCGGGATTCGCAAGGTATTTAAATCAGTTTTTTAAATTAACATCTTGTAAATTCCGCAACAACTTGCAAAAAACTTATATCGGTTGAGGTGAAGTAACCTATCCAATACTTGCACAATATTCTTCTATCGTTGTGTAAATAAAGTTAAAGATGTCACACAACTTTGATTTCACAACTTATGTTGCTTCTTATATAAAAATCGAATGAAAAAAATATTCTTTTTTTTTTACTTTGTAATCGAGTCATACGAAAGAAAATGGAATAATCGAATTACGCTTTTGCTATGTATAATATATCTTTTTATTTCAAATTAATTTTTTTTCGTCTTTTCACAGAAACATCATCAGGTGTGCCGCCCAAAACAAGGGACTTCCTGGCAAATTTTGGAATGAGTAACGAACATGCGAATCATCAAGGTAGATATATTACACATAGGAATTGATAACAGAAGTGCTTATTAGAAGACAGTTTAAAACTATTGATAACCTCTTCAACTAGAAAATATTCTACACGCCTAGAAATTATGGAAAATCATTATATAGACAACTGTCATGGAATTGGGTAAGATTGTAGGGTGGAGGGCGACTCTCTCTCGACTCTCTCAAACGTGAGCTTCCCAAAGATAACCAAATTACTCTCTCAAACGTAACCAATATCTCTCTTGCATCTCACTGGCAACATCTCTAAACTGGGATCTTCTGCCTCCTGTAAAATGTCTGCAGTACAAATTCCGAATCTTCGGAGTCACTGTCGGAATTATCCACAAACATTTTCATAAAACTTTTTTCAGATCACAAAGTTGTACCAGGCAAACTAACCTAAACGTTCAACTTCTCAGCTGACGAAATGATGGCAGTGTTGATGAAGTGGACAGCCTGCGCGCGCACCGTGCGTTGGCCATCACGCTAGACAAATTCTGCAATTGGCTGTAATCTGGCGCGCGATTCAAAATCGAATTAAATTAATTCGATTTTGAATCGCGCGCGTAAAATGTTGACCAATGACAGCTTATACTGTTGGATCAGGCATCCGGTGGCTTCAGATTGGTTGTGGAAAATTTTATATGTCACAGGCTACCACTAAGATGAGAAGCGCATCGGTGGAGTTCGGTCATTCCAAGGTCGCCGCGCCGTTTCTGTAATTAAAAAAAACTGAATTATAGAAATTTCATCGTACACATTAATTACATCCTGGAAAAATGACTAATCATTATCTAGTTCGTTATTTGGCTACGCAAATTCATTACTCAAGTACACATTTTTTAGGCGGAACACTAACCAGAAGAGAATACACGAAGAAAATGTAATCCTCTGTTCCTTGTTACAGAGCTAAGTTCACAGATTAAGCGTTTACCTGAAGGTGATCCTATTTCGTCTGTTTCTCGTTCCGGACCTTCTGATTCTCTTGAAAGGTCTCTTGATCTTGCGAGACCTCATTCTCCAGGTTCTTCTGAAAGAACTCTTTCTCCTGCCAAGCCTTCTCTTCGTGCCAGGTCCCGGTCTCCTTCTGCCAGGATGGCTTCTTTACGCGTACTTGGATATGAATTGGAACAACTAGGACTTGTTCGGCTTATTCCCAACACAAATCCGAACAAGCTATTCGAAATTCGAAGATACACTTTTCCTCGAGATAAAGCAATACAATTGCGAGGACAACGTCAAATCCTCAGGCCCATGCCAACCGAAGAAAAATTGGTATTAGCAGCGTCCAATGGTGATGTATTTGCAATATTAGAGAGGAATAATACAAAACTTCGTGGAATATTTACAACCAGTAGTGGCTCTCAAGAGAGAGTAAAAATAAACATGTGCAGCGGCGAGGTAAAACATATGACCGCAGAAGAAATGGTGGAATCTCCGATAGGCAGCCTTCATCCGATCTCGAAGAGTTTTGGAATACTATTTTTAAACGACATTCATAAACAACATTGATATCATTTAAACCAAATTTTAAACAAAAATATAATACTGCTAGTGATACAAAATAGGATCAAAATTTTGCAAGCAACTGATAATTACAATAAAAAGTTCATGTATACGTTGTGGGACGTTATTCTTGGTGGTTCGGAACCCACCTTAAACTAAAGGTCCCCCTCCAACATATCAAGCGAGCGTGTGGGGTGTGTCGTCGTGTAAGATGCCGTGATTCATTCGAATGCCTAATCAAAACAGATTAATAATCAACCAAGCAGTCGCATATTAAACAAAAAAAAGGAAGATTAAATTTATACAGGAAGAGATAATTCTTTATTTTGAAAGAAAAACGCATTTTCATTCAAAAAAGTTGAATTTTCGACCAAGAAAGATTCTTTAGTCAAGGGGGGAAAACATAACCAAATTTTGGATTTTCCAAACTGAAATAACAAACCAGTTGACTTTTCGACCAGAGAGAAATTACCTTCAATAAAAAATAGTTTGATTTTCAAAGAAAAAGATGAAATTTCTACATACAATTTTTTTTGTTTACCAAAACCAATTTTTTACGAAGAAATCACAGGTTTGAGCGCGCCTAGCATGCGGGTCAGTTGTATCTTGCGCTTCGCGCTTGATAATGTATTTCCCTCGCGCTACGCGTTCAGTCTTTGTATTTCTTCCACATTTCTGTGCAGGGGTTTTGAAATTAAAGGTGAGGGCCTCGACAACTGTCATTTATTGATTGTGAATTCTCTTTTGTTAATTCTCCTTCGGCTTTACGGAACACATTCTCATCATTTATCTCGTGCTTCGCACTGGATTGATTTTAAATTGCGAACTTTTCAACATTGTGCTTAATTCTATTATATCATATGTATATAATATTTATTTCTATACCGCGGCCGTCGACTACTTACTCAGATATTGCAAAATAAAGTATGAATTTTATTCTTCATGATTACTTTCATATTTGTACTTCATTTTGTATTATTTTATTTCCAGTTCAACAAAAAAAATGAACCAAGAAGATGAATTTTAAAATTAAAATGATGAACCTTCAGCCAAACAAATGAACTTTTAACAAAGTAGTTCAAATTTGAACCAAATAGTTTAATTTTGAACCATAAACTATGAATTTTAAACTAAATACTTGAATTTTCAACTAAAAAAAGGTAAATTTTAGGTAAAAAATATTTGAGATGGTGGATGAAAGAAGTAAAATGTTCAACCAATAAGATGAATTCTTAAACCAAAATCAACAATCCTCAACAAAGGAAAAAATTTTCAACATAGTAGTTCAACTTTCAACAGAGTGAAAAAAAGGATTTACAGAAAGAAAACAGTTTAATTTTCAACCAAAAATAATGACTTCATAAAGAAATTGTTGAATTTAAAAAAAAGTTTAACTGTCGAACAAAAAATACAATTTCTAGAAAAAAGGTGAATTTTCAAGAAGACACTCATTTTTCTAGGAAACAGTTATTTTTTAACCGAATGGTTGAACTTTTAACCCTAAAAGGCGAATTTACTTCCTAAGCAAAATTTTCTCGAAAGAGAGAAAAGTTGTACAAAATAAACGCCAGAAAATCCACGGTTTTGACTAGTGTATATTTTTAAAAGTTCCTATTTTAATTCGAATGTACAAATTTTATTACTACAGATATGTGTAATATTGCTATTATTTAACCTTGTGAAACTCATATAATTTAATGACCCAGTGTGATTCAGATAAAAATTTTATCAATTCTGACGTAATCACAGTTTCATTGTTATAAGTACGCAAAGTTTGCGTCATTTTTTTCCTATCCTCAGATTTTAAAACAAATCTTGTTTTCCAGATAATGAATAGCATTAATGTATTACATAAAATCACTTTATTTTCCTCAAGATTTTTAATACCTTGTGAAACCTATTTAAATTCATTGAAATTCGGTAAATAGTGAAGTCATTCTACTCTCTAAGATGCCAATAAATATTATGAAATCTTTTGAAAATTGAAATCCTTTAAAATCCCTTTGAATACTATAAAATCTCGTGGAATCATGAAAAACTCTTTGTTATAAGACTGTCCATGTGTCCCGAAAAATCCGGCCATTGATACCAAAATTTTGGTACAAATAATCATTTTTCCAGGTCCTTGTAATAACTTGGAATTTTTCGCAATATTTCAAATCAAATTTAATTTTCGACATCTTATACAATCTTTTAAACTCATGTAACTTCTCTTGAAATTCTATGAAAATCTTATAAAATTGGTAAGTTACGTTTTTGCGATTACCGGTTTCTCCAATATACTGATCAGTGATTCGGGAGTATATAAAATCTCCTGTTATTGTGGCAAAGTCTTCATTGGAGAAACCGGGAGAGCGGTGAGCCAACGTGGAAAGGAACATGAGAGTAAAGTCAGGCTAAAACATTCCACGCAATCAGCACTAGCTAAGCATCATATTGAAATAGGACCTAGCATTTTATTTGGCGATACAACTGTAATCAATAGGGACAATGGATATAATACCAATCCGATTTGGCTTTTCGTCCTTCAAGATTCGTAGTTTTGCACACGATTGAAAACCGAAAAATCTTCTTTTTTATCATAATGAATCATCGTCAAAGTATTGAATCTGATATTGAAGTTTCAAGGTAAAGACATTCCAGATATAAAGTCGAGAAAAACATTCTTGGTATTCAAATATTCTTGTACATGGGTCAAATTTGAAAGGTTCTGTAAGAAAAAAGTAATATAAAATCAGTTTATTAAAAGAGATTTACACATTTTGCGTGTGGTTTCATGCTCACAAGCGTCTACTATATTCAAATTTGAAAGTTAAATTTGAATTACTTACATTTCGGCCATTCCCACTGAAGTTTGACTCAAACTCCGTAAATAATAAAGATATGGGTTACATATCCCGTAGAGAATCAGACTGCTTTTCACCTTCTCAACTTCCTTATCTGATTTTCTATCTCCTCAGCATTCAACTCCTTCATCTCTGCCTCCCCCGTTCTTCTACTTCCCCCACCCCTCTTCCTTGAATCTGAGCCCTGGAATGATTCTTTAAAAAACTCCATCCACTCCTCACTCCCTATCTTCTCGCTAATCCCCACCCTACGCTTCCTCAACCTATTTATTATCTTCCAGACGTCCTCCTCTGTATTAACATTTCCTAACTCCTCTTCGAGATCTTTCTCCTCTTCCTGTTCTTTCTTCCAACACATCAATCTAAACCCATTCTTCATTTCTACATACTCCTCCCCTTTCGCATTACCTGCTTTCCACTACTTGTACTTCCTCCTCACCTTCCTTTTCATCTTCTTACATTCCTTATCCCACCACGGCTACACCATTCCTTTCTTCTTCTTTCTTAATACCTTCTTTTGCACACACCCTTCCACCTTCTCTTTCAGATCCTCCCATATCTCTTCCACCGACTCCCCTTCAAAGCGTAAATTTCCTAGCTGCTCCTGATACTTCTCTATCACCTCCCTCGTCCAGGTCACCCTCGCCCCTATCAAGAATCCTTCCTCGCCTTGTCTTTCGCCACCCTCCCTTCTTATCCACACACGTAATGGCTGATGGTCTGATTCCACCCTCCCCTGTACTGCGAATTTCACCGTTTCCTCCCATCCTTGCATATCCATGACCACATAGTCTATCACCGATACCCCCAACTTACTAACATATGTGTATTCTCCCTCTCGGTCCCCAGTTGCCATATCATTCACCATTGCCCATTCTCTATCCTCCATCCAGTCCATAGAATCTCCCCCTCCTGACTTATTATCTTATCCTTCGAGTTCCTTTCGAAGCTCTCCCCTTCCCTGTAAAGGACCCCTACCCTCCCCATCCTCGCATTAAAATCCCCACCCAGTACCACCATACCCTCCTCTATTTCGCCTTGCAAGTCTTCCTCCCTTTCTTTAATTCCCGCTTTTTTCAAACGGATTCTCTACTACGCTTTTGTGCGGACTCTCTCGGCTGTCTCTCTTCCTTTTCGAAACATCCTCCCCGTCACTTGCGCTCGACGTTCTCTCCCTTACCTACTCTCTTCCTTCGTTACCACTGTCCTCCTTTCAGCCTCTACCCGACGCGCCATTAGACACCGAACCAGGCGCTGTTAGCCGTCGTGGCACATGCAAAATTTCCTCCCCGTCAATCACGCTACCAGCACTGCCAGCACTCTCGCTGCCTACCTCCCGCTTTGCCGTCGGTAACTGGGGCCTCTTCATACAGTACCATCCGCAACCGACAGATGTCTCTGAGGACGTCTATCGCCGCCAAATATTCCCTTTTTCAATTTCTTCTCATTTTTTTTCCAATTCCCCACAGCTCCTGCAGACACCGCCATTTTTGTACCAGATCTATGCACTAAAATTTTACCGTACATCTCTGATTCTAATGACCATCTGGAAATCTTGTCATTGGTGTATTTTTTTACTAGCGCTTACTTCAGGGAATTACAGTCTGTCAGAATTTTAAATTTGATACCCGGCAAATACACTTTCAATCTTCGGAGAGTGTAAACAATCGCGAGTGTTTCCAGCTCAGAGATTTTAAGCCTACTTTCGCAATCTGACTTTCTTTTTGATAAACGAAAGATCGGATGAAATTGTTCATCAGCTTTTCGTTGTAGCAACACTGCTCTGAAGCCCAATTTACTAGCGAACTAAGTTCCGGCAGGAACTCAAAAATGGAACTCATAACAATTTTTCTTTCAAACCTTCACATGTTTTGAGATGTATTCCAGCAAACTTTGGGGAAGCATCTTCACGAAGTAAGAGTGGTTTTAAGAAAACGGGGAGACCTTGGATAAATTTTCTGAAATGAAAGCAGAGGCCTAGGAAATTTTGCACGTCGTGAGTATTGTGTGGAATCGGAAAATTCATCACTGCCTCTAAGTCTAGTTTTGTGGGAGCCATCCCGCTTTCGAAGACTTCACAGCCAAGTTATTCCATGTATGTCTGAAAAAATTTACATTTCTCGGGTTTCAATTCTAATTTATATTCGACTCTAAGAGCAAATACTTTTTCTATGGTACCGAAGTGTTCCTCCAACGTTTCTCTGGCAATCATAAAATCATCAAGGTAAGCGACTACTCCGCCTGTTCTGATTAATTCACAAAAGATTGTGTTTACAAAACGTAGAACGTTAAAGTTCTCCCTAGAAAATATCTGTCGAAGAATCATTTCATATTTACTCTTCAAACATTATCAAATTCTCTGAGCCTCTCAAGGAAAAATAGTTGTATATATCAGTTTTTGCTAGATTTTGAAAAAATGAAGACCTTTTATACTCTGCTTCTAACCTTGGACGTTATTCTTAATTCTATTGGTATGTAAAGAATGAATTATTATGATTTTTCAAATATTTTTTATAGTTATAGGTTAGTGGTTTCATAATTGTATTTTTTTTTGCTCTGTAATCGAATTATACGAAATAAAATGGAGTAATCGGAATACGCTTTTAATATTCGTAATACATTTTTCTAAATTCAAAATTATTTTTCCGTCTTTTCACAGAAATATCATCAGGTATGCCGCCCAAAGGAAGAGACTTTCTGGCAAATTTTGGAATGAGAAGCGAACATGCGAATCCTCAAGGTAGATATACTACACATAAGAATTGATAACAGAAGTGTTTATGAAGAGACAGTTTAGAACTATTGATATTCTACACAAATGGAACTTGGTTCCCAATGTTTTAGAGAAACATTTAAGAAAAAGCATATCCTACCGGAATTACATTTTTTATTGAGCACCGTTATTGTAGGCTCTTTCCCTTTTGAAAAATGCCGTCCCATGAGATATTTATTTATAATCAAGGCGGATCATAACTATATTAGTGAACGCCTCCAACGCCTTGCCGTTTCTAAACGCATATTTTCATCTTCATCATAATTGCATACATAAGAAATTGAATACATATTCTTAAAGACAAGAATTAGGTATTATATTATATTGTAAAAGCTAAAACAGAAAAAGTAGGGTTATAGAAGAATGTGGCGGAAGTCGAGCACGTGTCTTCAGAACGGCAGAAAGATGATTCTTCACTTTGGTCAACTGAATCATAAGAATGTCCTTCATATTAATTACATGCTAGAAAAATTATCAATTGTTGTCTAGTTCGACAATAATTTTTTAGCAGTTCAAATTGTTTTACAGAGAAGATTTTCACACTGATTTCTCTCATATCCACCATATCATAACAAATTCGGTTATTCCTCAAGTACACATTTTTCACGTGGAACACTAACTAGCAGGGAATACACCAGTGGCCCCAACTTTGGCATGTAGATGTACTGCGCTTGCGCTAGAAAACGTGAAGGGAACACGACGCGACAACCCGTTACCATGGCACCAATAATTCGCGTCGTGTTCCTCCTATGCATAGCTAGCGCAAGCGCAGTACCACTACATCCCAAAGTTGGGGTCACTCGAATACACATAGAAAATTCAGTCATCTGTTTCTTCTTATAGAGCTGAGTTCGCAGATTGAGCGTTCACCTAATGGCGATCCAATTCCATATGTTCCTCGTTCCGGACCTTCTAATTCTTTTGATAGGTCCCTTCCTCTTGCCAGACCTCATTCCCCGGGTTCTCCTGGAAGGTCTCTTCCTCCTGCCGAGCCTTATCTTCCTGCCAGGTCGAGGTCTCCTTCTGTCAGGATGCCTTCTTCACGCGTACTTGGATACGAAGTGGAACAAATCAGATTTGTTCGGCTTATTGTCACCACGAATCCGAACCAGATATTCGAAATCCGAAGATACACTTTTCCTCGAGATAAACCGATAAAATTGCGAGGACAACGTCAAGTCCTTGGGCCCATGCCAACCGAAGAAAGAATGGTATTAGCAGCGTCCAATGGTGATGTCTTTGCAATATTAAAGAGAAATAATACAAGACTTCGTGGGATATTTACAACAAGGAATTCAAAAACATTCAAAAACGAGCAAAAATAAACATGTACAGCAGCGAGGTTAAGGATATGACCACGGAAGAAATGGCGGAATCTCCATTAGGCAGCCCTTACCCAATCTCAAAGAATTTTGGAATACTATTTGTAAACGACATTCAGCAACAACATTAATATAATTTTAGAAAAATTTCAAACAAAAATATTATATTTTTTGTGATCCAAAATTTGATCGAAATTTTGCAAGTAACTGGTAATCACAATAAAAAGTTAATGCATTATCGTTCTCAAGGTTTCAATCAATTCTCCCGATGTCTCTTTTCTTCGAAATAGGTTGAAAAATGTTGATTTCTATCTCCTAGTGAAAATACGTAGTGGGAAGACGGTCTTTATTTCAAAAAGATGAATTTTCATGAAAAAAAGTTGATGTTTCGATCAAGAAAGATTCTTCAGTCACGAGGGGAAAAAGTGTTAACCAAATTTTGGATTTTCCGAACTGAAATGAAAAACCAGTAGACGTTCGGACCAAAAAGAAATGATTTTCAATAGATCTTCTTGGGTGCACAATTTTGATCTATTCGACCTTTTTCGTAGCTTGTTTTGTTTGTCCAAAGAAATTTATTTTTTATTCTTAATGTTGTTTTTTATGGAGAAAACGAAAACTACGCGTCCTTTCAAAAGGTGATCAATAACCAACTTTTATTTCTTTTTTGAGTGAACAACAAAAGTAATTATGAAAAAATTCGTAGATCTTTTGTGAGTGCACAATTTACGTCGATTGATATTTCTTCGTAACTTGTGCCGTTTGTCCAAAAAATTTAATTTTTAATTTTCAATTTGTAATTATATTTTCTACGATTGGGAAAAGAACTACGTGTTCCATTATATATAATGGTTGGTGACAAATTCATAGATTCCATTAGGTTGAACAACTACTGTCTTTCAATTTTTCCATATCTTGAGCTGTTTTTGCAAAAATTTAATTTTTTTATTTTTTGTGTCATTCTCACAATTGGAACAAAAACTACGTTTCCTATAAAAAAATAAATGATAACAAATTTCTAGCGCTTTTTTGGGTGAAAAACTTTTCTCCATTGATATTTTTCATAGTTTGTGCCGTTTGTCCAAAAATTCATTTTTTTCATTTTTAATGCGTTTATGATGTTTAATATGTTTATTAAAATTTGTTTAAATGATTGATAATCATTAAAATGTTGCAACTGTAACTACAATATTTTGCTGGAAACAAAGACGTACGGTAATGACGCCTGAAATGGCAAAAATTGAGGGACAGACTTCAAGGCTTTTGCAATATTATTTATTTGACTTAAAAAATGTGCATACATTAAATTTATGTTCATGTGAAGTTTACAGATTTGATACGTTAAGCGTTTTTCAAGTTACTGTCTAAAAAAAGGAGAAAATCAGTTTATCCTTGTGCAAAATGAGGTTGGGACGCTGTACGGTAATGACGTTTCGAGTGTTCTTATATTAAATTAAAGTAAATAGGAACAGAAATGAAAAAAAAAGAACTGACCATTTTGCAGAGGATGATAATAAGTGTTTATTGAATTTAAAAAAATCAGCACAAGTTTCTAAGTTGATGTTATATTACTGGGACTTCAAGTTTGCCTTCAATTTGACAATTACCCATAGAGCAGGATGCTAACAAACTGTTGAATTTTTAATCTGAAGAGGTGAATTTTCTGGAAAGCAGTTATTTTTCAACCGAATAGTTGCTTTTTAATCCAAAAAGACAAATTGAGTTTCCGCACAAAATTTTAGATTTTTTAAACAAATAAAGAATGCAAAAAAAAGAATTAACTTTGAAACAAAAATAGGTTGATTTGTCACGAAAAAGATGAATTTTGAACTAAAATTACAAATTTTCAACTATAATATTTAAATTTTCAGGACTAAACTCCAGTAACTCTGAATTTTTAATAAATTCTGACGTGGGCACAGTTTTATTATAATAAATTTAAATTTAAAATTCAAAGACTTTTCGGGTTTCAATCGTGTGCGAAACTATGAATGTTGCCGACGTTTCGTGAACATTGCAGTTCACTTCTTCAGGGCTGGCCTGAAAATGAAGTTTCGGGTTATGTTGTTCACAGTTTTATTGTGATAAGTATGTAAACTTTTCGTAATTCTTTTCCTATTCCCAGACTTTACAATAACTATTGTATTTCAGATCATGGAAAATGTTAATCATTAATCACATGAAATCCCTTTATTTTCCTTAGAATTTTCAAGAAAAGGCATACATTGACTATAAACAACTGCTTCCTTCGGTACAACATGATCATTTTCTTGAAGTTTTGAAAATTTTCATCTTCATTGCTACATTTTCATCATTTTCACTGCCTACGAATCACCGACTTTCTAAGTTATGGGATGATGATTTGGGGTACATGAATCGGATAGTTTTATCATAGACAACCAAGGATGATCAGGAAAATACGCATTACGGCAGGTATCTTTCAAGGAGACTCCTTCAGTGCATTCTTGTTCTGTTTTTAGCATTGAACCCACTTAGAAAAACACTGAATAGCAAATCTCATGGTTTCAGAATACACGATAATGAGGAATGGTCATCAACTGACCTGTCTTCTATACATGGATGACCTAAAGCTGTCGGCTGGTTCAAACCAGAAACTGCAGCGCGTGATTGCAGAGTGACTGCAGCAATTTTCCGATGATATCCACATGGTGTTCAGATTAGATAAATGTAGAACAGTGCATTTATTTAAAGGGAAATTAGAGACTGCAAAGCAAGACACTGAGAATAAGAATGACATCGAGGCAATGACTGAAGACGACTTATATAAATATCTGGGTATTCTTCAATCTAGGGGTATTCAGCATACGATGATCAGGAAAAACCTAGAGATTCACATCACTAAAAGACTCAGATTGGCTCTGAAGAGTTCTCTCATCTTGATAATCGAGATCAGGGAAATCAATACTTATGACACCCCGGTTTACACGTACTATTTGGGTTTACCAAATGGTCGAGCACCGATCTTGGCGGGTAACAAGAACCATCCGCGTCAAAATGGCGAAGCACCGAATGCACCACAGTAATTTGGCGATCGAATGGGTAGTTTTTACCATAAAATAGAGGGGAAAGGGACGTTGTGGATCTCCAGAAACTGTGTAAGTCATAAGTTATATCGTTCTGAGACTCTCTCAGCAGGAAGCGAGATGATAGGTTCTAAAACACCATCTGGAGAACAGATCTCGATTACACGTTCTAGAGCTTATTCACAAAGGAGACCTTGAATATCAGAGCAGACACCATAGAAGAAGTAGAAATGCAATGGAGACAAGCACCCCAAGAAGCTAGATCAACGCAAAGTGAATAGTGAGGCATTCAATATTTGGCTGAAAAAGTTCGCCCTGTTTCCAGAATCTTCCGTAATCGGTACCGCACAGACATAATGATGTGGCGATCATTCTACATCAACAGCTGGTCCTAAACTTCAAAATCTTAACAGGATGGATGCCTTTCTATAGATACATTGCAGTGCCCGTTCTATGAAACAAAGATTGCATCTTATAGTGGGATCTTACGCTCCAGACGGATCATTATATCCAAGCCAATCAAACCGAAATTGTTATGCGTGAGAAAAAGAGGCAGAAGTAGTAGTGAGAAGGTTAGTGGCAGCAGCTCAAAAAGCGTTTTTATTAAATACCTGTCACCTAAGTCAGTCCGTATCTGGTGATGTAAAACCGAGTTCAATCGAGGACAAGTTAAAAAAAAAAACTTCAGGGCCATCAAAAGTCGACCCTGCACTGATAAAAAATAGATATAAATCTTCGTGCCGTTATGATAGACTATATAAATTTTTCATATGAGAACGGATTTCGGTCGAAAGTAAAAGATTATATGAATTGTCATATCAGCTTTAATGAATGTCGTAATTACATTTTTTGCTTGGAACTGATTCTAATGAAAAGTGAACACCTGAGAAAGATAATCTTGACAAGTGCAATCTTATAGATAACGACTATTTGATATACTATATAATCTGACGACTCAAGCACGCGAATATTTTTCAGTTACATTGTAAATTGAATTAATTAACAATAGATCAGCTAATTCTTCTTCTATAATTAGAGAAGATGAGGGTTTTCTATAAGTTCGTTCTATCCCTGTCGGTCATCCTCAATGCTCTCGGTGAATATAATACTTTAATATTCAGTAATTTCTCAAGTGAACATTTTTTCCATGGAACAGTAGCCGAAAGAGAATACACAATGAAATTTAATCCTCTGTTCCTTGTTATAGAGCCGAGTTTACCGTTCGAGTGTTTTCCCAATGGCGATCCTATTCCTAATGTTCCTCGTTCCGGACCTTCTGATTCTCCTGAAAGGTGTCTTGCTCCTGTTAGACCTCATTCTCCGGATTCTCCTACAAGGTCTCTTCCTCCTGCCAAGCCTTCTCTTCGTGCCAGGTCCCGGTCTCCTTCTGCCAGGATGGCTTCTTTACGCGTACTTGGATATGAATTGGAACAACTAGGACTTGTTCGGCTTATTCCCAACACGAATCCGAACCAGGTATTCGAAATTCGGAAATACACTTTTCCTCGCGATAAACCAATACAAGTGAAAGGAAAACGTCATGTCCTTGGGCCCATGCCAACCGGAGAAAAATTGGTATTAGCAGCGTCCAATGGTGATGTATTTGCAATATTCGAGAAAAATAATACAATACTTCGTGGAATATTCACAGCAAGAACTGGCGTTCAAAAACGAGCAAAAATAAACATGCACCACGGCGAGGTGAAAGTTATGACCGTAGAAGACATGACGGAATCTCCGATAGGCAGCCATTATCCGATCTCAAAGAATTTTGGAATACAATTTGTAAACGACATTCAGCAACACCATTAATTGAATTCATCTAAAAAGTAGAACTGTATCGTAATATCGTTTGTGATCTGAAGTAGGATAGGAACGTTACGAATAACTTGTAATTACAAATAAAGATTAATGTCTTATGATCCTCAAGGCCTCAATCTACGCGCCTCAGTATGTCTTTTTATGAAACAGATTGAACAATTTTGATTTTTACCCCCTCATGAAAATACGTAGTGGGAATCTATTCTGGGGGCTAAGGCTAAGGTCGTGAGACCAATACCTCGTTAATAAAAGAATACTAATAATACCGGCTGCCGAAGAGATTGGAGTGCTACGAATGCAAGAACCCCCGAAATCTGGCAAAAGATTGCCCTGCCAAGAAAGCATCTGTCAGCTTCGTCGACAAATGTTTTTCAGAGGATGACAGCTTTTTCATGAATGTTGTTCCCATCCCAGGTAGCGATAAGCGAATAGATATAGATGGTGTTCTTGACTCAGGTAGTCCAAATACTTTCTCAAAATAAAATGCATGTTCAATCACAGTATCGAGAGAGCCACTGATGTAGACCTACAACACTGATGTAGATTCTACAATTTTTGAGGTGATGCAAGGGGGTGAGGATATTTTTGGGGATCAAGACAGATTTGTGTAGGAGTCGAGGTGAGGTGGGTTTGAGGTTTGTGACAGGGTGGGAGGATCAGGTTGGTCGTAGCAGGGCAGGGTAAAGAAGGAGAAAGGCAAGGTAGGTAGACGCGACGATAGATGGAGACAGAGAACGATAGAAAGTGGGATCGTTTGAATTGAATTCATGGCTAGCAAAGCGAATACTAGCAAGGAAAACAGGGATTTCTGATCTGGAAGTTTTCAGTACACCAAAAGGAGAGAACAAAGAAAGGCGGGCAAGCGGAAAGTATAGTAGAACGTTAGAAAAGGATAGATTGAGGGTGAAGAGCAGGATCGATTGAGGAAGATATAGGGACAAGTTCGAGAAATCCAAAAATGGATGAGAAAAATGAGGGGACAGAAAGAGACAGAGCTGAGGATAAAGACCCGATGAAAAGGAAAGATAAAAAGAAACGCGCGAAATGATGATAGAAGTGATGGGGATGTATGAAGAAAAGCAGGAGAAAATGGTGCAGGGAATAAAGGAAGAAATTATACAGGAAATGGCCGAACTTAGGAAAGAAATGAGGAAATGGAAAGAAGTCAGGGAAAAGCTAGAGAAAAGGATGCAGATGTTGGAGCAAAGGCTAGAAAAGAAGGGAGAGCCTAATAAAAAGGTAGATGAGTTAGAAGGTAGAATAACAAAAATTGAAAGCTCAAACCGTGAGTTTGTAGGTGGAGAGAGTGGGAATGAGGGGAAGGAAAGACTGAGAAAAATAGAACAAAGAATAGAAAAGAAAGAGAGAGAAGAAAGAAATAGAAACATAGTGATAAAGGGTCTAAGATTAGAGGGGAAGAAGCTGATGGAAGGAGTGGAAGAAGTACTAAAAAGGATTCATGCTAAGGTAGAGATAGAGGAAGTGCGAAGTGTAGGAAGGGAAGAGTGAAGAGGTGAGAGAATGGTACTAGTGAAACTAAAGGAATGGGAACATAAGAGGGAAGTGATGACAAAGAAGAGGGTGTTATGTAGAAAAACGGAGAGAATAGAGGATGATTTGACATGAGTAGAATGGAACATGCAGTATAAGTTAAGGAAAATAGCGGAAGAGGAAAGAAAAAGGGAAAAAGAACATGGGTTAAGTATGAGAGAATACAGATAGAAGGTGTATGGTGGAATTGGACGAGAACAGGGAAGAGTTAGTAAAAAATTAGGTATCGGAAAACTAGAAGAGGAAGGAACGGGAGGTAGAGAAATAAGAAATAGTGCTAGATGAAAAGGGATGGGAAAGAGTAAGGGGAAGATCACCAAGAGGTTACAAGTGGCAGGTTCAAAATGCAAAGATGAAGAATAAAAAGGGCACAGCAATGGGAGGAATAGTGATGGGAGTAAGGAACGAATGTATGGCAGAGAATGATAACAAAGAGGTAAAAGAACATGAAGAGTGATTAATATTAGAAGAGATAAATATGGGGGATGAGTGAAGAAGTAGTAGTAAAGAAGATGGAAGGTAGTAGCGGTTGATGTGAACGGTGATATGCAGAAGAAATCAGAGGAGATGAGAGAACTGATGGAAGAAAATAAGCAAGAGATTAGGGTTATAAAAGTAGGTGATTTAAATGCAAGAACAGGAGATAGAGGAGGAAGAGAATGGGATGGAGAGCGAGGAAGAAAATCCAAAGACAATATACTGAATAGGGAGGGAAAGACGTTACTCAAAAGGCTATGTGAGATGGGATGGTTTATCCTAAACGGAAGTATAGAGAGGAATGAGGAGGTGTAATATGAACGTTCAGGATGAAAGAGGGGAGCGGTAATTGATTATGTGGTAGTGTACGACGAAGTAAGAGAGAAGGTTAAGAAACCAAAGGTGGGGAACTATATAGATTCTGATCACTTTCCCATAATAGTGAAAGTAGAGGGAGAAATAAGTAAAATCAATAAGGCTAAAAAGGAAGCAAAAGTAGAAAGAACAGGAAGAGGGGATTGTTCAATGGAAGGTAAAGAACAGTTTGAAGAAAAAGTCAGGAATATCAAAATGGGGGAAGGAAATGTAGGAAGTGGATGGGATGAGGAGTGTGAACAGAAGAAGAAGGAATTGAGAAGGGTATTAAGAAAATGGAGAAAAGGGACAAGTAGTGGAGAAGAATATAGGAGAAAAAAGAATGAGTATACTGAGTTCTGTGATAAAAAAAAAGGAAAATAAAAGGCTTGAAGAAGAAGCGGAGAAGGCTAGGCCGAAAGAAGATATTTTATGGAATTACTAGGAGGGGTAGAGAGGAAAGTTAGGTATGGATGAGATTAGGATTCCAAATGAACAATGGAAATATAGGGGGAAAAAATTGAAGGAATGGGCGTGGATAATGTGCAATAGAGTATGGAGAGGAGAGGGGTGGCCAGAGTTAGTGAAAGAAGGAGTAGTGATACCAATAGTAAAGAAAGGCAGAGGGGAGGAGGTTAAAGATTCTAGAGGAGGGACACTTATTCCAACACTGTATAAAGTATATGTGACAGTTTTATCGAAGGTGTTAAAAAAAGAAGTTGTAGAGAAAAAGATAGAGCCACCGAATCAAACAGGGTTTATGAAAGGGATGGGGTTAATGTACAATATACATATTCTGAAATACTTAGTAAATAAGAGGATTAAAAGGCAGAAAGGGGCAATGACAGCAGTGTTCGTAGACTTGAAGGCGGTGTTTGACCCATTACACCGAGGCGAGATAGAAAAAATTATAGTGAAAAAGGGGATACGAGAAGGATTAATAAAGAGAGTATCGGCAATTTTTAGAGAGACAAAAAGCAAGGTAAAGGTAGGAGAGCAAGTAGGAGATAGTTTGTGGTTGGTGAGAGGGGCAAGGCAAGGACGCCCTCTGATCCCACTTTTATTTAATATATTGATATCAGTCTTGGAAGAACAAATGAAGAGAAAAGGGTGGGAAGGAGTTAGGTTAGGGAACGAAAAGATATATACACTGGAATACGCAAGACGATATAGTGTTGATGGCAGAGGATGAAGAAGGGATGGCAGGCTTAAATACAGGTTTAGGGAAATAATTGGATGGAAAAAAGTTGAATTCAAATGTAGCGTTTTCCTCTATTAGTGTTTCAGCACTCTCATACTGTCATAAGTTCCTGCTCCAGACACTCCCTCTCCCCTGGAGACATCCGTATACCAGATTTTCCCCTGGAGAAGCGGGTTACTATTTTCTTTCCACAGATCCCTGATTGGGATACAGACGCGGAAAGCTTTGGTGAAGTTGAAGCGTTTTGTTATTTTAACTTGCCTCATCTGTAGAATCGGCAGCGTGCTGATATCACTCGGGTGTCTAGTGTGTTTACTCCCCAGAGTCCATCTATTTGCTTTTTGGAGGTGGCCCATCGCGTGCGCCGCTCTGGCGGTTATCGCAACATGTAGGTGTTCCGAACAGGGCATGAATCCTATCACCGCTGTGGGCGCGGTCCTCATTGCTCCCGTCAAATCCCTAAATGCTAGCGTTTGTAATCTTCGCAGCCTGTCCTGCATCGTTTTAAATTCTGCATTTTAGGCCCTGGCCCCTACGTAAACCCAAAGCCTCATGACCTCTACGATGCGCAGCGCCGACCTTATAAGACCCATCAGCGTTTTAAGCTGAGCCCCCCTAACTAGGATCGCAAAGTCGTCCGCATGTCCTTGGGTATAGTACCCTTCTTTATTTAGCCTTCGAAGGAGGCCGTCCACTATAATGCACTACATGAGGGGCGACAGGATACCCCCCTGTGCGGCAACCCCGCGGACCTATCCTCCTTACTAGACCTTCACCCCATCTGGTTTCGAGTCTTCGTTAGCGTAGCATGCACGCCACATCTCAAAGCCTCTCGACAGATGACTTCTGGAGGAGCGTTGCTGAAGGTACCCTCTATATCCAGAAAGCGCCCACAGCATACCCCTTTTGTTCCAACTGCTGCTCCAATTTTGTCAAACAGTATGAAGCGCAGTTCCTATCAAGCAGCCTGCCTGAAGAGCATGCTGCCCTCTATGAAGCGGGGAGGCCAAAATCACCTCATCCCAAATGTATCTCTCGACCAGCTTCTCTAGCGTCTTCAGGATAAAAGATGTTAGGCTGATTGGTCGAAAACTTTTGGCAGCAGTGTAACCCTCCCTCCCAGGTTTGTGTGTGGAGGCCACTCTGCCATCCTTCCATGCGGATGGCACGTGTTTAAGGGCTATACTTGCCATGAATAATTTCGCCAGAGGAAAGCGCTGGATAGGTGCCATCCGCTCCTAGTGATTTGAAGGGGCATAAAGACCCTACGGCTCATTAAACCTTTCTGTTCTCAGCGACCTTAGCGCGAAACTCCAGTCGGCCCTCTCCACCCCCTGGTCCCGGTCCTCCTCCTCTTGGTCGGTTGGGATTCGCTGAAAACCCGGAAAGTGAACATCTATCAGGTGATTCAGCGTTGCCTCTTCATCTTCGGCAAACTCACCATTATCGAGCCTTATGAGCGCGAGGCCAGCTTCCGGATTTTTCGCTAGGATCTTGTGGAGCTTCCCTGTTTCCGGAATGTTTTTCGATTCCTCGAAGAAGCCCCTCCAATCTTCCTGCTTTTAATTTATTATATTTTTATTTTATTCGCACTGAGCCGTCTTATATATGTCCCAGTCCGAAAGCATTTTAGTTTCATTTCCCTATTGCACAACATTCTTGTATTCCTACGGAGTCTCTCCAGGTGGGTGTTCCACCATTCTGCTCCCTTCCTAGACTTGATCATGCTTGTAGGGCAATTTTTCTCACATGATGTTGTAAAAGCCCTTCGCAGAAAATCCGCGGCGTGCTCCAACTCATCAATGGTACCATTGCTTGAAGGGAATTCCGCAAGACTTCCTTCGAGTTCCTCTTTATATGAGTCCCAAAGTGTATTTCTGGTGTGTCTGATATTAGAAACCACCAGTTTTCCTAGGGTTAATCGGAACACAATGTGTTTGTGGCTCGAAAGAGACTCCTCATCGGAGGCTTTCCAATCCACTACCCTGCTCCTCAGTGCACCTGAACATAGAGTCAAATCGAGAACCTCAATCCTGTTTTTAGTCTGGATTGTGGGAGTATCACCCCGATTCAGAATCTCCAGCTCTGTGCTTGCTATGTATTCAATTAGATCCCTCCGTCTGTCATTGATGTTTGTGCTTCCCCACACCGTGTGGTAAGAGTTTGCATCAGAGCCCAACAGCAGAGGTATCTTGTTCTCTTGACAATACCGAATTAGAGCCTCCACCTCTCTGGGAGGCGGAGGTCTCTCGGTATCGCCAGGGAAGGAAGCCGAGGCAATAAATACCTCTAGCTTTTCTCAGCTACTGCTCCTGAGTCTCACGTTATTAACGGTGAAATCTCTGGAGCATAATTTAGGCACCAAGATCGCATCCACACCCTTGACGGCTATGAATACCCTTGGCATTTTTTCGAGTGGCCCCTTATATATGGAACCACATTCTGACAGGCCACAAATCCTTTCCCTGTATAACCAAGGTTCTTGGATTATGACGATCCCTGTCTGCACCACGGACATGCGTCTGGCTAGAACCGCCGAGGTGCCTTTGCTGTGGTGCAAATTAATTTGCGTAATGGAGATTCCCGCCTCAGCCATTAAGAGGCTACTTCGTGGCATCTCCGGACGCTTCTGGGACCCCTGCGGATCCTAGTTGGGTCACCCGGAAGGGCTCCACCATCTTTACTACTTCGCACCGCCTCTGGTGGGCTGCCCCCTACGGAGCCTCCCACTTTTGGCAGTGGTTTGAGAGAGAGACCCGAAGCGGATCCCTCATCGTTTGTGTTTTGTTTGTTTGAATTATCGGGTAACATTTCTGTCCCACCAGAAGCCAGGGAAATGAGAAACACCCACCACAGAGCCCTGCTTGCAGAGGGCGGGTCTACATACTATGGGATTCGTTCTGGTGTCCCAAAGTCCCCGTTAAGGCACCTTTTTCAAAAACCCTACCTATCCACCTCTCCTGAGGGGGGCAGGCCCGGATGTCAATGGATTTGTTAATCCTGGTATCATTCAGCTCTCGACACGGCGATCACATCTTAGCTTGGGAGCATGAGAACTCGCGCTCTCGAAATTCCAGTGGGCTTTGCCATTACCCCCTGGAAGGACCGCTCCTCAGTTTGAATCTCACCGACCAGAGTCCATCAGTTTCCCATAGTAGCCACACCTCGCGACATAGCCCGTCAGGTTCACCTATATCAGAAGGAGGTAATAAGTAGAAAGAGACAACTTATATTGAAAGCATATTTTTATTTCATCATAATTACATACATAAGAAATTGAATACACATTATTAAAAAAAGAATTGAGTATTATATTATATTGTGAGAGCTGAAACCGAAAAAGAAGGGTTATAGAAGAATTTGGCGGGAATTGATTACGCGTCTTTAGGATGTCAGAAAGATGATTGTCCACTTTGCTCAACTGAATTCTGAGAATTTCATCTCCCACATTAATCACATGCTAGAAAAATTAGTAATCTAGTTCGATATTAATTTCTTTACTAGTTAGGATTGTATTACAGATAAGATTTTTACACTGATTTTCTCATATCCGCCCTATCATAACAAATTCGGTTATTCCTCAAGTACACATTTTTCACGTGGAACACTGACCGGCAAGGAATACAAAACAAAAATTCAATCATCTGTTTCTTTTTATAGAGCTGAGTTCGCAGTTTGAGCGTTTACCTGAAGGCGATCCTATTCCGTATGTTCCTCGCTCCGGACCTTCTGTTACTCTTGATAGGTCCCTTCCTCCTGCCACACCTTGTCCTCCGGATTCTTCTGTAAGCTCTCTTCCTCCTGCCGAGTGTTCTCATCGTGCCAGCTCTAAGTGACCTTCTGCCAGGCTACCTTCTTTACGCGTACTTGAATACGAAGTGAAACAACTTAGATTTGTTCGGCTTATTCCCACCACGAATCCGAATCAGCTATTCCAAATCCGAAGATACACTTTTCCTCGTGATAAACCAATACAAGTGAGAAGATAACGTCAAGTCCTTGGGCCCATGCCAACCGAAAAAGGAATGCTATTAGCAGCGTCCAATTGTGACGTCTTTGCAATATTAGAGAGAAATAATACAAGACTTCCTGGAATATTCACAACAAGGAGTGGCATTTTAAAACGAGCAAAAATAAGCATGTACAGCGGCGAGGTTAAAGATATGATCACAGAAGAAATGGCGGAATCTCCATCAAGCAGCCCTTATCCAATCTCGAAAAATTTTGGAATACTATTTGTAAATGACACTTAGCAACAACATTAATATAATCAAAAAAAAAATGCCAAATAAAAATATAGAATATTTTTTGTGATCCAAAATAGGATCAAAATTTTGCAAGTAACTGGTAACCACAATGAAAAGTTGATGCATTATCGTTCTCAAGGTTTCAATCTACATCTCCCGATGCCTCTTTTCTTGGAAACAGGTTGGAAAATGTTGATTCCCATCTCCTAGTGAAAACACGTGTTGAGGAGATGGTCTTTATTTCATAAAAATGAATTTTCATTTTCAAAGGTTGATGTTTCGACCAAGAAAGATTCTCCAGTCATGAGGGGAAAAAATGTCAACCAAATTTTGGATTTTCCGAACTGAAATAAAAAACCAGTGGACGTTCGGACCAGAAAGAAATTACTTTCAATAGATCTTTTTTCGGTGCACAATTTTCGTCTATTCGTTTTTTTCGTAGCTTGTTTTGTTTGTCCAAAGAAATTTATTTTTTATTCTTAATGTTAAAAACAAAAACTGCGAATCCTATCCAAAAGCAATTATGAAAAGATTGTTAGATCTTTTGTGGGTGCACAATTTTTGTCGATTGATATTTCTTCTTCATTTCTTGATAAATAAAAAATTGGGTACATATTCGGGAAAGAGATAAACAAGTTATAAGAATAATCTCCAGAAACTCTAAATTTTTGATAAATTTATATTTTCAAAAGCTCACGATTTTATTCAAATATTGTGTTATATTGATGTTATTTCACCCCGGAAACCTCATATAATTTTGTTACTTACAATGATTCAGATTGAAATTTTATCAATTCTGATGTCAGCACAGTTTTACTGTTATAGTACGCAAGCTTTGCGTAATTCTTTTCCTATTCCCTGACTTTACCATAACTATTGTTTTCTAGATCATGAATAATGTTAATGATTATTCACATGAAATCCCTTTATTTTCCTCAGCATTTTTGAGGAAAGGCATACATTGACTACAAACAACTGCTTCCTTCCGTACAACATGATCATTTGCTTGAAGTCTTGAAAATTTTCAAAACCTGATGATGTTTCGGGGTACATGAATCGAATAGTTTCATCATAGACAACCAAAGACCAGGACAGTACGAATTACGGCAGCTCTCTTTCAAGGACTCCTTCAGTGCATTATTGTTCTATTTTTAGCATTGAACCCACTTAGAAAAACTCTGAATACCAAGTCTCGTGGGTTCAGAATACATGCTAATGAGGTATGGTCATCAACCGACCTGCCTTCTATACATGGATGACCTGAAGCTGTCGGCTAGTTCAAACCAGAAACTGCAGCGAGCGATCGATGTTATTCTTGAATCTAGGGGTATTCAGCATACGATGGTCAGGAAAATCCTAGTGATTGCCATCACTGCAAGACTCAGATTGGTTGTGAAAAGGTAATCCAACTTGATAATCGAGATCAGGGCAATCAATACTTATGCCATCCCTGTTTACACGTACTATTTTGGTGTATCAAATGACTTTGACGAGTTAACAAGAACCATCTGCGTCAAAATGGCGAAGCACCGAATGCACGACAGTAATTCGGCGATCGAACAGGTAGTTCTACCACAAAATAGAGGGGTAAGGGGCGTTTTGGATGTCCAGAAACTGTGTAAGTCACAAGTTATATCGTTTGGAGACGTTTCTAGCAGATGGCGAGATGCTCGGCTCTGCAACACCAGCTTCAGAGAAGATCTCGATTACACGTTCTTGAATTTGGCCTCAAAAGAGACCTTGAATATCGGAGCAGAAACCATAGAAGAAGTAGAAACGCAATGAGGACGAGCACCCCAAGACGCTAGATCAACGTAATGTGGACAGGGAGGCATTCAATATTTGGCTGAAAAAGTTCGCCCTGTTTCCAGAAGCTTCCATAATCGGTAACGCACAGACATAATGATGTGGCGGGCATTCTACATCAACAGCTGGTCCTAAGCTTAGAAATCTTAACAGGATGGATGCTTTTCTACAGATAAAGCAGCGTCCGTTCTATAAAAGAAATATCGCATCTTATAGTGGGATCTTACTCTCCAGACGGATCATTATATCCAAGCCACTCAAACCGACATTGTTATGCGTGAGAAAAAGAGGCAGAAGTAGTAGTCAGAAGGTTACTGGCAGCAGCTCAGGAAGCGGTTTTATTAAACACCTGTCACTTAACTCAGCCCCTATCTGATGATGTAAAACTGAGATCAATCGAGGACAAGATAAAAAAAATGGAAACTTCAGGTTCGTCAACAGCCGACCCTGCACTGATAAATAATGGATATAAATCTTCGGGCCGTTATGATTGACTATATAAATTTTTCATATGTGAACGGATTTCGGTCGAAAGTAAACGATTATATAAATTGTCATATCAGCTGTAATGAATGTCGTATTTACATTTTTTGCTTGAAACTGATTCTGATGAACAGTAAACATCTGATAAGGACAATGTTGACACGTGTAATCTAAGAGATAACAACTATGGGATATACTATATAATCTGACGAATCAAGCACGCGAATATTTTTCAGTTACATTGTAAATTGAATTCTTTAACAATAGATCAATTAATTCTCCCTCTATAATTAGAGAAGATGAGGATTTTCTATAAGTTCGTTCTATTCCTGTCGGTCATCCTCAATGCTCTCGGTGAATATAATACTTTAATAATCAGTAATTCCTCAAGTGAACATTTTTTCCGTGGAGCACTAGCCGAGCGAGATTACACAATGAAATTTAATCCTCTGTTCCTTGTTGTAGAGCTGAGTTCACACTTCGAGTGCTTACCCAATGGCGATCCTATTCCGAATGTTCCTCGGTCCGGACCTTCTGATTCTATTGAAAGATCTCTTGCTCAGGTTAGACCTCATTCTTCGGGTTCTCCTACAAGGTCTCTTTCTCCTGCCGAGCCTTCACTTCGTCTCAGGTCTAAGTCTCCTTCTGCCAGGCGATCTTCGTTACGCGTACTTGGATATGAAGTGGAACAACTTAGATTTGTTCGGCTTATTCCCAACACGAATCCAAACCGGATATTCGAAATTTGTGAATACACCTTTCCTCGCGATAAACCAATAAAAGTGAGAGGAGAACGTCAAGTCTTTAAGCCTATGCCAACCGAAGAAAAATTGGTATTAGCAGCTTCCAATGGTGATGTATTTGCAATATTAGAGAGAAATAATACAATGATACGTGGAATGTTTACAACAAGAAATTACATTCCAATACGGGCAAAAATAAACATGTACAGCGGCGAGGTAAAAGATATGACCACAGAAGAAATGGCGGAATCTCCAGTAGGCAGCCATTATCCGATCTCAAAGAATTTTGGAATACAATTTGTAAACGACATTCAGCCACACCATTAATTAAATGCATCTAAAAAGTAGAACTGTATCGTAATATCGTTTGTGATCCGAAGTAGGATAGAAACGTTTCAAACAACTTGTAATTACAAATAAAAATTAATGTCTTATGATTCTCAAGGCCTCAATCTACGCGCCTCAGTATCTCTTTTTATAAAACACGTTGATTAATTTTGATCTTTACCTCCTTATCAAAATACGTAGTGGGACTCTGGTCGTGGGGGCTAAGGTTGAGGGTACCGGGACAAAATGTCCGAACCAAAATGTCCAGGCCAAAATGTCCAAAGTTATTTAATGTCCAAAATAAATATTTTGCCAGAATGTCTAAAGTTATTTAATATTCGAAACACAAATTTTGTTTGACGTTCTACATGTACCCGGTTGTGTTTTTTGTTTTGTTTTTTCATTTATAACCTTCTCGTTAAGTCATTCAATCGTGGTTTCTCAATAGTATAGCATTTTTTATATTTTCTTCAAAAATTATCGTAAATTTCCATTTTGACAAATGGAGGGAATAAGCTAGGATAGAAGAAGAGGTTTGGAAGGTGGTAAATAAAGAGAGAAGAAGAAGGAAAAGTGTAAATCAGGATATTGAGATGATAGAATGGAGAAAATATTGTATGGAATCACTAGGAGCGGTAGAGAGGAAAGTTAGGAAAGGAGAAAAAGATGGTAGGGAAACAGATGAGGAGGAGGACATTACAAGAGAGGAAATAGTCAAGGTATTAGGGATGCTCAAAGATGGGAAGGCACCTGATATAAATGAGATTCCAAATGAAGGATGGAAATATGGGGGGACAGAATTAGAGGAATGGGCATGGATAATGTGCAATTGAGTATGGAGAGGAGAGGGTTGGCCAGAGCAATGGAAAGAAGGAGTACTGATACCAATAGTGAAGGAAGGAAGAGGGGAGGAGGTTAACGATTATAGAGGAGTGACACTTATGTCAACACTGTATAAAGTATATGTCACTGTTCTATCGAAGAGGTTAGAAAAAGAAGTTGTGGAGAAAAAGTTAAAGCCACTGAATCAGACAGGGTTTAGAAAAGGGATCGGGGTAACGGGCAATATATATGTTCTGAACTACTTAGTAAATAAGAGGATTAAAAGGGAGAAAAGGTCATTAAAGCAGTGTTCATGAACTTGGAGGCGGCGTTCGACTCATTAGATTAAGGCGAGATAGAAAACGTTATGGTGAAAAAGGGGATACGAGAAGGATTAATGAAGAGAGTATCGGAAATTTTTAGAGAGACAAAAAGCAAGGTAAAGGTAGGAGAGCAAGTAGGAGACTTGGAAGAACAAATCAAGAGAAAAGGGTGGGGAGGAGTCAGGTTAGGAAACAAAAAGATATATACACTGGCATACGCAGACGATATGGTGTTGATGGCAGAGGATGGAGAAGGGATGGCGGACTTAATTACAGGATTAGAGAAATACTTAGATGGAATAAAGTTGAATTTAAATGTAGAAAAGACAAAGATAATGAGGTTTAGAAAAGGAAGGGGAAGAAAGAAAGAATGGACGGGGAGATGGAAGGGGAAAAAATTAGAAGAGGTAAAAGAGTTCAAGTATTTGGGATATATCTTGCAAGCAAATGGAGACCATAGAGCTCATATAAGAGAAAAGATGAAGAAGCAGCAGGGGCAATGAAGCAGATGTGGGGAATAGGAGAAAGAACGTTAAAAAAAAATTGGAGAAGGAGAATGTGGTTATTTGATACGCTGGTATGGCCGGTATTAGGTTGTGGAGCAGATATATGGGGATAGAAAGAAAGGAAAGCAATTCAAAGTTTACAAGAAAGGTATATAAGGAGGACGCTAGGGGTAGACTGGAGGACGCCGGGATATATGGTGAGAGAAGAAGCGCAAAGGGATAAATTGCGTACTAGGGCGGGAAAAAGGGCAAGGAATTTTGAGACGAAGCTGAGAGAGGGAAAGGGAGGGAAGTTAGCGAGGAAGTGTTTGACGGAGGTAGAAGAAAGGAGAGGTAGCGCTATGGAATTAACGAGATGGTAGGAAGGAAGGGATGGGGAGAGAAACGATGGACCAGAATAGCAAGATTTAGATTGGGAAACGAGGTAAGGGCAAGTATGTATTGAGAAAAGAAAGATAACAGGAAGTGCAGAATCTGTGAATGGGAAGAGGAAACATGAAAGCATGTATGGGAAGGATGTAGGAGAGGAATGGAAGATAAAGAAAGCTGGCAAGAGAATGTGGTAAAGATTCTAGGGGAGGATGGTTTGGAGGAAGAGTGGATGGAGGAGTTAGAGGGTGCTAGGGGAGCAAATTAAAAAGAATGAAAGAATGAATGCAAAAAAATGGCGAAATGGAGGTACAAGAGAAGTGAAAGAAAAAGGAAACGGAAGTCGCTTGAATTAGAAGCATAAAGATTTGTAAGCAATGGTTATGTAATAGCATAAGTAAATTAAGATGCGTTTGCGCTTCCACTCTCTCTCTCTCTCTCTTTCTCTCAATCTCTCTTGCACTCTCGCTTTCAATCACTCCCTCACTCGCTCGCTAACACGTCACAAATTGCGCAATTGTAAAAAAATAGAACTAAGACTTTAGATATAAAATTCTCTGTAAATAGGTATAAATAACTGTAAATAGTAAGAATAAGATTTTATAAAACATGTAGAAGGAAGATTTGTAAGAAATGGAAGTCATGTAAACCCTTAGGGGATACATTATGAATAAAGAAGCAGAAGAAGAAAGAAGGTTCCATATGAAACAAAAATGAAACTTTTTGGAAAATTTAAATAAGAATATTTGAAACGAGAAGAATCAGTGATTCCAAGAACCAAGTCGGAATTGAATGTAATTTTCCGCAGTAATTCGAAGTACGCTCTGCACGCAGTCATTCGCAATCGTCTAAGATCCATGCCTTATTATTTCATCTTGCTTCTAAAAAATGACTGATCTCATTACATGATTTTCGAAATAATATTTTTTCGTACAATAAATAGAAAAAAACAATTTATGTAACAAAGTTTCGGACTCATCCATTTTTATTTCTTGAGTAATAAGGTAAATTCACGTCTGGTAATGAGGTATATTTTTGCAATCTTAGAATGTGAATGTGAATTACTAATGACATTAGCGAATATAAGAGTATATAATTTGTCATATCAGTTTTAATGAATTTCGTAATTGCACACATTTCTTGAAATTGACTAATAAAAACTAAGCATCTGAGAAGTACGATCTTGATACGTGTTATCTAGAAGATAACGAATACAGAATGTACTACATATGCAACCCCAAGAATTAAGCACATGAATATTTATTGGATACATTGTTAACTGAATTCTTCATTAAAACATTCATCAGTTCTTCCTCTCTCACTAGAAATAATGAGGACTTTTTATACTCTCTTTTTATCCTTGGCGGTTATCCTGAATACTCTCGGTGAATATAATAATTTGATTTATCTATAATTTCAAGTACTTTTTCAAGCTATAGGCAAATCAGAATTTGTGCGATTCATTCTACTTTATAATGCGATGTCTATTTTTGCAATTTTTGTACACTATCTCCCTGAAGTAAGGTAATAGTTGATGCGATTCAACAAAAATAGTGATTTGAAAAAAACTATTGTTGTTTATATTCATTTTTCTTTAGGATTTCAAAATTATGAACAAATAATTAATGATCATCAACCAAGATAATTTCTTGAATAGAATTCCGTCTTTCTTGAAAGTCGAATAAAAGAAGGGTAGAATCATTAGGAGAACTTCAACCGTATTGACTTTTTATATTAATTATTATCAGTTCGGTAATTATCTTTGGACAGTTCGAATTATTTTACAGGAAGCTAGATGGAAGAGAATATACAAAGAAAATTGATTCCTGTGTTTCTTGTTGCAGAGTTGAGTTCACAATTTGAGTGTTTGCCTAATGGCGATCCTATTCCGAATGTTCCTCGTTCCGGATCTTCTCGTTTGCCTGAAAAGTCTCTTCCTCTTGTCAGTCTACGTTCTCCGGATTCTCCTGAAAGGTCTCTTCCTCTTGCCAGACCTCATTCTCCGGGTTCTCCTACAAGGTCTCTTTCTTCTGCCGAGCCTTCACTTCGTGTCAGGTCTAGGTCTGCTTCTGCCAGGCTGCCTTCTTCACGCGTTCTTGGATATGAACTGGAACGACTTAAATTTGTTCGGCTTATTCCCAACACGAATCCGAACCGGCAATTCGAAATCCGACGATACACTTTTCCTGGCGATAAAGAACTTTATTTGAGAGTAGAACGTGGTCTCCTCAAGCCCATACCAACCGAAGAAAGAATGGTACTATCAGCGTCCAACGGTGACTTATTTGCAATATTAGAGAGAAATAATACAATACTTCGCGGAATGTTCATGAAAAGTAGTAAAATTCAAAAACGGGCAAAAATAAACATGTTTAGCGGTAAGGTAAAAGAAATGACCACAGAAGAAATGACGGAATCTCCAATAGGTAACCATTCTAAAATCTCAAAGAGTTTTGGAATATTATTTTTGAGTGAAATTCAGGAACACCATTAGAAACACCAGTTATACAGAATGAACTTCAGGAGCTCTAAATTTCAAATAAATTTTGATTTTCAAAATGTCGAAAGTTCATTCAAATATTGTGTAATATTGATGTTATTTCACCTGGGAAAGCTTATATTATGTTATTACTCACTATGATTCAGATAGAAATCTGATCTATTCTGACGTGAGCACACTTTTATTGTTATAAGTACGCAAGCTTTGCGTAATTCTTTTTCTATCCCCAGGCTCAATAATAAATTTTGTTTTTAAGATTAAAAATAATGTTGATGATTAGTCATATAAAATCCCTTCATTTTCCTCAAAATTATTAAGACCCTGTAAAATCTATTCGAATTCATTGAAGTTTGGTAAATTTGAGTGAAGTCATTCTACTCTCTATTTATACCATTATTTCCGTACAAATAGTCTCTTTTCCGTAGGTCCTATTCGTAAAATAAAATCTGACTATTCGTATCAAAATTTTGGTTTACGTTGCCACTGCGTTTTAGTACCAGTATCAGTTATAAAAGGATTCCTGAAGAATGTGGCGTTGAGGAAACACTAATTGACAAGAATGAAAGAAATTTGTTGAGATGGTTTGGACATGTTGAGAGAATGACAGAAGAACGATTGAAAAAATAGTATATCTGGGTAAAACGAATAGTAGCTTACCCAAAAGTAGATCGCGGAAAGAATGGTGAGAATGTGTAATTGAGACTCTGAGGTGACAAGATAGAAAAAGCCACAGAAGCACAAAAGCTTGCATCAGAAGATGGATTGACGTCAAAGAAGCCAGAGTTGTTTGCCAGGACCGAAAAGTGTCAAGAAAAATACTTTATAAGGAATGTTTGATGAAGAGCAAGCAATAACCTTGGAATGGAGATTAATTGCATTACAGATTGAGATGTTTCAGCGGTTTTGGAATGGGTCAGTAACTGGGAAGCTCCAGTTCCGAACATGGTGCAAAATTTCTGATATATCTAACTGACAAAGGGTCATCCTGAGAACCAGACGCTCAAGATCCATCTGAATCAAATCATAGTCACCATAGAGGCTGTTGCCATGACGCAAGCACGTAAACAACAAAGAAAATTGCAGAGGGATTCATTGACATTAAGCAACTGCTTCGTTACGTACAACATGATCATTTGCTTGAAGTCTTGGAAATTTTCAAAACCTGTCCACGAATCCTGGACTTTCTAAGTAGTGTGATCAAACTTTGGGGTACAAGAATCGAATATTTTTATCATAGACAACCAAGGATGACTAGGACAACACGCATTACGGCAGGTCTCTTTCAAGGAGAATCCTTCATTGCATTATGGTTCTGTTTGGCATTGAACCCAGTTAGTAAAACACTAAATAGCAAGTCTTATGGGTTCAGAATACATGATAATGAGGGATGACCATCAAGTGACCAATCTTCTATACATGGATGACCTAAATCTGTCGGCTAGTTCAAACCAGAAACTGCAGCGAGTGATCGATGTCACAAAGCCATTTTCCAATGATATCCATATGGAGTTTAGACTAGATGAATGCAGAACAGTGCATTAATTTGGAGGAACATTAGGAGCCGCAGAGCAAGAGAATGAGAATAAGAATGACATCGGGGCAATGTCTGAAGACGAGTCATATAAATATCTGAGTATTCTTAAATCTGGGGGTATTGAGTATACGATGGTTAAGAAAAGCCTAGTGACTGCCGTCACTACAAGACTCAGATTGGTTCTAAAGAGTTCTCTCAACTTGATAATCGAGATCAGGGAAATAAAAACTTATGCCATCCCTGTTCTCACGTACTATTTGGTTTATCAGAAGTTCCAACACAGACCTTGGAGGGTGAACAAAAACTATCCGTGTCATAATGACGGAGTACCGAATGAACCACAGCAATTCGGCGATTGAACGGGTAGTTCAACCACAACATAGAGGGGGTTAGGGCGTTGCTGATGTCCAGAAACTCTGTAAGTCATAATTTATATCGTTTTGAGACTGTCTTAGAAGGAAACGAGATGTTAGGCTCTACAAAACCATCTTGAGAGCAGATCTCGATTACACTTTCTCAAGTTTGTCCACAAAGGAGACATTGAACAACAGAGCAGAAACCATAGAAGAAGTAGAAATGCGATGGAGAGAAGCACCACAAAACGGTAGATCCACATAAAGTGAACAGTGGGGCATGCAATATTTAGCTGAAAATGGTCCTGTTTCCAGAAGTTTCCACAATCAGTGCCGCACAGACATAATAATGTGGCGGGCATTCTAAATTAACAGCTTGTCCTAAACTTCAAGATCGTCAAAAGACGACACTGAAATGATAAATAATAAATACAAATCTTTGGGCTGTGATGATGGACTATATAAATTTTCCATGTTAGAACGGATTTTGGTTGAAAGTAAAAGACGACGTGAATTGTCTTTAATAGCTATAATTAATTTCGTAATTACATTTTTTGCTTCAAACTGACTCGAATGAGAAGTAAACATCTGAGAAGGACAATCGTGACACGTGGAATCTAAGAGATAACGAATATAGGATATACTATATAATCTGACGAATTGTGCACGCTAATATTTCTTAGTGACATTGTTAATTGAATTCTTCAGCAATAGATCAACTAATTTCTCCTCTATAATTAGAAAAAATGAGGATTTTCTATAAGTTCGTTCTACTCCTGCCGGTCATCCTCAATGCTCTCGGTGAATATGATGCTTTAATATATCTATAATGTTAAGTACATTTTCCAAGCTACACGAAAATCAGAATTTGTGCGATTTAATCTACATTCTATCCCGATGGCTATTTTCTTTCAAGCTTAATTTGAGTTCGTGCGAAATGAATACGAATTCAATCTGAATTCATTCGGTGAAATATATGATGTGATACAGAAAAAATAATTTGAAAAGTGTCCCTAGTGATGTGGAAGTCGTACCATATGTGAACGAGCAGTGAGCACTAGGTTGGTCGGAATTTTTCCTCTCAATTTTCACGGATATTTCCTCAAAATATGTTCCAATCCACAAGAAAAACTCTCGAAAATTATATTCAGAGTTTCCGAAAGTCCTATTAAGTTCAACATGTAATTCCCGTAAGGAAAAAATAAGTTTTTGTAAATTTTATTTAGAATCTTGAATATCAGGTTATCGAGTTGACCCTTATAATTTTTGTCGCAATTATATTCAGTGTGGTATTCAATGTTGAATAGTTTGACATGTTTGACAGAAAAGTAACTGTTCATTCACCAATTCTTTCTCATATCTGTCGCGTCATAATGAATTCTGTAATTCCTCAAGTAGAAATTTTTTCCGTTATAGAGCTGAGTTCACAGTTCGACTGTTTGCCTAATGGCGATCCTATTCCGAATGTTCCTCGTTCCGGACCTTCTGATTCGCTTGAAAGGTCTCCTTCTCCTGTTGGACCTCATTCTCCGGGTTCTTCTGGAAGGTCTCTTCCTCCTGCCGAGCCTTCTCTTCCTGCCAGGTCGAGGTCTCCTCCTGCCAGGATGCCTGCGTTACGCGTACTTGGATATGAAGGGGACCAACTTAGGTTTCTTCGGCTCATTCCCATCACGAATCCGAACCAGGTATTCGAAATTCGGAAATACACTTTTCCTCGCGATAAACCAATAAAAGTGAGAGGAGAACGTCAAGTCCTTGGGCCCATGCCGACCGGAGAAAAATTGGTACTAGCAGCGTCCAATGGTGATGTATTTGCGATATTAGAGAGAAATAATACAATACTTCGTGGAATATTTACAATAAGAGGCGGCATTCAAAAACGATCAAAAATAAACATGCACAGCGGCGAGTTACAAGATATGACCAGAGAAGAAATGGCAGAATCTCCACTAGGCAGCCCTTATCCAATCTCAAAGACTTTTGGAATACAATTTGTAAGCGACATGCAGCAACACCATTAATATAGGTTGAAATGAATTGTAAACCTAAATATAATATTATTTGTGATCCAAAACAGGATCAAAATTTTGCAAGAGCAGTACCCTCCGACTTATCGCACTACTAGATATGGCGCCGATCCCTCACTTGTTTTGCTTCTACTGCCGTCGTATGTAAGCGCACGCGTTTAACAAAATCTTCGCGCGTAAGCCTACTTTTTTCAAATATTAACAACCAATGTAACATACTTAAGGTTAACCCTTAATTCTTCCTCTAATTTTCAGTACCCGATTCATAAATGGCTAGTAATTCTAGACCGAAGAAGAAAAAAACTTAAATGCTTATCCAGATTTCTCAAGCATTCAACTTTTTTTCAAAAACCACTTGTAAGAAAACACTAAGTTTTCTAAGATTCGTAGGTCAAATCAGTATAATAACCTTTGAATATTCGCTCATACTTGTATACTCAACTGTCCAATTTTGACATTACATTTTTTGAATAGATTCGATTTTCTCATCCAATCAGATATGAGGATAAAGCGCAAGGGGAGAACGATTTTTGATATTGTAGGGAACTTACTTAACGCGAATCCTAGTGCCAGACTTTCGCGATTAGGGAGAGGGTACTGTAACTGCTAATTACAATAAAAAGTTCATGCATTATCGTTCACGAGGCTTCGATATTCTTCTCCCGGTGTCTCTCTTTTTTTTAAACAGTTAACAAATGTTGATTTTTATCACCTGATGAAATTTTCATTTAAAAAAGTTGAAGTTTCGACCAAGAAAGATCCTTCAGTCACGAGGGAAAAACATGTCAACCAAATTTTTGATTTTCCGAACTAAAATAAAAAAACCAGTAGACTTTTCGACCAGAAAGAAATTACGTTCAATAGATAGATAGCTCGAATACGTGAATTGTCTCTAGGAAACACACTTGATTCTAAATCCTTGCAACAACCGAAAAGTGGCCACACAAGCTTACACCATGATAGGGGCTGAACCGGCAGGAAGAAGCTCCATACCTCCTCAACCAAAGCAGCTTCACGCTACTACCTGAGTCCCCACTTCAATCAAAAGGAAAGGGCCTGAACCTAAAAAACAGAGAGAAACCTTCAAGGAGAATAAGCAGTGGGCGAAAATCATTTGATTACCAATGAAACCTCAAGGTCACTCAAAACAAGAATAACAACATCAAATAAATTATTAACATCCCGCCCGCCTCTTTCGCTGAACGAAACAAATTCCACTTATAAAGGTCAAGGGTTTCGTGATGTCCGCCATGAAGCACACAATAAATTCCCATGTTTGAGTGTCAAAGGTTCAGCTCAGCCCGCCATGAAGCACAATTAAACGCATTGAATCAGCGCACGACTGGTACCCAACACAATTTGGAGATGAGGTGATTCAAGGTCCTGAAAGAAGTTTGGATAGTGGCAGATCACACAAGTTCATTCTGTCCAGGACTAACATTCGTTATTCGTTCTAACGGCCATGTCTTACGTCGAAGTAGAGAAGGGTTGGCAATAAATACGATGTCTCCATTTCAAAGATTGCGTTTCAGCACAGTCCATTTCTTTAAATTTATTGCTCCTTTGGAGTAAATAATTAGGAAGTGGAGTATCTGACCTAACTTGAGCTTTCCCGAGATACTGCATCAAGATTTCTGCGACGATAGGGATAAGAATCAGCCAGCCAACTGGATGAAGAGGCCAGGAAATAGCAGCCAGCACCTTCTTTTAAGTGATCGGGTGTTCACTCTTGATTACTGATGCTTCCAATCGGAATTCGCCAGATACAGGATCCCAGGCGGCGCCCAGAGCGTTAACTAAGCCATCGGTCTCGAACTGAGGCCAATTTTATGTAGCATATCGCACGCAAAAATTCTATTTAAGAGAGGAGAGTAGTTGGAGGCCTACTTCTTCTGATGCATTTCTCCAGATTCCGACAGCTGAATCAGTTGATCTAAAAGTTTAATGGCAGAAACTTTATCACTCACGCCTTATAATATGACATCCGCTACTAGTTTCCTCTTACCGATACATTGAAGATCGACATCTCTTTCATCAACTCTGATGTGTCAATAAATCAGTTCAACATCAGCAAAGAAAACAATTCAAGGAAATCCCCATCACATCAAGACGGCAGCAAGGTTACTTTGCGGTTTCGGACCTGTGTACAAACAAATTATTCAAGAAAAGATCTGGAGAAAGCCTTTAACGATGTATTGAAGATAATGCGAGGTAAAGGACGACCAGTTGCATTTCACCAAACTGCACGATGTGGGATGTAGTAAGTGGGCCTGAAACTGGTAAGTGTTTCTGTGGGAGGAATAAGACACATGTGACCCAACCTGTCATAATCAGACATAAAACGCACATATTTCTCGTCAACAAGGTCTCCTCCAATCCTTAACATACGGAAACGAGTATCTGTTGAGCTCCTTGCAGAGATTATCCTGAAGTATGAAAACAGGATTGTTGAAGAGGGAGACGTAAACAGCGGAGCAATACAGGAATGATTATTTGTCGCTCAGCGGAAAACACAGCATTCTTTATATTTGTCGTCAAAGTTACAAACGATAATTGGGCCTTCGAAAGGTCCATGACTTTCATGATGGGATGTGTTCATAAATCTTTATAAACTGTGTGATGTTCGTAGACCTGTAACCAATCGTTAGCCGAAGTTAGCTTGTTGAACTCAACTGAAGATTCAAGCAAAATTGAATCACAAAATATCAAGAACAAAAATACATAATCTGTCATCGTGAATAAGTTAGCCATACCTGAGAGTCTGTCTGACGGCGCCTGCAATGTTCAAGCAATCAATATTTAATATGTCTGAAATGCCTGAGAGCCTGTCTCGAGGAGTTTCTAATATGGCAAACAATCACACAGTCAGTAGGTCAGTTTGTCATGCTTAAGAGTCTGCCTCGAGGCGCTTGCAATGTGGCAAACAATTCCACAGTCATTCAGTGAGTTCGTCATGCCTGAGAGCCTGTCTCAAGGCGTTCACAATGTTGCAAAAAATCCATCAGCAGTATGGTGGTCATGCCTGAGAGCTTGTCTCGAGACGTTTACAATGTTGAGAACAATCACACGGTCAGTGAGTAAATTTGTTATGCCTGAGCGCCTGTCTCTAGGCATTCGCAATGTTGCAAATAATCCATCAGCAATATGGTTGTCATGCCTCAGAGCTTGTCTCGAGACGTTTGCAATGTTGAGAACAATCACACAGTCAATTAGTTAATTTGTCAAGCTTGTACTTCCCCGCTAACCTACTATCCTGCTCGAAGGACCAAAAATGATACTGAACTGATGATGGACTGGCGTGGGGCAGCGAAGGAATCACGTTTGGTCATGTTAAAGTCAACGAGAAGGAAACAAGACAATTTATCACCGTTATTACTGAACAATTCTAAATACCTTTTATCGAATAAAGATTAATAAAGATTTTTGTAATTCATGGAAATTTATGCAAATTTTTGAACATTGTGAAATGTATAGAATTATGGGAATGCATGAAAACGTATGAGAAATTATGAAAACTTGGAACATTTAGACACTCATGAAATGTATGGAAACATCAAATTTGGGGACATTTTCGAATACTTTTGAAAGATATACACATTTTCTGAACTAGTGAAAATCTGATGAAGGCTGGTTCCCTTCTCAGTATACAACACAAACCAACCATGATATTTTCGGTTCAAGTCCTATCCCCACGCTCTTATTTTATTGACCAAAGTTTGGTGGGACTGACGTTCTAGCTACACTCTCCATCTTAAGACGAAAGGCTATTTATTTCGGACATGATTTCGACTTGCGAAACACATTTTTGGAAACAAGTTGGTAGTTGAGTGTACACTTTACACTTTTTCTAAGAGAATTAAAAATAATTCAGATACATTTTTCAAACAGAACAGTAATTTTATATACGGGAATCTTGAAAATTCCCGAAATTGAAGTAAATTGAAAACAAAGTGGAAAACTGGATATTCCACAGGCTAGCATTAAGATGAGAAGCACATCGGCGAAGTTTGGTGATTCCAAGGTTCCACGTCGATTTCAACATGAAAAAATATTCCAATTCATAGAGGGTCTAATATATTTAGCCTGATTTGGATATCAGAAGAAACGAAGTGCATAAGATAACTTATATTAAATTCATATTTTTATTTCTTTTTCATAATTGCGTAAATGAAAAATCGAATACATATTCCTATGAAGGTAGAAAGATGATTTTCCAATTAGGTAAGCTGAATTATGAAAATTTCTTCGTCCATATGAAATATACGGTAGAGAAATCATTAATCGTAACCTAGTTTGGTAATCATTTTTCAACAGTTCGACATGGTTTACGGAAAAGTAACTGTTCATTCACCAATTCTTCCTCATATCCGCCACATCGTAATGAGTTCAGTAATTCCTCAAGTAATTTTTTTTTCCGTGGAACGATAGCCGAACGACCTTCTTCGCACCCGTGGATGTGTTCAGGTCCAGTACTTCGCCTCAGTGCGGAGAACCAGCTCCCGAAGACAACTCCTTGCTCCAATAGCCGTTCTGATTGCAGCGGAGAACATTGATCTGCCCTCCGCTGCAGGCTCGACCTCAACGAGTACCTCTCCTTTTCTTGTTTCCCTCACACCCCTGACGTTAACACCAATGGTGTCGGGTTTCACCTTTTGTTTGAGGTCCTTCAGAACCTCTGTGTAGCTTGAATCCTCGGCCGGTTTTATCATAAACGCCTTGGATCTAGTACGCCTATTTTTCTCCTTCTTCTGTGAAGCTTTGCTCTTTGTTTTCACCTTTGTCTCTCTTTCTCATGATTTAGGGGTTGAAGTCTTCGGAACGTTGCTCCGGGACTGCAACCTCTTCGTCTCAGGCCTTAGCGTAGCAGACTCAGGGGGTATCAATGTAGGGTCTCTCGGCTTCTTCCCAGGTGTGCGAGCGAGTTTCTTCCCAGCTTTTTCTGCGGTTTAAACTGCTTTGCAGGCCATTACTCCGCGCCTTGCTTCTTTTGTTACCTTCTGCACCCTTTCAACAATTGTGTCCTGGTAACGGTTTCTGATCATGCGAAATTCTCCCTTTACGCCATCTATTGCAAAGTCCATATCGTTGAGCAGCTTTGCCGCATCTCCGATTCCCTTTCACACTGGAAGCCACATACTGCTTTTGGATTCGCTGAAACTCTTGAGCTCTCCAATAACTTCCTGTAACTCCTCTAGGCATTCCTTCAATTTGTTAGTCCTCGACTCAAAGCCCTCCCACATATTTTGGAGGAGAGACTGATCACGCCGATCGATCTTTTCTGTGACGTCCAAAGGACTTCCAAGCTCCTCATACACGCTCCTCTCCAAGTATACTTGGTTTCCCTCAAACTCCATGGAACGGCACTGACCATCGGGGCTGGAACTCGATCGGAATCAGTGAAGAGATTGCTACTTCCTTGGGGTATATTGTTTTGAACATACCTACTCATTTTTGGTTTTAATTCGGGGTTCCTTCCCCTAGCTGGTTTTGGTCCTCCCCGGTTATTAGATTTCCCTGTTACCACCCATATCTGGAAGGCGTTCCCTTATCCGCAACCTGGGGAGGCGCCCGATGGAGGACCAGCAACCCCACACGGGATGAAAATACGTAGCGGGACGATGGTCGTGGTGACTATGTCCTTGGACCCACTTTGTCGTCTTGCGGGTTCGATCCCCGCCTAGCTATGTGATAAACGCTAGCGTAGCAAGGGTGTTGCTTATCTCCGGAGAGTCGTGAGACCAATACCTTGAGAGAAAAATTATAATAATGCCGGCTGTCGAAGAGATTGGAGTGCTACGAATTGCAAGTACCCTCGAAATTTCGCAAAAGATTTCCCTGTCAAGGAAGCCTCTATCAGCTTCGTCAGTGAATGTTCTTCAGAGAATGGCAGGTTCTTCAGGAATGTTGTTCTCATCCCAGGAAGCGATAAGCGAATAGATAGTGATGATGTCCTTGACTCAGGTAGTCTGATTATTTTCTTGAAATAAAATGCATGTTCAGTCAAAGTATTGATCAATCGAATTTATCGGTTTTAGGTAAAATAAGAGCGAGTTGACTATGTTGTCATCCCTGATCAACGGGAGAGACGTGTTGAGTAAATTTGGTTTAGATCTGGGCAAAGTAAGAAGGAAAGTTGATTTCGCAAGTTTTTAGGTGATGGGTAATAAACAGAGTAACATCGATATTTGTCTTCTGAATGAAAACCAAATAGTTGAACTGAATCATCATTTTTCGTATTAGACACGTCTCCACATTTCTATGATAATTCAAATGAACTATTAAACGTATGAGATCATATAAATTCTCATATCAGTTTTAACGAGTTTCGTAATTACACACGTTTCTTGAAATTGACTTTAATGGAAACTACACATCTGAGAAGGACGATCATGATACGTGTAATCTAGAAGATAACGAACACAGAATATACTTCATATACAATCTGACGGATTGAGCACTCGAATATTTATTAGTTCCATTATTAACTAAGTTCTTCAATAATACATTCTTTAGTTCTTCCTCTATAATTAGCAATAATGAGGACTTCCTGTACTCTCTTTTTATCCTTGGCGATCATCCTGAATGCTCTCGGTGAATATAATAATTTAATATATCTATAATTTCAAATACTTTTTTAAAGCTGAACGCAAATCAGAATTCGTGCTATTCATTTCACATTATGTTCCATTTAATAATTTATCTTATTTTGTCGACGAGGGTAATTGATTAATTAATTTCTGATTGTCTTTTCATACTAATTATCAGTTGGTTAATTATTTTTGAACTATTACATACGTACTTCGAATTATTACTGAAGTATAAATTTTTCGTAAAACACTAGCCGGAAGAGAATAAACAAAGATAATTGATTCCTGTTTTTCTTGTTGCAGAGTTGAGTTCACAGTTTGAATGTTTGCCTAATGGCGATCCTATTCCGTATGTTCCTCGTTCCAGACCTTCTGATTCTTTTGAAAGGTCTCTTGATCTTGCCAGACCTAATCCTTCAGGTTGTTCTGAAAGGAGTCTTCCTCCTGCCGAACCACCTCTTCGTGTCAGGTATAGGTCTCCTCCTGCCAGGCCACTTTCTTCACGCGTACTTGGACATGAACTGGAACAACTTAGATTTGTTCGGCTTATTCCCAATACGAACCCGAACCGCCAATTTGAAATCCGACGATATACTTTTCCTCGCGATAAAGCACTTTATTTGAGAGCAAAACGTGGTGTTATCATGCCCATGCCAAACGAAGAAAAAATGGTATTATCAGCTTCCAATGGCGACGTCCTTGCAATACTGGAGCGAAATAATACAATACTTCATGGAATGTTCACAAAAAGCAGTAAGATTCGAAAACGGGCAAAAATAAACATGTACAGCGGCGAGGTAAAAGAAATGACTACAGAAGAGATGAAGGAATCTCCAATAGGTAACCATTCCAAAATCTCAAAGAATTTTGGAATGCTATTTTTGAGCGACATTCAGAAACGCCATTAATTTGATCCTAGAAAAGATTAATCTAAAATGTAATATTGTTTGTGATCCAAAGTCGATCAAAATTTAGCAATTAACTGGTAATTACAATAAAAGTTAATGTATTATCTTCTTTGGAAACAGGCGAAAAAGTGTTGATTTTTCTCTCTTAATAGAAATGTGTTACGCCTCATCCCTTCAATCCCAAATTTCAATCCCCCTTTTGTCGTTTCTTTTCTACTTGAATGCGAACTTCGTAATAGATGTCAGTAAGAAAATCAAACTATTTTTGTTTACAAGTCAATTATTTTTGTTTCCCACTTTGCTTCCCGTTAGCAAATGTCTTTATTTGGAATGAGAACATTTTTCTGTTTGAAAAAGATGTTTCAAATTTTATGAATGAGCCTAACTTCCTTACTCTTTGATCTAGTGTATTAATATTGTAGGTCAATCAATTGGCCTTGAATCGAGGAATCTTTTTCCTTGCTGCTTCAGTTTTGAATATTCAATTATAAGGTTTGAAAATTCAACTGTTATGTGACGGCACTGTTCTATAACAGTTGTTATGGAACTGTTCTAGAGCAAACTAATCACAGACGTTCTATAACATTTGTTTCCAGCTTGTTCTAGAACTGTGCTGTAACGGTGTTATGTCGAAGTTCTAGAACTCTGTTACGAATGTGTTCTAGAACAAATCAGGAATAAAAATTAGTAACTGTTACCAAACAGTTGTTACGTAATTGTTCTAGAACAAACTTATCACAGACATTTTATAACATTTGTTTAAGCTTGTTCTAGAAGTGTGCTATAACGGTGTTATGCAGACGTGCTAGAACTATGTTACGCATGTGATCTAGAACAAATCAAAAACAAGAATTAGTAACTGTTACAGAGCAATGATTACATAATTGTTCTAGAACTAACCAATCACATATGTTCTGCAACGTTTGTTCCTACTTTGATCTAGAACTTTGTCATAACGGTGTTATATGTCGATGTTCAGGAGAACATTACTTTGCAACTGATTTCTTTGAGAAACTATTAAATTAACTAATTTCATAGCTCATAGCTGGATCAAGGAATTGGACTACATTTTTCACGGATATTGAAAAATTTTGAAGGTACGATGAGTTTTCTGAAAATTTAACTTCAAAAACCGTGATACAAAAAAATTTTTCAGAAAATGAGGAATGGTAAAATTATTTTGGAATTTTGGAAAAAAGAAAAAGAAATGTTTTCTCAAAAACCCACTCTTTTTTCCTAAAACTGATTTTTTTCTGGAACTGATATATAAATCTGATAATGATAATTTTTTTCTGCACAGAAACAAAAACATAATAAACGGAAAATGTATTATAAGTAAACTATATCAGTACCTACTATTTGTAAAAATTTTGGAAGAAAAGGTCGGGTTTTAAAGAGAAGAATGTTTTTTTTTTAAGAATCTAAAATGAGCTGACCATTTTTTATCATTTTTCACGTACATTTACGTGATAAAGATTTTAAAAGAGTGCAAAATACTAGTTAAACTGGAATGAGAAAAGCCTTCGTATCTCATAAGCTGCCAAAATTTTGAAGAAAAATTTCTTTTTAAAAAAAAAGTTAACTCTTCTTAGGAAGAAGAGGTACTGATATATAATCTATTCACCGTAAATTTTCCGTTTTGTATCTTTTTTTTGTTTTTTGTCAGAAAAAAATTATTATTTTCCATTCATATTCCAATCGGAAAATTTTAGGTCAGTGAACTATATCAGTACCTATTATTCCTACAAAATTTTAGGAAAAACAGGTGGAGTTTTTGAGAAAATTTTTTTTTCTTTGTTTCAAAAAATTATGTCAAAAGTCGAACTAATTTTGTTAAAAATAATTTTATTGTTGAAATTTCGTCTTTTTTAGGCAAGAAATTAATCGTCTTGGTTGAAAAGTCATTCTTTGAATGCAAATTCATCATTTTGGTTGAAAATTCATCTCTCTGGATAAAAATTCATTATTTTAGTTGAAAATTCATCTCTTTCATAATTGAAAATGTACCCTTTTTGTTAAAAATTCTTCTTCTTGATTGAAAATTCATAATTCTATTTCAAAATTCATCTCTTTTGTTTAAAATGTACCTATTCATTACCTATGCATTATTCTGTTGGTTGTGTTTATTATTTTTCACATCAGGTGGTCCGTTCATTACGGGATCACAGATAGAAAACATATTCACCAAAGAATATCCGAACAGGAACAATCTCTTTCTCATAAAAATTGCGCTGATAGTTTTTGGATGAGAGAAAACAGTGCGAATGTTTCGCAATTACTTTTTTCGAATGGAAATAGTTTGGGGAACAAAGAAGTAGTCAAAAACAGAAAAGTCTTGGAACGCATTGTGAATAAAAGTTTTTGTATATTTATATTAACACTGTTAATTAACAGGTAAATGTGGGCTAAGTTATCGAGGCAATAAAACTGAATCAGCATACACATTAGAAAATCGTAATCTCAACCATGGAAATTTTTTAGAAATATTATTACTTTTGGGAAAATATGATGAAACTTCACAAGATCATATTAGTAGTTGCATAAATAAAAGAACATCGAACCGGTCTTCAAAACCCACCGGTAGAACAGGCAGAGGAGATTGTGTGTCTATGTTTTCGAAAAAAACCAATAACTGCATCATATATGTGATTTCAAAACTTATAAAGGACAACATAGTTCAACAAATAAATAAAGCGAAAATCTTTTCTATACAAATTGATACAACTCAAGACATAACTAGTCAATACCAGTGTTTCACTATTGTGCGATACGTGTACAGCCATTTCATTCACGGAAGACTATTTAGTTTAGCACAAACTCATGACTCTATTGGAAAAGGTTTTAAAGAACTTACAGCGAGCATTCTTGGAATGCATCATATAAGTATCAATAACTGTATTCCTAACTCAACCGATGGCGCGGAAAATATGCAAGGCGAATATAATGGCTTTACAGCATGACTATCTGCTGAAGTTCCTTATACGATTCATGAATGGTGTGTTAGTCATGTATTGAACCTTGTTATGGTTGAAACAACAAGTAGCAGCATTTGTTGCGTGTCACTTTTTGGATTGTTGAATAAATCTGCTGTATTGCTTCAAGATTCTTATATTAGAATGGATGTTTGGATTTCACTGTTACCAAATGATCACAGACCAATGAGTATGATTGGACAAACACGATGGTGGGCAAACAACGAGGCTTTGACGAAAGTCTTTGAACATGTCGAAAAAAAAAGAAGACTCGCTATACGTTGTTGTTGTTACAGCACTTGAAACGATTGAAAATCACGCTCGAACAAAGCCTAAAACACGAGTACTTGCGAAAGGATACAAAGAGTCATTTTTGAAATATGAGAACATTTTAACAGCGTTTGTTTTTCGGCTTGTATTTAGCCTTACTACAGAATAGATATAGATGGTGTTTATGACTCAGGTAGTCCGATTGGGTTTTCAAAATAAAATGCATATTCAATCACAGTATCGAGAGAGCCACTGATGTAGATCATAATTACGCAGGTAGCAATCAACCGAATTGCACGGTTCTAGATAAAATGGTCGCGCGTAGACAATGATGTCATCCCTGATCATAGGTCGAGACGTTTCGAGTAAATTCGGTTTAGACCCAGGCAAAGAAAAGGGAAGTAGATTCTACAGCTCTTGAGGTGATGGGTAATGAACAGAACAACATTGATATTTTGACTGTCCCGAAAAAAAAGTCACTAACCAATTTTTCCGAACACAGAGCGTATCATTTGTATTATGCTTCGCTAGCGAGTCGTATCTTCATTTAAAAATACATAGACTTTCAACACTCTGACGAAGTACAATAAAGTTGATACACTCTGTATACGGAAAAGGTTATTGGTGACTTCTTCTTCGGGACAGTCGATTTGTCTTCTTGATGAAAAGCAAAACTTGAACTGAATGGCAGTAATTATGAAGTTCCATAGGGAACCAAAATGATACTCTTTTAAAAATTTTAATAAAAAATTTAGAACGAGAAAAATCAGTGATGATAAGAACGAAACTAGAATTGAAATTAATTTTGATTGAAGACAAACCGCTCAATTTTTCGTCTAGGTGATTATCTTATGACGATAAATCAAAACTTGAAAAACTTGGAAAACTTGTAAATTATTTAATTGACAGAAAAATTATTTGCCCCAGTAATTCGAAGTACGCGTCGCCTATAGTGATAGGAAAAAGAGCAGCGATTTACTTCGTTGTTTAGACCATAGAAAATTAAATAAGATATCACTATAAGCGAGCTACCCCCTTTCCTGAATCGATAATCAAAAAGATGCTCTAAATACGAATAGTTAAGGATGCCTTTCAGCTTTAAGACGGCTTTAGCGATATTTCAGATTTATTAACAATGCTGTTCAAGATTTAATAAGGAGGGAGAAGGTGATCGAAGACTCTGATGGTCAAATTGTCGTTCCAAAAATTTGAATGTAGATGGCTGCAGACATTTGTCATTACATGATTTTCGAAAGAATACTTTTCCTACAGTAATAAATGAAAAATAATTTTTGGAATAAAGTTTTCGACTTATCCGTTTTCATTTTTTAAATAATAAGGTAAATTCATGTCTAGTAATTAAGTATATTTTTGGAATCTTGGAATGTGAATTCAAATTATTGATGACATTATCCAAATTTTACAAGCAGACATCTCTCATTACGCTTTTGAACCAGAAATTATCGGATCACAAACTTCTTCACATTTTTATGGTAATTCAAATAAGCTATTACACGCATAAGATTATACAAATCGTCATATCAGTTTTAGCGAATTTCATAATCACACACTTTCCTTGAAATTGAATCTGATGAAAACCAAGCATCTGAAAAGAACGATCTCAAAACGTGTAATCTAGAAGATAACAAATAGAGAATATGCTACATATGCAATCTGAAGAATTGAGCACTTGAATATTAATAGTTTCTGCCTAAAGTAATGTAATAGTTAATGCAATTCAACAAAAATAGTGATTTGAACAAACTATTGTTGTTTATATTCATTTTTCTCTACGATTTTCAAATTATGAACAAATAATTAATGATCATCAATAAGGATAATTTCTTAAATAGTATTACATTATTCTTGAACTCAGGTATTTCCACTCTTCTGCGAATATATTCAAAATATAAATTTAAACAGTCTTCCTTCAAATTGTAATAAAGTAAGGGTGGAATAATTAGGAGAACATTTACGTATTGAAAAGAAATGACCACCGAAGAAATGACAAAATGTTCAATAGGTAACCATTCTAAAATCTCAAAGAATTTTGGAATACTATTTTCAAGTGACCTTCAGAAACACCACTAATTTGATTTCAAAAGATCTTTTTCGAAAATGTAATATTGTTTGTTATAAATACGCAAACTTTGCGTAATTCTTTGTCTATCCCCAGTCTTCACAATAAATATTGTTTTTCAGATCATGAATAATGTGAAAAAAATTTGTTGAGATGGCTCAGATATGTTGAGAGAATGAAAGAAGAATGTTTGAAAAAACTAGTATATCTGGGTGAAAAGAATGGTAGCTTACCCAGAAGTAGATGGAGGAAAGAATGGTGAGAATGTGTAATTGAGACTCCAAGGTGACAAGATAGAAAAAGCCACAGAAGCACAATAGCTTGCACCAGAAGATGGATGGACGTCAAAGAAGCCAGAATTGTTTGCCAGGACCAGCAAGTGGCAAGAAAAATACTTTATAAGGAATGTGTGATGAAGAGCAAGCAATAACCTTGAAATGGAGAAAATTACATAACAGATTGAGATGTTTCAGCGGTTTTTGGATGGGTCAGTAACTGATAAGCTTCAGTTCCGAACATGGTGCAAAATTTCTGGTATAACTAACTGACAAGTGGTCATCCTGCGTTGGCAAGGTATTTCCAGATTATTGAACACTCAGATCCAATGCCAGGTCTCATGCTCAAAGGTACTACGTATATTTTGCCTAAAAACCAGACACGGAAGATCCACCTGAATTTTGACCGTTAGACTGTCTTCCAAGAATTTATAAAATAAATGTCTTACAGTTATCATTGCAGATAAGGTATGTTCTCACTGCGAAGAGAATGTCATCCTTACAAAACAACAAAAAGGGTGCTGTAAAAACTCGCGGGGCAGTGAAAATCTAGTCACCATAGACGCTCTTGCCATGACGCAAGCTCATAAAGAATGAAGAAAATTGCACAAGGCATACATTGACTACAAGCAACTGCTTCCTTCTGTATAACACGATCATTCGCTTGAAGTCTTGCAAATTTTCGGAACCTGCCAACGCATCATCGACTTTCTTAGTCGTGGGATGGTGCTTTGGGGTAGAAGAATCGAAAAGTTTTATCATGGACAACCAAGGATGACTAGGACAATGCGCATTACGGCAGGTCGCTTTCAAGGAGACTCCTTAAGTGCATTATTAATCCGTTTTTAGCATTGAACTCACTTAGAGACCACAGGGCAAGAGAATGAGAATAAGAATGACATCGAGGCAATGACTGAAGATGACTAAGATAAATATTTGGGTATTCTTGAATCTACAGGTATTCAGCATACCATGGTTCAGAGAAGCCTAATGACTGCCGTCACTACAAGATTAAGATTGGTTCTGAAGTGTTCCCCTAACTTCACAAACGAGACCGGGGCAATCAATACTTATGCTATCCCTGTTCGCACGTACTATTTCAGTTTACCAAATGGTTGAACAACGCAACATCTAGGCCACAACATCTAGGTGGCAAAGGCGTTGTGGATGTCCAGAAACTGTGTCAGTCACAAGTTATATCGTTTCGAGACTGTTTAAGCAGAAAGCTACTCAGAGGAGACCTTGAATATCTGAGCGTAAACCATAGAGGAAGTAGAAACGCAATGAGGACAAAAAGCCATCCACGGTGTACAACCCAAATCGCTAGATCAACATAAAGGGGACAGTGAGTCATCCAATATTTGGCTCAAAAAGGCCGTGCTGTTTCCAGAAGCTTTCATAATCGGTGCCGCACAGACATGATGATGTGGTGGGCATTCTGCATCAACAGGTCGTCCTAAACTTAGGAATCTTAACAGAATGGAAGCCTTTCGTAAGATGTTACTCTGCAGACGGATCATTATATCCAAGCCAAGCGACGCGACATTATCATGCTTGAGAAAAAAGGTGGAAGAGTGTACATATTCGATATTGCATTTCCAATCAACGGGAATTCGCAAGCAATCTATACAAGCAAGATCCTTAAGTATATCGAGTCAAGGCATAAAGTAAAGACAATGTAGCGGTTTCATTAAACACCTGCCACTTGACTTAGTCCGTGGCTGATGATGAAAAACCGAATTTACTCGAAAACAAGTTTGAAAAAATGAGGACTTTAGGGTAGTCAAAAGACGGCAGTCACTGCTTCACCGACCATTTTCGTCTTGCCAAATTTGAAATATGACTGCAAAATTTTTTAAGATCATTCGAAAAAAAGAAGAATGTTTACAGTGTCTGGGATTTTTTCAAATAGGAGGTTTGAGGGTTCCTTGCATCTGGGGAAAAAAGTAATATCATTCATATATATTTTGTTGTAAATGAATATCTTTGGGCCTTTATGATAGGCTATGGAAATTTTTCATGTTGGTATGAATTTCGTAATTACATTTTTTGCTTGGAACTGACTCTTATGAAAAGTAAACATCTGAGAAGAACAATCTTGACACGTGTAACCTAAGAGATAACGACTATAGAATATACTATATAATCTGAGGAATTGAGCACGCGAATATTTATTAGTTACAGTGTTAATTAAATTCTTTATTGATAGATCAATTGCTTCATCCTCTATAGTTAGAAAAGATGATGATTTTTTATAAGTTCCTTCTATCCATGGCGGTCATACTCAATGCTCTCGGTGAATATGATACTTTGATATATCTATAATTTTAAGTAGATTTTTTAAGTTATACGCAAATCAGAATTTGTGCTATGCAGTCCCCATCCTTATCCCGAAGGCTATTTTCTTCTAAACTTTATTCTAGTTTGTCCGTAATAAACATGAATTTAAGCTGAATTTATTTATGGGAATATTCCATGTGTTATAGAAAAAATAATTTGAAAAGGGTCGATATGAGGTGGAAGTGATACCATATGTGAACGAGCAGTGAGCGCTGAGTCATTTGAAAATTTTTTCATTCGAATTTCCCTGCATTATTTCTACAAATTTCTTCTGATCCATGAAAAAACTCTTCAAAATTATCTTTAGAGTCGTCAATATCAAGTTATTGAGCTGATCCTCAACATTACTCGTCGCAAATAGACTATATAATAAAAAATCGATAACTTCGATTGAATTTTCGCTTTTTTATTTTTTGAGAATCATTAAGAAGAAAGTCGAATCTTTCATTGACGACAAATAAAATATAAATTTTTCATTCATCCTGTCTGGCTGCTGGAGGCTGGTGACCTTCTCAGCAGAAATCACCAACCAATTAAGACTCACGGTTTCCTTTCTCTGTCCTCGCTCCACCCAGTAGAGCGGGAAATTTTGCGTCCAAACATGTCCTCAGGTTATAGGTCAAAAACGAACTGGAACATCACCTTGAAGGTCAAGTTCAAGGTCAAATTTAAGGTCACTACTGGATTTCACGTTAAATGTTACTCCCATAATGACCTCGACGGTTCTCGTAAACACCTGAGCCTAATAATTGCGCCTAATAACCTTCAGCTGGAGTTCAAGGTCATCTTTGACCTACGACCTAAATACATTTTTGAACGTAAAATTTCCCGCTCTTTCGATTTCCGCTGTCAAAAATAGGGGTTCCTATTTGAAGAAAAAACAAAGTTGACCTTGAAATGACCTTGAAGGTCGAACTCAAGGTCAAATTCAAGTTTACCACTGGATTCCTCGTTGAAAGCTACCTCAAGAATGACCTTAAGCTTTTTGAAAAATATTTTACCTGGAAAATTATTTAGGTGGTCCCGAAGGAATAACCCCTAAGCGAAGGCGTAAGAAGCGTGCCGAAAGCTGAATGGCACCTGGGTGAGGTGTCTTTAACGGTGACCCTGGGATACCGGGCGACCTCTCAGAGTATCAGCCTTATCCTTGCACGCGGGGCCCTACAAGGGTGGACGAACCCTTTCCCTAGCTGCTCGTGCGAACAACAATGAAACCACCAAGACACCAAAATGTTGTAGATGCGGTTGAAAACGATCGAACGCGCAAAGCACCCGACAATGGGTCGGCAAACAATGCCAATCATCCTAGAGTTCGGGGTGCTGAAAATAATTTAGATGGAAACACGACGAGGAATCGGCGAAACGCTCACATTGAGTGGGCGGATCAACTTAAGAATGACGTACTAGACTGCTTAGATGCCAGCATCATCCCTGTTCGCAGTGGCTTTATGGCGCGTATGCACACTATATGGTTCCACAAACACCCAGAGCTTCAGCACGTTTAGCATCAGTTTTTGTGAAATCAAGCCGACTAGCTTCGAAAAAATGGATATGTACGCGGAGCGCTTCCCTAACCGCTGCTTGATCAAGCTGCAGCCGAAGATGAAGCGACATTAAGACCAACCGCAGAAAGTAGGCACCTTCTGAAAGATGATTGCAATTTCAGTACATGGAGGAACATCAACATGCAAGTTCCTCTTAAGCCCCAAGATCTGGCTGGAATGGATGCCTCCCTTCATGGAGATATCTCGCAAGAGTCCGACCTCTGGACCATCAATTGCTCAGTTTATGGTGCTGCGAGAACTTTGGCTGATTCAAATCGAAGGCTAAAACCGACAATGGATCAAAAGACCAAAAGACGCTTGCATCAACTGAACAAGAAAATTGGATGGGCAAGACAGAATGCGTTCCGTGTTCAATGTGTGATTGACTACATAACATCTGGTAGACCGTCATGGAAAGGGTTCGAAAGTTCGCCCAAGAATTAAGAATCTTGAATCACACACTTAACAAGTTAAAGCTGCTGACAATCAAGCAGCATATTGTTGACAAAATACGGCTGTTATCTGACGCACAGAGGAGAATACGGAAGAGGGAGAGATGGATCAGGGAGAATAAACAGTTTCTCGCTGACCCATCGCGCCTCTTCAGCGATCTCCCTGTTTTTGTAAAAAATCCACCCAAGCCCAAGGAGGTAGAGACTTTTTGTGGAGAGGTATACAAAATCCCGAAAACACTGGAGTTGAAAGAAGATACTCAAAATATCACCTGCTTCAAGGAGTTTTCCGACAACCTTATAAAATCTGAGCATGAATGTCTAGCAGTCACTGCCGAAGAGGTGAAAAAAGTACTTAGAGGTACGAAGAACTTTTCCGCTGCTGGCCCAGATTGTATCAAGAACGGGCCGGACGATGCGGTGCGGACTTTATGGACTGGCAGTCAGTAGAAAACAACGACTTTGACATGGCAGTTACTCGGGAATATTTTTCTTATGCCTTCAGTTAATTTTCTTTTTGTTCGTGCATTTTGAAATCGGCCGAATTTTCAACCAGATTTTTCGCGATTTTTGATTGGCAGTCACGACTTAACAACGGATTTTGAGTGGCAGTCACTCGAAATCGTTTTTAGCAATATTTTCACTATATGTTAACAAATTTTCATGCGTAACGTGATTGGTCGTTTCTTTATTACAAAACACGCTATAAACAATTCTTTTATTAACAAACGCAACGGATTCGAGCTGACAGTCACTCGATTTCATATTGTACCCATCCGTGGCTATATTATATAATTTTTTCAGCCATTTAAAACTCAGCCGGAAAAAAATTTCACCAGCTCTTGGACTACATATCATTTCACCGTTGCTTTTTCTCATTCTGACAAACTCTGTGCCTTTACTTTCCTTCAACAGTTTGAATAATCGTTTCATAATTCCTTTAAAGCCGTTTTGTATTTTCTTCTTTTCTTCTGTTCTGATTTTATCTTTACTTTCCTTGACTAGTCATTCAACTTTCCCCTTTTTGTCTATGTAATAATTTTTAAGTTTATTTCTCTCCTCATCGCTAAGACCTGTGATGTGCAACGTTCTTTCATATGCTAGCAAAATTATCAATCGTAATCTAGTTTGGTAATTATTGTTGAACAGCTCAAAATGTTTACGGAAAAGTAATTGTCGATTCACTAATTATATCTCATATCCGCTACATCATAATGAATTCAATAATTCCTCTAGTGAACTTTTTCTCCATGGAATACTAGCCGAACAAGAGTACACAATGAAAATTTAATCCTCTGTTTTCTTTTTATAGAGCTGAGTTTACAGTTCGAGTGTTTGCCTAATGGCGATCCTATTCCGAATATTACTCGTTCCGGACCTTCTGATTCTCTTGAAAGGTCCCTTGGTCTTGCCATACCTCATTCTTCAGGTTCTTCTGAAAGGAGTCTTCCTCCTGTCGAGTCTCCATTTCGTGTCAGGACTAGGTCTCCTCCTGCCAGACAGCCTTCTTTACGCATACTTGGACATGAAGTGAAACAACTTGAATTCGTTCGGCTTATTCCCAACACGAATCCAAAACGGCTTTTCGAAATTCGTAAATACACTTTTCCTGCCGATAGACCAATAAAAGTGAAAGGAGAACGTCAAGTCCTTGGGCCCATGCCAACCGAAGAAAAATTGGTATTAACAGCGTCCAATGGTGATGTATTTGCAATATTAGAGAGAAATAATACAATACTTCGTGGAATATTGACAACGAGAAGAGGCTTTCAAGAGCGAGCAAAAATAAACATCTACAGCGGTGAGGTGAAACATATGACCACAAAAGAAATGGCGGAATCTCCATTAGGCTGCCTTAATCCGATCTCACAGAATTTTGGAATAATATTTGTAAACGGCAATCAGACGCACCATTAATTGAATTCATCTGGAAAGTAGAACTGTATCGTAATATTGTTTGTGTTCCGTAGTAGGATAAAAATGTTTCAAATTACTTGTAATTACAATAAAAAGTTAATGTCTTATCATTCTCAAGGCCGCAATCAACGTGCGTCCGTATCTTTTTTGTTGAAACAGGTTGGAAAAAATTGTTTTTTTTATCCGCATGAAAGTGGGTAGTGGGACGATGGTCGTCAGGGCTAAGGCGAGGGCCTTGGACCAACGTCGTCGTCTTGTTGGTGCGATGTGATGAACGCTAGCATAGCAAGGGTTGTTGTTCATCTCGGGAGAGTCTTGAGACCAATATCTCGAAAGAAAAATAATAATAATAATGCCGGCTGCCGGAGAGACTGGAGTGCTACGAATACAAGGACCCTCGACATCTGGCAAAAGATTGCCCTACCAAGAAAGCATCTGTCAGCTTCGTCGACGAATATTCTTCAGAGGATGGCTGTTTTTCATAAATGTTGTTCTCATCCCAGAAAGCGATAAGTGAATAGATATAGATGCTGTTCTTGACTCAAGTAGTGCCATTAGTTTTTCAAAATAAAATGCATATTGAAACACAGTATCGAGAGAGCCACTAACGTAGACCTTGAATACGCGGGTATCAATCAATCGAATTCAATGGTTTTGGGTAAAATAACGGCGAGTGGATAATGATGTCAACCCTGATCATAGGTCAAGGCGCGTTGAGTCAATCCGGTTTAGACGTTATATGTTGTATGTATTCTCTAGGGTTCATTGCATCTTCGAAAAAAAATGATATGAATGACATATATTTTTCATAAATAAATATTTTTGGGCCGTTATGATAGATTATATTTCATGATAAAACGGATTCTGGTTGAAAATAAATGATTATATATATTATCATATCAGCCTCAATGATATTCGTAATTACATTTTTTGCTCGAAACTGACTCGAATGAAAAGTAAACATCTGATAAAGACAATCTTGACATGTGCAATCTAAGAGATAACGACTATAGGGTATACTATATATTCTGATGAATTGAACAAGCGAATATTCATTATCTGCATTATTCATTGAATTCTTCATTTATTAATCAATTAGTTGTTCCTTTAGAACTAGAAAAGATGGGGATTTTTTATAAGTTCATTCTATACCTGGCGGCCATCCTTAATGCACTCGGTGAATATAATACTTTAATGTATCTAAAATTTTAAGCACATTTTTCTAGCTATACACAAATAAGAATCCGTGGCATTTAATCTACATTCTATCCCAATGGCTATTTTCGTTCAAACTTAATTGAAGTTCCTCCAAAATGAATACGAATTTGATCTGATTTCATTCAGGAGAATATAGAGTGTGTTATAGAAAGAAGAATTCGAAAAGTGTCTTCTCCTGCATATTTCCTCCTTTGTTCCATTTCACGAAAAAACTCTTAAAAATTATACTTGGAGGTTCCGGAAGTACCATTCAGTTCAATATATAATTCCCGTGAGGAAAAATACGATTTTGTAACTTTTATTTAGAATCTCCAATATCAGGTTATTAAGTTGACACTCAACATTTCTCGTCGCAATCAGACTACATAATGACGAATCGATAATGATGACTAAATTCTCACATTTTCATTTTGATGAAAAATTATGAAAACTTGGGACTTAGTAGATAAACGTTTATTTTTCAGCCTGCTGACTTTAACAAATGGACTTGATTACACTTTCATTTTTCACAGAATTTTTTCAAAACTAACTTTTAAAAACTAACATCCATCGATTCCTCATCTCTAAGACCGCACGCTCTTATTGTCTTGTCCTCCTCGCTTCGCCTCGCCTCGCTCGCATGTCCCTACTTTCTCGCATTGCCAAGCTTGCCAACTTCTGTTTTAGCGGCTAATACCTACTACTTATCCACTATTCACAATATTTGGAGCCCAATGATATATACTTCTTCTCTTATTTACAATCTTTCCTTCTCCATTCCTGTTCCTCCTTCCTTCTCTTCTTCATCATCTTACCGAACACTCCCTTCACCCATGGAACTGTCCTTTTTTCATCCTTTTTATGCATCAATACCTTCATGCTTATCTCACTTCTTTCTACCTCTACGTACTCCTCCAACCAGTGCTCCACTCCTGCATCCCCCTTCCCACACAATTCACACATCCTCTTCTTCCGAGAGAGGCAGAACCTATTGAATCCCTCTAGGCACCCACACCTCATCCTCCCTATAAGCTCCTGACTTCCTTTCTCACACGAATAATGCGCTCATGCCCTTGGCATAATCCACACGTAGTTCCCGTTAATCCTCGACTCTCTTATTTCTTCTTCCCCTTCTGTCTTTTCTCTCTCCATGCCGTTTTTCTTAACCAACTCTATACACCTTCCTCCCTTCCTCGTGCAACTTTCTCACTTCATCCATCTGCAGTCCATTCGTTCTAAAGTACCTTGCCCTCTCAACCTCCATCTTCCCACCCCCTTCCTGTTCTTCGAAGGAAACGCGCCTTTGAGATCCACAAAAAACGCTTACACACTCGTCCCTTTCTTCGCTAATCCTCTATACATTCAATGCTGCAGAACGTAGATAATGTCGATAGTATTCCTACCCGCCCTAAAGCCAGCCTGCGTCTCCGGCAATATTCCTTTCCCCTCGACATCCTTTCGCAGTCTCTGTGCCACCACCATCGCGTATACTTTATACGCCGTAATCATTAGCGTAATCCCTTGATAATTTTCCTATCTATCCTTATATCCTTTCTTATACAGTGGCACTATTAACCCTTCTCTCCGCCCACCTGGGAATCCCTCGCCTCTCCATACTCTCTTCGCTACCTCCTTTAGCCTCTCCCTAACCTCTTGTGTACTGAACAACCATGCTTTGTTCCCTACTCCATCCAGCCCTGCTGCTTTTGACCTTCTCAACTTCCTTATCTGCTTCCCTATCTTCTCGCCATTTAACTTGTCCATCTCTGCCTCCCCCGTTCTTCTACTCCCACCATCTCTCATCCTTGAATCTGAGCCCTGAAATAATTCTTCAAAAAACTCCCTCCACTCGTCACTCTCTGTCTTCCTGCTAACCCCCACCCTACGCTTCCTGAACCTATTTATCATCTTCCAGACGTCCCCCTTTGTCTCAACATTTCCTAACTCCTCTTCCAAATATTCCTCCTTCTCCTGTTCTTTCTTCTTACACATCAACCCGAACCCCTTTCCTCATTCCTACGTACTCCACCCTTTCCGCATTACCCTCTTTGCACTTCTTGTGCTTCCCCTTCACCTTCCTTTTCATCTTTTTACATTCCCTATCCCACCACGGCTTCACCATTCCTTGATTCTTCTTCTTTCTGAATACCTTCTTTTGAATAAACCCTTTCACCTTCTCTCCCAGATCCTCCCATATCTCTTTCACCGACTTCCCTCCAAAGCGTTCATTTCTACTACTACTGCGGATTTTTCTGGCTCCTCCCATCCTTGCATATTCATGACCACATAGTCTATCACCGGTACTCCCACCTTACTTACATGTGTATTCTCCCTCTTCGATCCCGGTTTCCATACCATTCGGCATTGCCCATTCTCTATCCTTCATCCAGTCCCTTAGAATCTCCCCTTCTTATTTATTATCTTATCCTTCGATTTCCTTTCGACGCTCTCCTCTTCCCTGTAAAGACCCCCTTCCCTCCCAATCCTCGCATTGAAATCCCCACCCAGTACTACCATACCCTCCTCTCTTTCGCCTAGCAAGTCTTCCACCGTTTCCTTAATTCTTTCCATCCCATCCTTATTGTACAATATCACAAACTTAAACTCTGACCGCCTTCTGGAGTCTCTACCTATACCTCCTTGGCAGCTTTGCCTCTATTCTATCCCATTCCTTCCTTCCTACCCACATCTCTACAAGTCTCACAAAACCCAATTCCTGGATATACCTCCAGAACTCCGCATTTTTCTGCTTTATCCCTGCTAGGTTCCAGTATAGCACCTTCTCTACTTCTCTATCCTTTATTACCCTCACCCCCCTAAATCCCACGATACAAATTCCCCTGCACTAACTTCAACACCTCTTTCTTCTCACCCCACACTCACATTTTCTCGTCTACTCCGACGCTCTCCCATTTCTCTTCTATCATATTTTCTACCCTCTCCCGAATACCTTCAATCTCGCTCCCCCCACCTCCGTCTCCAACTGTCGTTTCCGTCCTGCCCTCCATCTTCACAAGCTTTTTTTCCGTCCTTTCCTTACACACCCTAATTTACTCTTCCATCTGCTCTATTTCAAATTCTTTTTCTTTTCTTTCCCTCTCTAAGCCCTCTACGCTCTCCCTCAGCTCTCTCACCTCCCTTTCCCATTTCTCATCTCTGATTCTCAAGTCCTACCTCATGCCTTCCATCTGCTTCTTAATACCCCTTACGTTCTCCCTCACCCCCCTGATTTCGTCTATCAGCATCCCGAGAGCCTCCTTTTCCGAGTTTTTCTCCATTTGGGGGGGGGGGGGGTGTCCTATGTGTTCTCCCGCTTTTTTTAAACGGGCTCTGTACTACGCTTTTGTACGCACTCTCTCGGCTGTCTCTCTTCCTCTTCAAGAGATCCACCCCGTCACTTGCGCTCGACGTTCTCTCCCTTACCCTCTCTCTTCCTTACTTCACACCGTCCCTCTTTCTGCCCGTCAATCTCGCTACCAGGACTGCCAGCACTCTCGCTGCCTCCTCCCGCTCTGCCGCCGGTAACTGGCGCCTCTCCATGCAGTACCCTTCGCAACGACAGATGTCTCTGAAGACATCTATCGCCGCCAAATTTTCCCTTCTTTACTTTCTTTCTTTTTCAATTCCTCACAGCCCCCATAGACACCCCTTTCTATCACTTAACATCCCACAAATTTCCGCGAACCACTCTTGACCCTCGAAGGCCCAAGACTCCTGACCACAAACTCCCCCGATTCCTTGCTAACACAACCTCACTTTCTCAATTTACTTAAATCTCACCTCACACCTACGCTCAAAATTACTTTTTATCTCCCCAATTCACCACACACAACCCTACTCACCTCCTCGGCTTCCACCCTCGCACTCCACTCACATCTACCACACAAATTCCGTAAAATCCTCTCATCACCTGTCACTAAACGCGTTCGCACTTCAGCCACCAACATGCAAGTCAACTTGGGACATATAGACACCTATGAAGTTTATGGAATCATCAAATTTGCGGTTATTTTCGGGAACTTTGTGACGATATACACATTTTCTGAATTACTGAAAATCTGATGAAGACTGGTGCCCTTCTCAGTATACAACGCAAACCAAACATGACTCTTCCGGTTCTAGTTCTGTCCCTACGCTCTTATTTCATGGACCGAAGTTTGGTGGGACTGACGTTCCAGCTAGACTCTTCACCTTACGACGAAAGGCTTTTTATTTCAGACATTATTTCGACTTGCAAAATACATTTTTAGAAACAAGTTGGTAGCTGAGCGTACACTTTACACTATTTCTAAGAGAATTAAAAATAATTGAGATAAATTCTTAAGCAAAGTGGAAAGCAGGATATTTCATAGGCTACCACTAAGATAAGAAGCACATCGGCAGAGTTTGGTAATTCCAGGGTTCCACGTCGTTTCCAACAAAAGAAGATATTCCGGTTCATAGAGGGACTAATATATTTAGTCTTCTCTGTGGCAAACTGATTTATGAGAATTTTATCGTCCATATGGAATATATGTTAGGGAAATTATCAATCGTAATCTAGTTTGGTAATTATTTTTGAACAGCTCAAAATATTCTACGGAAAAGTTATCGTTCATTCACCAATTCTGTCTCATATCCGCCACATCATAATGAATTAAATAATTCATCAAGTCATCTTTTTTTCCGTGGGACACTAGCCGACCGAGAATAAACAATGAAAATTTAATCCTCTGTTTTTTTGTTATAGAGCTGAGTTTACAGTTCGAGTGTTTGCCTAATGGCGATCCTATTCCGTATGTTCCTCGTTCTGGACCTTCTGATTCTCCTGAAAGGTCCCTTGGTCTTGCCATACCTCATTCTTCAGTTTCTTCTGAAAGGAGTCTTCCTCCTGTCGAGCCTCCATTTCGTGTCAGAACTAGGTCTCCTCCTGCCAGACAGCCTTCTTTACGCATACTTGGCTTTAAAGTGGAACAACTTGAATTCGTTCGGCTTATTCCCAACACGAATCCAAAACGGCTATTCGAGATTCGTAAATACACTTTTCCTCCGGATAGACCAATACAAGTGAAAGGAGATCGTCAAGTACTTGGGCCCATGCCAACCGAAGAAAAATTGGTATTAGTAGCGTCCAATGGTGATGTATTTGCAATATTAGAGAGAAATAATACAATACTTCGTGGAATATTGACAACAGAAAGAGGCTTTCAAGAACGAGTAAAAATAAACATGTACAGCGGCGAGGTGAAACATATGACCACAAAAGAAATGGCGGAATCTCCATTAGGCAGCCTTAATCCGATCTCACAGAATTTTGGAATACTATTTGTAAACGACAATCAGACACACCATTAATTGAATTCATCTGGAAAGTTGAACTGTATCGTAATATTGTTTGTGTTCCGTAGTAGGATAAAAATGTTTCAAATAACTTGTAATTACAATAAAAATTTAATGTCTTAACATTCCCAAGGCCTTAATCTTCGTGCGTCCGTATCTTTTTTGTTGAAGCAGGTTGAAAAATGTTGATTTTTGCCTCCTTATAATAGTGGGTAGCGGGAAGTTGGTCGTCAGGGCCAAGGCGAGGGCCTCAATCCAACGTCGCGGTCTTGTGGGTTCAATTCCTACCTGGCCGATGTGACGAACGCTAGCATAGCAAGGATGTTGTTCATCTCGGGAGAGTCGTGAGACCAATCGTACAAACACGCACACCGGGAAAATTGCTTAGAACATTCTATCAGACATTTTCGAACTTACAATGTTAAATTAAATGAAGAAAAGTTTTCGAAATTGTTGCCATTACAAATCTTCCTTAATGGGGAAGCATAAAGTCATGCTTTGTGGTTAAAAATTCAACCTTCGTCTTTTGGGTTCAAAATGTGAACTATTGTATTGGAAATTTATTTTTAACTAAAAAATGATTCATTTAAGCTATTATGGCTGCAAATTCAGCTGTTATGTAGAAAATTATTGAACTTCTCAAAAAATTTATCAATTTGGTTGCCATTTTTTTTCTTTTCAATTCGCGGAAGCAGTAAATCCGTACTCATTCAATCGAAGTTCTAGTATATGTCTATATATTTAAGTACTTTTTCCAAGTTATATGCAAATCAGCATTTTTGAGATAAATTCTATAATTCATCCCAATTTCTATATTCTTTCAAAGTTTATTTGAGTTTGTCCAGAATACGTATGAATTTAATCTGAATTCATTCCAGTGGAATACAGAATGTGTCTTATCATTCTCAAGGCCTTAATCTACGTGCCTCCGTATCTTATTTGTTGAAACAGGTTGAAAAAAATTGATTTTTACCTCCGCATGGAAGTCTTGTTGGTTCGATTCCCACCTGGCTGATGTGATGAACGCCAGCATAGCAAGGGTCGTTGTGCATCTCGGGAGAGTCGTGAGACCAATACCTCGAAAGAAAAAAAAATAATAATGCCGCCTGCCGTAGAGACTGGAGTGCTACGAATATAAGGACCCTCGACATTTGGCAAAAGATTGCCCTACCAAGAAAGCATCTGTCAGCTTCGTCGTCGAATATTCTTCAGCGGATGGCTGTTTTTTCATAAATGTTGTTCCCATCCCAGGTAGCGATAAGCGAATAGATATAGATGCTGTTCTTGACTCAGGCAGTGCGATTAGTTCTAAAAAATAAAATGCATATTGAATCACAGTATCGAGAGAGCCACTAACGCAGACCTTGAAAACGCGGGTATCAATCAATCGAATTCAACGAAATTATATCTAATGTTTATATGTTTCATTCGTTAATGTTGCCATTCATGTATTGACCATATACAGAATTTATTATCTTCAAAGACAGTCACAGCTTTAAAAAAGTTCAGATTGCAATCGTTCAAAAGATTTTTTAGCCATATCATTTCTGTTTTCTCTGTCGCAAGAGCTACGAATTCAGCCTCGGTAAATGCAAGCGTGACAGTGGTTTGAAGTTTAGTTCCCCAACAAACAGAGTTTCCATAAACTTTTATAATGAATCCATACGTCAATTTTCGACCTTTGCCACTACCCCAATCTGCATCCGCGAATCCAAACAAAATTTTTTGATTTCCCTTGCAAAGATGTAAACTAATATTTAAAGTGCCCTCAACATAACGAAAAATTCTTCTCAAACCTTTCCAGTGTGATTCTTTTGCTTGGACCTGATGTCCAGTGGAATAATTTACAGACGCACAGGAATCAGGTCTTACAGTTTGCGCAACATACAATAGACATCCAACCAATTCCTTCTATGGTTTGTCTCCAATTATGTTGTTTCCGGAGAGGTCTTCGGGTGCTGTAGTTTTCATTGGTGTCTTTACAGGTTTGCAGTCGTCCATTCCAAATTTTGTTAATAGTCTACGTAAGTAGAAAGTCCGACTCATATTGATTTCATTACTGCTTCTAATGATTTTGATTCCAGGAAACGAATGAATTTCTCCGAAATCTGTCATTTTGAATCGTTCTCGAGAAGCAGATTTCACTTCCTCAAGTTTCAACTTATCATCGCTTCCGCTAATAATGTCATGCACGTAACCCGGTAGAAATATTGCAACATTATCAGTTGTATAGGTATAGACACATATGTCTACTTCTGGCCTTTTTGAACCCAACCCCCTCACACAGTTGTCGACAGTTTTATTTCAAGTTCATGTTGCATGTTTAACTTCGTAAAGAGTCTTGATCAATTTGTAAACAAACTCTTCTCCACTCTCGAGTCCGTATGGCATTGTCATAAAAATTAACTCTGATGAATTCTCGTGCAGAAAAGCGCTTTTAACGTCCATTTGACCTTTTTCCAAATTTTCTTGGCCTAAGATCACGAGCAATATTTTGAGAGTTGCGAGACGGGTAACAGGAGCGTAAATTTTTTCATGATCAAATCCCTTTCTTTGGAAGAAGCGTTTGATCACTAGGCGAGATCTGTATTCATCGACGTTGTCATCAGCATCTCTTTTCACCTTGAAAACCCAGTCAGAGGAAATAGGTTATCTTCCTCTGGGGAATTCAGATATTGTCCACGTGTTGTTTCCTTAGAGAAAATCCATCTCTTCTTGAATCGCTAGGAAGCACTTGTCTTTGTCATGTTGTCCTTCAATATATTCAAAACATTCAGGCAAATAATCTAGATATGATTCTGCACACAAAGCCTCTGATCATTTAAATATTGCGGTCTATTCTTTGCTCGAGAAACTCTGCGAGGTGTTATTAGGTCCTTTCGATCCTCTTCCAGATCATTATCTTCAGGTGATGAACTTTCTTCGAAGGTTCTGAATTTCCAATTGAGCCTTCACAAGTCATATATTTTCGAGTGTGTCTTTAAATGAGACCTTGAATATCAGAGCAGAAGCCAGAGAGGAAGTAGAAACGCAATGAAGACATGAAATCATCCACAACCCCAAAACGCTATAGATCAGCATAAAGTGGACAGTAAAGCATCCAATATTTGGCTGAAAAAAGTCTTCCTGTTTCCAGAAGCTTCCATTTTCGGTGGCGCACAGACATAATGATGTGGCGGGCATTCTACTCCAACAGCTTGTCCTAAACTTCGGAATCTTAACAGAATGGATGCCTTTCTACAGATATTTCCAGTGCCAGTTCTATGTGACGAAGATTACATTTTATATTGGGATGTTTCTCTCCAGGCGGAACATTATACCTGAAAAAATCGAACCAACATTGTTATGCGTGAGAAAAAAGGCGGAAGAGTGTACATATTTAATACTGCATCTCCACTCAACGGCAATTCGCAAGCAATCTATACAACCAAGATCCATAAGTATAGCGAGGGATTTCTGCTGGAGGCAGAAGTAGTAGTCAGAAGGTTACTGGCCGCAGATCAGATAGCGGTTTTATTGAACACCTGTCACTTGACTTAGTCCGTATCTGATGATGTGAAACAGAGTTCACGCGAGAACATGTTTTAAAAAATGGAGACTTCAGGGTTGTCAAAAGACGGGAATCACTGCTACACCGACCATTTTTGTCTTGCGCATGCTTCCAAATTTTTTATGATCATTTGAGAAACAATAAAAATATTGAGTGTCTGGGGCTCATTTCGAGTAAGAGATTGTAGGGTTCATTGCATTTTCGAAAAAAAAAATAATATGAATCATATAGATTTTTTATAAATAAATATCTTTGGGCCGTTATGATAGACTATATTTAATGGTAAAACGGGTTCTGTTTAGAAAATAAAATTATATAAATTGTCATATCAGCTTTAATGAATTTTGTAATAACATTCTTTGCGTGAAACTGACTATATTGAAAAGTAAACATCTGAGAAGAACAATCATGCCACGTGCAATCTGAGGGATAGCGACTCTAGGATAAGCTGAATATTCTGAAGAATTACACAAGCGAATATTCATTATCCACATTGTTAATTGAATTCTTCATTTATAGATCAATTAGTTCTTCCTCTTGAATTAAAAAAGATGGGAATTTTTTATAAATTCATTCTATCCCTAGCGGTCATCCTCAATGCTCTCGGTGAATATCATACTTTAATATATCTAAAATTTCGAGTACATTTTTCAAGCTGTACGCAAATCAGAATTCGTGGGATTTTATATACATTCTATCCCAATGGCTGTTTTCCTCCAAAATGAATACGACTTTGACCCGAATTCATTCAGGGAAATATAGAATGTGTTGTAGAAAGAAGAATTCGAAAAGTGTCCCTATTGATGTGGGAATTGTACCGTATGTGAACGAGCAGCGAGCACTAGCTTGATAGAAATTTTTTCTGTGCTTTTTATGCATGTTTCCTCCTTCGTTCCATTTGACGAGAAAACTCTTGCAAATTATATTTAGAGGTTCCGAAAGTACCAATAAGTTCAATATGTAATTCCCAAAAGGACAAAATACGTTTTTGTAAATCTAATTGAGAATCTCTAATATCAGGTTATCAAGTTGACACTTAACATTTCTCGTCGCAATCAAACTACATAATGAAAAATCGATAATTACGACTGAATTCTCCCATTTTTATTTTGATAAAAAGTTATGAAAACCTGGGACGTAGTAGATATACCTTTATTTTCAGCCTGTTGGCCTTAAAAATTGACTTGATTAAACTTTCATTTTTCACAGAATTTTCTCGAAACTAACCCTTAAGAACTAACATCCATCCATTCCTCATCTCTAAGACCTCACGCTCTTATTGCCTTGTCCTCCTCGCTTCGCCTCGCCTCGCTCGCATGTCCCTACTATCTCGCATTGCCACGCTTGCCAACTTCTGTTTTAGTGGCTAATACTTACTACTAATATACACTTCCTCTCCTATTTACAATCTTTCCTTCTCCATTCCTCTTCCTCCTTCCTTCTCTTCTTCCCCATCTTTCCAACCCTCCCTTCGCCCATGCTACTGCCCTTTTTTCCCCTTTTCATGCATCAATATCTTCACACTTATCTCAATCCTTTCCACCTCTACGCACTCCTTCAACCAGCGCTCCACTCTTGCATCCCCCTTCCTACATAGCTCACACATCCTCTTTTCCCTAGAGAGCCAGAACCTATTACCACCCTCCATGCACCCGCATCTCATCCTCGCTATAAGCTCCTGACTTCCTTTCTCTCCTTTCTCACATAAATGTTGCGCTCTTGCCCTTGGCATAATCCTCACATAGTTCCCGTTAAACTCTGACTCTCTTATTCTCTCTTGCCCTTCTCTCTTCTCTCTCTCCATGCCGTTTTTCTTAACCAACTCACATACAAACCTCCCTTCCTCGTACATCCTTCTCACTTCATCCATCTGTAGTCCATTCGATCTAAAGTACCTTTCCCTCTCAACCTCCATCTGGGAACGCGCCTTCGAGATCTACAAGAAAAGAGTACACTCTCGTCCCCTTCTTCACTAATTCTCAAACCACAACATGCTGCAGAACGTAGATATTGTCGATAGTACTACTACCCGCCCTAAAGCCCGCCTGCGTCTCCGGCAATAGTCCTTTCCCCTCGAAATCCTTTCGCAGTCTCTCTGCCAACACCATCGCGTATACTGTACACGCCGTATTCATTAGCGTTATCCCTCTATAATTTTCCTGTCTACCCCTATCTCGTGTCTTATGCGATGGCACAATTATCCCTCCTCTCCACCCTCATTCGAATCCCTCGCCCGTCCATACTTTCTTCACTACTTCCTGAAATTAGCCTGAAGCTAACCTCTTGTGTACTAAGCAGCCATGCTGCGTTGTCAACCCCACCCAGCCCCGCTGCTTCTGGTCTTCTCAACTTCCTTATCTGCTCCTCTATCTCCTCGTCATTCAACTCCTTTATCACTGCCTCCCTGTGAAGGCCCCTTTTCATCCCAATCCTCGCATTGAAATCCCCAACCAGTATCACCATACCCTCCTCTCTTCCGGCTAGCAAGTCTTCCACCCTTTCTTGAATTTTTTCCATCCCATCCTTATTGTATACTGTCTCCAACTTACACGCTACCCCTCCTTTCTTAACTTCACTCATTTGCACTCCTTTCCTCTCTTCCTACGAAACAAATTCCCCTGCACTTCCTTCAACACCTCTTTCTCCTCATTCCACACCCACATTTTCTGGTATAATTTTATTTCCCGGTATCCTGCCTTCGCCTATCTCCCTTCACACGCCTCCCTTCTTGCCCTGTCGTTCAGCATTCTCGACACATCCCTTTCCTTTCTCGTTAAATCGTGATCAGTGAACACTCCCTTATCTTTTCTCCTCTTCTTATTTCGCATTACCCCCAACTTTTCTTCCCAGCTCTCCAACTCCAAAACCGCTACCTCCTTGTCCCTTCTCCCCTCCAATTTAACTTTCCCTACCCTGTCTTTAAACCACCCTATGCTCTGTAGCAGCGCTTCCACGGCCTCCCTTTCTTTCCCGCTCTTGAGCTTCAACCCTTTTATCACTATATCATTCCCCCGTCTTCTACTTCCATTTCCGTCCTGCCCTCTATCTCCTCAAGCCTTTTTCCCGTTCTTTCCTTCCACACCATAATTTCCTCTTGCATCTGCTTTATTTCAACTTCTCTTTCTTTCCTTCCCCTCTCTGAGCCTTCTGCTCTCTTCCTCAGCTCTTTCACCTCCTTTTCCCATTTCTCATCTGTGATTCTCAAGTCCTCCCTCATGGCTTCCTCCCCGTCACTTGCGCTCGACGTTCTCTCCCTTACCTTCTCTCTTCCTTTGTTCCCGCCGTCACGCTTTCTCCCTCTTCCCGACGCGACGCTAGACACCGAACCACGCGCTGTTTGCCGTCGTGGCACGTGGAAAATTTCCTCCCCGTCAATCTCGCTACCAGCACTGCCAGCACTCTCGCTGCCTACCTCCCGCTCTGCCGCCGGTAACAGGGCATCTCCATGCAGTACCCTTCGCAACCGACAGATGTCTCTGAAGACGCCTATCACCGCAAAATTTTCCCTTTTTTACTTTCTTTTTTTTCCATTCCTCACAGCTCCTGCAGACACCCCTTCCTCTCACTTAACATCTCCCAAATTTTCACGAACCACTCTTGACCCTCGGAGGCCCAAGAATCCTGACCAAGAACTCCCCCGATTCCTTGCTAACGTTACCTCACTTTCTCAATTTACTTAAATCCCACCTAACACCTACGCTCAAAATTAATTTCTATCTCCCCAATGCACCCCACACAACCCTACTGACCTCCTTGGCTTCCACCCTCACACTCCACTCACACCTACCACACAAATTCCGTAAAATCCACTCACCACTTGTCTATCTAGTTTCATCATCTAATCATCATCATCTAATCTAGTTTGGTGATTATTTTCAAACAGTTCGAAATGTTGTACGGGAAAGTAATTGTTCATTCGCAAATTCTTCCTCATATCCGCCACATCATGATAAATTCAGTAATTCCTCAAGTGAACATTTTCTCAGTGGAACACTAGCCGAACGAGAGTACACAATTAAATTTTAATCCTCTGTTTCTTGTTATAGAGCTGAGTTCACAGTTCGAGTGTTTGCCCAATGGCGATCCTATTCCATATGTTCCTCGTTCCGGACCTTCTGATTCTCTTGATCTTGCCCGACCTCATCCCTCAGGTTCTTCTGAAAGGAGTCCTCCTTCTTCCAAGCTTCCACTTCGTGTCAGGACTAGGTCTCCTCCTGCCAGGCAGCCTTCTTTACGCGTACTTGTAGCTGAGAGAAAAAAAAGGAATGCCAGTTGTATATACTTTCATTTTTTTTTTGTACAAAAAAAATTATTCGGGCCGATATGATAGAAAACACATGAAATCTCCATATTACGACGGAGTTTGATAAACGTGAGAGATAATATAAATTTTCATATCAGCGTTCACGAACTACGTAATAACATATTTGGCTTGAAATAAACTCTAATGAGAATGACACATCTAAGAAGGAGAACCTTGACACGTGCAATCTAAGAGATGACGACTATATGCTATACTATATAATCTGACGTATTCCTCACCCAATAAATTTATAGGCATCAACAGAGCATACCCAACTCTACATCATGAATTCAATCTTACGACGCGTAAAACATTCTTGAAGCTTTTCAATCGTATTTTCGGAATTTACTTTGGACACTTCGAAGACTTCAGGCCATTTCGAATAGGAATCGACCACTATTGAAGACATCCTTTCCTGAAGAGGCCCTAAAAATGTAAATGAATTCTCTCAAAAACATGCTCGGCTTCCTTAAGTTTCATCAACGCGGCTTTCTCTGGTTGCTCAGCGTACGTCATACACGCCACACATCCTTTGACAAACTCCTAGACCTCGTTATTGAGGCCAGGCCACCAAAAATACTGTCGATCCAAGGTCTTCATCTTACTCATGCCGAAATGTGCTCCGTGTAATTCTTCAAGCAACGATAACCTAAATCTTCGCGGAATTAAAACTCTATACCCGCACATTAAGATATCTTCCTCAATACTTATTTCATTTCCACGAACCTTGTATGGCCTCAAGTTATCTACCACTCAGTTTGGCCATCACTCTATTACATACAAAAAAACCTCACTTAATTCGCTATCCCTATGCACTCCTGCTCGACTCTGATCAGCATCTACAAAGGTATGTTCTTCAACAAAATGGTGAACGTGATCTTCACTTTTTTGTGTCCTTACTCTGTTATTCAAAGGTAACCTCGACTACCCATCGGCTCCACCGTTACATTTCCCCATGGATATGTCCAAAAGTAAAGTCCAACCCAGTTAAAAATAAGATCCTTCGCTGCAAACGTCCCGCAGCCATAAGAGGAATTCCTTTATGTTCTCTAAATAAAGCTAACAGTTGCTTGTCGTCCTAGCACAGGTTGAAGACATTTCTCATTAAAAATTGGTGAAACTTATTTACTCCCCATTAAATTGCTAAAGCTTTCCTATAAATCCCTGAGTAATTTTCTTCAGCTTTTTGTAGAACTCATGCAATGAAACCGCTCTCACACCTACGTTAGATGCATCACATTCCAATTTCAAAGGCAACTTCGGATCAAAATGTATTGAATTCCTTTCAGACACAATTTCTTTTTTCACATCTTCAAAACACCTTTGATAATCTTTCGACCATTCAAACGCCTTAGGATCTTGTACTATATGAAATTACGTTAACAGTTCGGAATGTTTTGGGATAAATCTTCCGTAATAGGTTACTGAAGCAATAACATTTCAGAGTTTGGGAAGTCTTAGCTGCAGGAAAACACAATTCTCACCGTTGAAGAGAAATGCAAATTCATTTAGAAGAAATATAAATTGTCTCGATTTTCGTTGAAGAAAATATCTTACTGCTCTATTTTTTCTCTGTAACTCAATTGTAATGTTCATTCTTAACATTCGCCGTACGGACATTCCATATTTATTATCAGTTCTGTAATTATTTCGAAACAGTTCAAATTATCTTGCAGAAAAGTTACTGTTCATCCACTGATTTTTTCTCATATTCGCCACATCGTAAGAAAGGTTATCAAAAGAAGAGAATACGTAAAGGAAATTCAATCCTGTGTTTCCTGTTGCAGAGTTGAGTTCACAGTTCGAGTCCTTACATAATGGCGACCCCATCTCCTATGTTCCTCGTTCCAGACCTTCTACTTCTCCTGAAAAGTTCTTTCCTCTGGTCAGGCCACATTCTCCAGATATTGCTGAGAGGTCTCTTCCTCCTGCCGGACATTCTAATGCCGGGTCCAGGTCTCCTCATGCCAGGCAGCCTTCTTTACGCGTACTTGGACATGGACTGGAACAACTTCACAAGCGAGACTGGGGCAATCAATACTTATGCTATCCCTGCTCGCACGTACTATTCCGGTTTATCAAATGGTTGGCCACAACATCTAGGTGCTAGGGGCGTTTCGGATGTCCAGAAACTCTGTAAGTCACAAGTTATATCGTTTCGAAACGGTTTGAGCAGAAAGCTCCTCAAAGGAGACCTTGAATATCAAAGCAGAAGCCATAGAGGAAGTAGAAACGCAATGAGGACAAAAAGCCATCCACGGTATACAACCCAAATCGCTAGATCAACATAAAGTGGACAGTGACTCATTCAATATTTGGTTCAAAAAGGTCGTGCTGTTTCCAGTAGCTTTCCCAATCGGTGCCGCACAGACATAATGATGTGGTGGGCATTCTACATTAACAGCTCGTTCTAAACTTAGGAATCTTAGCAGGATGGAAGCCTTCAGTAAGATGTTACTCTGCAGACGGTTCAGTATATCCAAGCCAATCGACCTCCATAAGTAGTTAGAAAGTTGCTGTCAGCAGCTCAGAAAGCAGTTTGATTAAACACCTACCACTTGGCTTAGTCCGTGGCTGATGATGAAAAACCGAGTTCACTCGAGAACACGTTTGAAAGAATGAGGACTTTAGGGTAGTCAAAAGACGGCAGTCACTGCTCCACCGACAACTTATGTCTTGCGAAATTTGAAATATGACTGTAAATTTTTTTAAGATCATTCGAGAAACATGAAAAATGTTTACAGTGTCTGGATTTTTTCAAATGCCATGAGGATAGATTATTCAAATTTTTCATGTTGGAATGAATTTCGTAATTACATTTTTTGCTAGGAACTGACTAATGAAAAGTAAACATCTGAGAAGGACACTCTTGACACGTGTAATCTAAGAGATAACGACTGTAGGATATACTATATAACCTCACGAATTAAGCACGCGAATATTTATTACTAACATTGTTAATTGAATTCTTTTTTAATAGATCAATTGATTCTTCCTCTATAATTAGAAAAGATGAGGATTTTTCATAAGTTCGTTCTATCCATGGCGGTCATCCTCAATGCTCTCGGTGAATATGATACTTTGATATATGTATAATTTTAAGTAGATTTTTTAAGTTATACGCAAATCAGAATTTGTGCTATGTAGTCCCCATCTTATCCCAATGGCTATTTTCTTCCAAACTTTATTCTAGTTTTTTCGTGAGGAACATGAATTTAATTTGAATTTATTCAGGGGAATATTCAGTGTATTATAAAGAAAATAATTTGAGAAGGGTCCCTATGATTTGGAAATCTTACCATATGTGAACGAACAGTGAGCGCTGAGTCATTTGAAATGTTTTCCTTCGAATTTCCCTGCATTATTTCTACAAATTTCTTCTGATCCACAAAGAAACTCTTAAAAATTATCTTTAGAGTCGTCAATATCAAGTTATTGAGCTGATCCTCAACATTACTCGTCGCAATTAGACTATATAATAAAAAATCGATAATTTCGACTGAATCTTCCCTTTTTTATTTTTTGAGAATCATTAAGAAAATTCGAATCTTTCACTGACTACAAATAAAATATAAATTTTTCATTTATCCTGTCTGGCTGCTGAAGGCTGGTGACCTTCTCAGCTTAAATCACCAACCAATGAAGACTCTCGGTTTCCTTTCTCTGTCCTCATCCCACCCACGGATGGATCGGTGTCCAACGTCAGGATACAGATACAGAAAGGGTGCTAGGTAAATTTGGGGATCCAACAAGAAAAAATTATAACGTGAAGAATTAGTTAGCTCAGGGGTCTCCAAAAGTAGATGCTGTATCTACTTGAGATTCCAGGGCAGTAGGTCGGATCTATTCTGCTCTGACTCAGAACTGTCAAAATCCTTTACCTGATTCGAGCCGCTTGAGACCCGTTACAAAAAAGGGTCCTTCATGTTCAAATTTCAGAACTGAGCCCTTCCAACCGGGATTTTTTTTCGAGAGGTAATAAATTTCCTCTCAGTTTTCCTTCGAAAAAAAAGGTGGATCTTAAAAAAAGTAGTGCGATCCTGGGTCATGCTGCACCTATGGATTGTGGAGACCCCTGAGTTAGCTTATGCTTCGAAAAGGGCATATTTATTACAAATACTTGGTTTGGACATAAAATGATCCACATGTACACCTGTCGTAAAGAAAATAGCCACAGTATAATTGACTTCGTTATTGAGGATAAAAGACTAAGAGAACTAGTTACAGATACAAGGGTCATGAGGGGTTCCAAATGCAATACTGATCATTACCTTTTAGTGTTCAAAATAAATTTAGGGCGGGGATGGAGAAGAAAGAGAACCAAACAAGCGGAAATAACGCGAATAACGATTGAAAATGTACAGAAACCGGAAGTGCGAATAGACTGTAAAAATAGGTTAAACGAAGGTATAGATGAGCCAATTTGGAAGGGTCTGTTGAACAATAAAAATATAGAGGGCTTAAGGACTTTGCTACGAGATGCAATCGTGAAAACTGCGATCGAAGTATGTGGTACGGCAGTTGTAGGAAGAAAATCTGGTGACGCATGGTGGAATGATGAACTCCAAGCAGCCCAGCAAGAAAAGGAAGGAGTGTACGAAAGAACGTTGCACATCACAGGTCTTAGCGATGAGGAGAGAAAAAGACTTAAAAATTATTACAGAGACAAAAAGAGGAAAGTTAAACGACTAGTCAAGGAAAGTAGAGATGAAATCAGAACAGAAGAAGAGAAGAAAATACAAAGCGGCTTTGAAGGAATTAGGAAACGATTATTTAAACTTCTGAAGGAAAGTAAAAGTACAGAGTTTGTCAGCATGAGAAAAAGCAAAGGGGAAATTATATATGATTTACATATGCTTTAAAAGGCTCTTTTGCAGAATTATTAAGAGGTGAAGATATAGGGCAAAAGAACTGCGACATAGAAAATAATACATTAGAAAACCCTATTGAAAAAGTCTATGCCACCGCGATTAGAGATATAACTATAAACTTAAAGAACAGTAAAGCTGCTGGTGCGTTCCTCAGTATACAACACAAACTAACCATGAGTCTTTCGGTTCTAGTTTTGTCCCTACGCTCTTATTTCATTGACCGAAGATTGGTGGGACTGACGTTCAAGCTTGTCTCCCCACCCTACGACATTTCAGACATGATTTCGACTTCCAAAACACATTTTTGGAAACAAGTTGGTAGTTGAGCGTGAACATTAAAATTTTTCTAAGAGAATTAATGATTATTCAGATGAATTTTATAAACGGGACAGTAATTGGGTATACGGGAATCTTGAAGATTTCCGAAAATGAAGTAAATTGAAAACAAAGTGGAAAATTGAATATTTCACAGACTACCATTAAGATGAGAATCACATCGGCAGAGATTGGTAATTCCAAAGTTTCGTGTTGTTTCCAACAAAATAAAATATTCCGATTCATAGAGGGGCTAATATATTTAGTCTGCTTTTTATATGCTTCGGGACGGCAGAAAGATGATTTTCTACTCTGGCAAACTGATTTATGAGAACTTCATCCTCCATATGGAATATACGCTAGGAAAATTATCAATCGTAATCTAGTAATTATTTTTGAACAGCTCAGAATGTTTTACGGAAAAGTAATTATCCATTCACCAATTCTTTCTCATATCCGCCACATCATAATTAATTCAATAATTCCTCAAGTGAACTTTTTCACCATGGCACACTAGCCGAACAAGAATACACAATGAAAATGTAATCCTTTGTTTTCTTTTTATAGAGCTGAGTACACAGTTCGAGTGTTTGCCTAATGGCGATCCTATTCCAAATGTTCCTCGTTCTGGACCTTCTGATTCTCCTGAAAGGTCCCTTGGTCTTACCATACATCATTCTTCAGGTTCTTCTGAAAGGAGTCTTCCTCCTGTCCAGCCTCCATTTCGTGTCAGGACTAGGTCTCCTCCTGCCAGACAGCCTTCTTTACGCATACTTGGATATGACGTGGAACAACTTGAATTCGTTCGGCTTATTCCCAACACGAATCCAAAACGGCTATTCGAAATTCGTAAATACACTTTTCCTCCCGATAGACCAATAAAAGTGAAAGGAGAACGTCAAGTCCTTGGGCCCATGCCAACCGAAGAAAAATTGGTATTAACAGCGTCCAATGGTGATGTATTTGCAATATTAGAGAGAAATAATACAATACTTCGTGGAATATTGACAACGAGAAGAGGCTTTCAAGAACGAGCAAAAATAAACATGTACAGCGGCGAGGTGAAACATATGACCACAAAAGAAATGGCGGAATCTCCATTAGGCTGCCTTAATCCGATTTCACAGAATTTTGGAATAATATTTGTAAACGACAATCAGACACACCATTAATTGAATTCTTCTGTAAAGTAGAACTGTATCATAATATTGTTTGTTTTCCATAGTAGGATAAAAATGTTTCAAATGACTTGTAATTGCAATAAAAAATTAATGTCTTATCATTCTCAAGGCCTTAATCTACGTGCCTCCGTATCTTTTTTGTTGAAACAGGTTGAAAAAAATTGAGTTTTACCTCCGCATGCAAGTGGGTGGTGGGACGATAGTCGTCAGGGCTAAGGCGAGGGCCTTGGACCAACGTCGTCATCTTGTTGGTTCGATTCGAAGAATATTCTCCAGAGGATGGCTGTTTTTTTAGCCTTCACAAGTCATATAGTTTCGAGTGTGTCTTTGAAGGAGACCTTGAATATCAGAGCAGAAGCCAGAGAGGAAGTAGAAACGCAATGAAGACAAGAAGTCATCCACGACGAGCACCCCAAAACGCTATAGATCAACATAAAGTGGACAGTAAAGCAGCCAATATTGGGCTGAAAAAAGTCTTCCTGTTTCCAGAAGCTTCCATATTCGGTGGCGCACAGCCATAACAATGTGGCTGGCATTCTACTCCAACAGCTTGTCCTAAACTTATAAATCTTAACAGAATGGATACCTTTCTATAGATATTTCCAATGCCAGTTCTATGTGACAAAGATTACATTTTATATTGGGATGTTTCTGTCCAGACGGAACATTATACCTGAAAAAATCGAACCGACATTGTTATGCGTGACAAAAAAGGCGGAAGAGTGTACATATTCAATACTGCATCTCCACTCAACGGCAATTCACAAGCAATCTATACAACCAAGATCTATAAGTATAGCGAGCCAAGGCATGAAGGGAAGACAATATAGAGGAATGTAAAACAAGCATATATTCTTCCTATTGGGATTTCTGCTAGAGGCAGAAGTAGTAGTCAGAAGGTTACTGGCCGCAGATCAGATAGCGGTTTCACTAAAAACCTGTCACTTGACTTAGTCCGTATCTGGTGATGTGAAACAGAGTTCACTCGAGAACATGTTTTAAAAAATGGAGACTTCAGGGTTGTCAAAAGACGGGAATCACTGCTTCACCGACCATTGTCGTCTTGCGCACGTTTCCAAATTTTTTATGATCATTCGGAAAACAATAAAAATATTTCGTGTCTGAATATGTAGTGGCTCATTTCGAGTAAGAGATTGTAGGATTCAGTGCATTTTCGAAAAAAAAATAATATGAATCATATAGATTTTTTATAAATAAATATCTTTGGGCCGTTATGATAGACTATATTTCATGGTAAAACGGATTCTGTTTAGAAAAAAAATTATATAAATTGTCATATCAGCTTTAATGAATTTCGTAATTATATTCTTTGCGTGAAACTGACTATATTGAAAAGTAAACATCTGAGAAGAACAATCTTGCCACGTGCAATCTGAAAGATAAGGACTCTAGGATAAGCTAAATATTCTGAAGAATTAAACAAGCAAATATTCATTATCCACATTGTTAATTGAATTCTTCATTTATAGATCAATTAGTTCTTCCTCTTGAATTAGAAAAGATGGGAATTTCTTATAAGTTCATTCTATCCCTGGCGGTCATCCTCAATGCTCACGGTGAATATCATACTTCAATATATCTAAAATTTCTAGTACATTTTTCAAGCTATACGCAGATCTGAAATCGTGAGATTCAATATACATTCAATCTCAATGGCTATTTTCCTGCAAACTTTATTCAAGTTCCTCCGAAATGAATACGAATTTGATTTGAATTCATTCAGGGGAATATAGAATGTGTAATAGAAAGAAGAATTCGAAAAGTGTCCCTATTGATGTGGAAATTGTACCATATCTCAACGAGCAGTTAGCACTAGGTTGATCATAATTTTTCCTTTGCTTTTTATGCATATTTCCTCCTTTGTTCCACTTGACGTAAAAAACTCTTGAAAATTATATTCAGAGGTTTCGAAAGTACCATTAAGTTCAATATGTAATTCCCGTGAGAAAAATTAGTTTTTGTAAATTTTATTTATAATCTCCAATATCAGGATATTAAGTTGACGCTCAACATTTCTCGTCACAATCAGACAAAATAATGGATTATCGATGAAGACGACTGAATTCTCCAATTTTTATTTTGATAAAAAGTTATAAAAACTTGGGACGTAGCAGATAAACGTTTATTTTTCAGCCTGCTGGCCTTAAGAATTGACTTGATTACACGCTCATTGTTTAATGAATTTTCTCAAAACTAACCCTTAAAAACTAACATCCATCCATTCCTTATCTCTGAGACCGCACGCTCTTATCGCCCTGCCTTCCTCGCTTCGCCTCGCCTCGCTCGCATGTTCTCGCATTGCCACGCTTGCCAACCTCTGTTTTAGCGGCTAATACCTGCTACTTATCTGTTAAAATAATGATGTTGTTAAAGCGCTGTTGTTCGTCTGAGTGATATAAGTTAATGAAAAATAATATTTAGATGGTAAAAATTACATACTTCAGACCAATCAGTAGAAATTCGTTGTTAAAATTTCTTTATTTCCGTCGACGTTTTGAAAACTATAACGTTTTCCTAATCAGGACTTTGAATTTCCGTTTCGATTTTAAAAGTTCAACACATTTTTAATTTTTCCAAAAAATTCTATCCCTCATCTTATGAGTTTCAATTTTTGGAAAGAATTGTTGTTACATCTTTAAATTGTTTTTTTTTAACTAGATCAATATTCTTCTATATTCATACATATTTTCCATTAAAGCTTGGTTAATTTAGTAAAAACTGTCAGAGCTTCTATTTCGCTCCATTTTTTCTACGATACATTATCGTAATATCGTATCAAAAATGGAGCGAAATAGAAGCTCTGACTGTTTTTACTAAATTAACCAAGTTTTCAATGGAAAATATGTATGAATTAAGAAGAATATTGATCTAATTAAAACAAATTTTTTTAAAGATGTAACAACAATTCTTTCCAAAAATTGAAGCTTATAAGATGAGGAATAGAATTTCCTGACAAAAATTAAAAATGTGATGAACTTTTAAAATAGAAACGGAACTTCAAAGTCCTGATGAGGAAAACGTTATACTTTTCGAAATGTCGACGGAAATAAAGAAATTTTAACAACGAATTTCTACTGATTGGTCTGAAGTATGTCATTTTTACCATCTAAATATTATTTCTCATTATGCTACTTATCTACTATTGACAATATTTACAGCCTAATAATATGTACTTTCTCTCCTATTTACACTCTTTCCTTCTCCATTCCTCTTCCTTCTTCCTTCTATTCTTCATCTTACCTAACACTCCTTTCACCCATGCTACTGCCCTTTCTTCTCACTTTTTATGCATGAATACCTCCATGCTTATCTCACTCCTTTCCATCTCGACGCACTCTTTCAACCAGTTTTCCACTCTTGCATTCCTCTTCCCACACAGTTCACAAATCCTCTTCTCCCGAGAGAGCCAGAACCTATTGGAACCGTCCATGCACCCACACCTTATCCTCGCTATAAATAAGCTCCTGATTTCCTTTTTCTCCTTTCTCACATATATATTGCGCTCTTGCCCTTGGCAAAATGCACACATAGTTCCTGTTAATCCTTGACTCTCTAATTCTCTCTTCCCCTTCTCTCTTCTCTCTCTTCATGCCGTTTTTCTGAATCAACTTATATACATTTCTCCCTTCCTCGTACATCCTTCTCACTTCATCCATCTGTAGCGCATTCGTTCTAAAGTACTTCTTCCTCTCAACCTCCATCTTCCAACCCCCTATCCTGATCACCGAAGGAAACGCGCCCATCCTCTATTCTCCATCAAGTCACTTAGAATCTTCCCCTCCTTATTTATCATCTTATCCTTCGCTTTCCTTTCGAAGCTCTCCCCTTCCCTGTAAATGCCCCTTTTCATCCCAATCCTCGCATTGAAATCCCCACCCAGTACAACCATACCCTCCTCTCTTCCGCCCAGCAAGTCTTCCTCCCTTTCTTGAATTCTCTATATCCCATCCTTATTGTACACTGTCACCAACTTACACGCTACTTCTCCTTTTTTAACTTCACTCATTCGCACTCCTTCCCTCTCTTCCTCTCCATGGACTTCTTCCTCTAATCCATCTCTAAGCCCAGTCTTACAACATCAAATTCCTGGATGGACCTCAAGAACTCCTCATCCTTCTTCTTTATCCCTGCTATGTTCCAGTATAGCACCTTCACTACTCCTCTATCCTGCATTACCCCCTTCCCCCCACTTCCTACGGAAAAAATTCCCCTGCACTTCGTTCAACACCTCTTTCTCCTCATGCCACACCCACATTTTCTGGTCTACTTTCATTTTTCGATATCCTGCCTTCGCCGATCTTTCTTCACTCGTCTCCCTCCTTGCCCTGTCGTTCAACATCCTCTACACATCCCTTTCGTTTCTCATTAAATCGCGATCAATGAAAACTCCCTTATCCTTTATCCTCTCCTTATTTCGCAGTACCTCCAACTTTTCTTCCCAGCTCTCCAACTCCACAACCGCTACCTCCTTGTTCCTTCTCCCCTCCAACTTAACTTTCCCTACCCTGCCTTCAACCCACCCTATGCTCTGTAGCAGCGCCTCCACGTCCTCCCTTTCTTCCCCGCTCTTTAGCTTCAACCCCTTTATCACAATATTATTCCTCCGTCTCCTACTTCCGTTTCCGTCCTGCCCTCTATCTTCTCAAGCCTTTTTCCCGTCCTTTCCTTCCACACCATAATTTCCTCTTCCATCTGCTTTATTTTAACTTCTCTTTCTTTCCTTTCCCTCTCTGAGCCTTCTACTCTCTCCCTCAGCTCTTTAACCTCCTTTTTCCATTCCTCATCTCTGATTCTCAAGTCCTCCCTCATGCCTTCCATTTGCTCCCTGGTCCCCCTTACGGCATCCCTGAGCCCCCTGATTTTGTCTATCAGCATCCGGAGAGCCTCGTTTTTCGGGATTTCCTGCATTTGGGGGGGGGGGGGTATCCTATGTGTTCTTCCGCTTTTTCTGAACAGACTCTCTACTACGCTTTCGTCCGGACTCTCTCGGCTGTCTCTTTTTCTCTTCAAGAGATCCTCCCCGTCACTTGCGCTCCACGTTCTCTCCCTTCCCTTCTCTCTGTTTTCCTTCCCACCGTCACGCTTTCTCCCTCTCCCCGACTCGACACTAGACACCGAACCACGCGCGGTTGGCCGTCGTGGCACGTGGAAAATTTCCTCCCCGTCAATCTCGCTACCAGCACTACCAGCACTCTCGCTGACCACCTCCCGATCTCCCGCCGGTAACTGGAGCATCTCCATGCAGTACCCTTCGCAACCGACAGATGTCTCTGAAGACGCCTATCGCCGCAAAATTTTCCCTTTTTTACTTTCTTTTTTTTTCATTCCTCACAGCCCCTGCAGACACCCCTTTCTCTCACTTAAAATCCCCTAAATTTTCACGAACCACTCTTGACCCTCAGAGGCCCAAGACTCCTGACCAAGAACTCCCCCGATTCCTTGCTAAAATTACCTCACTTTCTCAATTTACTTAAATCCCACCTAACACCTACGCTCAAAATTACTTTCTAACTCCCCAATGCACCCCACACAACCCTACTCACCTCCTCGGCTTCCACCCTCACATTCTACTCACACCTACCACAAAAATTCCGTAAAATCCACTCACCACTTGTCACTAAACACGTTCTCACTTCCGCCACAAACATGCAAGTCAACTTGGGACATATACACACCTATGAAGTGTATGGAATCATCAAATTTGGGTACATTTTCGGAAACTTTGTCTATCTATCTAGTTTCATCATCTAATCATCATCATCTAATCTAGTTTGGTGGTTATTTTCAAACAGTTCGTAATGTTTTACGGGAAAGTAATTGTTCATTCGCGAATTCTTCCCCATATCCGCCACATCAAGATAAATCCAGTAATTCCTCAAGTAAACATTTTCTCAGTGGAACACTAGCAGAACGAGAGTACACAATTAAAATTTAATCCTCTGTTTTTTGTTATAGAGCTGAGTTCACAGTTCGAGTGTTTGCCTAATGGCGATCCTATTCCGTATGTTCCTCGTTCCGCACCTTCTGATTCTCTTGATCTTGCCCGACCTCATCCCTCAGGTTCTTCTGAAAGGAGTCCTCCTTCTTCCAAGTTTCCACTTCGTGTCAGTACTAGGTCTCCTCCTGCCAGGCAGCCTTCTTTACGCGTACTTGTAGCTGAGAGAAAAAAACGTAATGCTAGTTGTATATTCTTTCATATTTTTTTTTACAACAAAAATTATTTGGGCCGTTATGATAGAAATCACATGAAATCTCCATATTACGACGGAGTTTGATAAACGTAAGAGATAAGATAAATTTTCATATCAGTTTTAACGAACTCCGTAATAACATGTTCGGCTTGAAATAAACTCTAATGAGAATGACACATCTAAGAAGGAGAACCTTGACACGTGCAATCTAAGAGATGACGACTATATGCTATACTATATAATCTGACGAATTCCTCACCCAATAAATTTATAGGCATCCACAGAGCATACCCAACGCTACATCATGAATTTAATATTACGACAGGTTTGATGTCCCTCTTTGGTCTCTGATTTACATTTAAATTCATATTGGCCTTTTTAAATTGACTTTGTGATACAGGCCCTCTTGCTTGTAGAAGTATTTCAGACAACCCAAATCGCGCAAAACATTCTCGAAGCTTTTCAATCGTATTTTCGGAATTTACTCTAGACACTTCGAAGACTGCAGGCCATTTCGAATAGGAATCGACCACTATTAAATACATCCTTTTCTGAAGAGCCCATAAAAAATGTAAATGAATTCTCCCAAAAACATGCTCGGCTTCCTTAAGTTTCATCAACGCGGCTTTCTCTGGTTGCTCAGCTTACGTCATACACGCCACACATCCTTTGACAAACTCCTCGACCTCGTTATTGAGGCCAGGCCACCAAAAATACTGTCGAGCCAAGACCTTCATCTTACTCATGCCTAAATGTGCTCCGTGTAATTCTTCAAGCAACGATAACCTGAATTTTCGCGGAATTGAAACTCTATACCCGCACATTAAGATATCTTGCTCAATACTTATTTCATTTCCACGAACTTTGTACGGCCTTAAGTTAGCTACTACTCAATTTGGCCATCACTCTATTACATATAAAAAAACCTCACTTAATTCGCTATCCCTATGCACTTCTGCTCGGATCTGATCAGCATCTGCAAAGGTATGTTCTTCAACAAAATTGTAAACGTGATCTTCACTTTTTTGTGCCCTTACTCTGTCATTCAAAGGTAACCTAGACAACCCATCGGCTCCACCGTTACATTTCCCCGTGGATATGATCAAAAGTGAAATTGAACCCACATAAAAACAAGGTCCATCGCTGCGAGCGTCCCGCAGTCATAAGAGGAATTCCTTTATGTTCTCCAAATAAAGCTAACAGTTGCTTGTCGTCCAAACACAGGGTGAAGACATTTCCCATTAAATACTGGTGAAACTTATTTACTCCACAGTGAATTACTAAAGCTTCCCTATGAATCACTGAGTGATTTTCTTCAGCTCCTTGTAGAACTATAGACGCAAAACAACTAGGTCTCTGAGAACCATCTGGTATAACATGTAATGAAACAGTTTCCACACCTACGTTAGATGCATCACATTCCAATTTCAAAGGCAACTTTGGATCAAAATGTGCTGAATTCCTTTCAGACGCAATTTTTTTTTACATCTTCAAAACACCTGATTCGAGTAATTTGATCATTTTCACTCCGCTTTAGTAAATATCCTGTAGAAATTTTCTTCTTAATTACAGCACGAAGGTTATTACATAAAAATATCCACAAAAAAACTGCAACTTTCTAGCATTACCGTGAAAAGAAGTAAAGGCGCTCATGGAGGGTAAAGTTGCTCACCAATAAATTCGCACTTAATAAATGTCAAAATAGAGTCTGACAGCTCTACAAATTAAAAAAAAATCGATAACCTCTTATTTTTTGCCTTACGACAGATAATGTCGAAAAATTGTTTGCCGAAAAACTGACACACACTAGCGCAACTGTACTGTTGCATTGCAAGTGTGTGGCACGCCACCATTTCTGTGTGTTGTAAAACATTTGAGAGTTTGGGATTTCTTAGCTACAGAAAAACATCATTCTCACCGTTAAAGACGAATGCAAATTCATTTAGAAGAAATATATAAATTGTCTCGATTTTCATTGAAGAAAATATCTTACTGCTCTATTTTTTCTCTGTAACTCAATTGTAATGTTCATTCTTAGCATTCGCCGTACTGTTCGCCGAGCTACTGTTCATTCGCTGATTTTTTCTCATATTCACCACATCGTAACAAAGTTTATTCCTCAAAAGAAGAGAATACGTAAAGAAAATTCAATCCTGTCTTTCCTGTTGCAGAGTTGAGTTCACAGTTCGAGTTCTTACCTAATGGCGACCCCATCTTTTATGTTCCTCGTTCCGGACCTTCTATTTCTCCTGAAAAGCTCATTCCTCTGGTCAGACCACATTCTCCAGGTTTTGCTGAAAGATCTCTTCCTTCTGCCAGACATCATCCTTCCGGTTCTTCTGAAACGTCTCTTCCTCCTGTTAGACATTCTCGTGCCAGGTCCAGGTCTCCTCATGCCAGGCAGCCTTCTTTACGCGTACTTGGACATGAACTGGAACAACTTAGATTTGTTCGGCTTATACCTAATACGAATCCAAAACGACTATTGGAAATTCGTAGATACACTTTTCCTCGCGATAAACCAATTCAATTAAGAGCAGAATATAATACCCTTGTGTCCATGCCAGTCGAAGAAAAAATTGTATTATCAGCGTCCAACGGTGACGTTTTTGCAATATTAGAGAGAAATAATACGATACTTCGTGGAATGTTTACAAAAAGGAATAGCATTCAAATACGGGCAAAAATAAACATGTACAGCGGCGAGGTAACAGATATGACCAAAGAAGAAATGACGGAATCTCCAATAGGAAACCATTTCAAAATCTCAAAGAATTTTGGAATAATATTTGTAAATGATATTCAGTCACACCATTGATTTAATCTAAAATATTTCAAAATAAAATATAATATAATTTTTGATGTTGATGACATCAATTAAAATATAATATAGTTTGCGATCCGAAGTTGTATCAGAATTTTGCAACTAATACCTATTTCTCTTTCAATGATCAATTCTACGAACAAACCTCAGGAGCAGCAATGGGATCTCCAATCTCACCGGTAATAGCCAAAATTTTTATGGAAAATTTAGAAACTAAAATCTTTAACAAATCCAAGCCTAATCCGGAATTTTGGTGCCGTTGCGTTGGCGACACTTTTGTCATCTGGAGACATGGACTAGACGAACCAAAGAAATTGGTCGATTTCATGAATCAAATACACCCTGATATCCAGTTCACTATGGAAATTGACCAAAACGGAAAATTATCTTTTTTGGACGTACTAGTTTATAAAAGATCCGATAACACATTGGGACATGAAGTTTACAGGAAACAAATACCATCCTACCCCACATTCATGGTATCACGGAACAAATAGGAAGAATTCTCAACAAAAACAACATCCAAACTATATCCAAATCACCTACGAAAATAGGACAACTTCTAAACAACCCTGAAGATAAAAAGGAACCTTTCAGTGCTCCAGGAGTATATCAAATCCCTTGTTCTTGTGGTAAGGTCTATATTGGAGAAACCGGGAGGGCGGTAAGTCAATGCGTGAAGGAACATGAGAGTAAAGTCAGGCTAAAACATTTCACGCAATCAGCAGTAGCTGAGCATCATATCGGGACAGGACATAGTATTTTATTTGACAAAACAACCGTCATCGCAAAAACGTACAATAAATTTCCAAGAAAACAAAAAGAAGCAATCGAAATCTTGAAACACCCTAATAACATCAATAGGGACAATAAATATAATACTAATCCGATTTGGCCTTCCATCCTCCCGGGTTTTTAAAAAAAGTCTTCATTGGCCAATCAAGTTCAACCAGTCCCCATCATCCTGAATCATATTTAGAGGTGCCGAAAGTACCATGAAGTTCAATATGTAATTCCCGTGAGGAGAATTACGTTTTTGTAAATTTTATTTAGAATCTCCAATATCAGGTTATTAAGTTGACACTCAACATTTCTCGTCGCAATCAGACTACATAATGAAAAATCGATGATGACAAATAAATTCTCCCACTTTTATTTTGATAAAAAGTCATGAGAACCTGGGACGTAGTAGATAAACCTTTATTTGTCAGCCTGCTGGCCTTAAAAATTGACTTGATTAAACTTTCATTTTTCACAGAATTTTCTCGAAACTAACACTTAAAAACTAACATCCATCCATCCCTCATCTGTGAGACCTCACGCTCTTATTGTCTTGTCCTCCTCGCTTCGCCTCGCCTCGCTCGCATGTCCCTACTTTCTCGCATTGACACGCTTGCCAACTTCTGTTTTAGCGGTTAATACTTACTACTAATCTACTATTTACAATATTTGCAGCTTAATGACATATACTTCCTCTCCTATTTACAATCTTTCCTTCTCCATTCCTCTTCCTCCTTGCTTCTCTTCTTCTCCATCTTTCCAACTCTCCCTTCACCCATGCTACTGCCCTTTCCCCCCCCCCTTTTCATGCATCAATATCTTCACACTTATCTCAATCCTTTCCACCTCTACGCACTCCTATAACCAGTGCTCCACTCTTGCATCCCCCTTCCCACATAGCTCACACATCCTCTTCTCCCGAGACAGCCAGAACCTATTGAAACCCTCCATGCACCCACACCTCATCCTCCCTATAAGCTGATGATTTCCTTTCTCTCCTTTCTCACATGAATATTGCGCTAATGCCCTTGGCATAATCCACACATAGTTCCCGTCTAACCTTGACTCTTTTATTTTCTCTTCCCCTTTTGTCTTCTCTCTCTCCATGCCGTTTTTCTTAACCAACTTCATACACCTTCCTCCCTTCCTCTTGCAACATTCTCACTTCATCCATCTGCAGTCTATTCGTTCTCAAGAACCTTTCCCTCCCAACCTCCATCTTCCCACCCCCTCTCCTGTTCACCGAAGGAAACGCGCCTTTGAGATCCACAAAAAACGCATACACTCTCGTCCCTTTTTTCGCTAATTCTCTATCCACTACATGCTGGAGAACGTAGATAATGTCGATAGTGCTCCTACCCGCCCTAAAGCCCGCCTGCGTTTCCGGCAATATTTCTTTCCCGTCGACATCCTTTCGCAGTCTCTCTGCCACCACCATCGCGTGTACTTTATACACGTCGTTTATAACGCCCTGTCGTTCAGCATTCTCAGCACATCCCGTTCCTTTCTCGTTAAATCGTGATCGATGAAAACTCCCTTATCCTTTATCCTATCCTTATTTCGCATCACCCCCAACTTTTCTTCCCAGCTCTCCAAATCCACAACCGCCACTTCCTTGTCCCTTCTCCCTTCCAACTGAACTTTCTCTACCGTGCCTTTATCCCACCCTATGCTCTGTAGCAGCGCTTCCACGGCCTCCCTTTTTTCCCCGGTCTTTAGCTTCAACCCTTTTATCACAATATTATTCCTCCTATCTACATTCTCTTTTCTCTCCATTCTCAACTACATCGCCCTTAACCTCTCCCTATCCGCCCTCTCCTCCTTTTCACTCTTACGCTCTCCCACTTTCTCTTCTATCATATTTTCTACCCTCTCCCGGATACCTCCAACCTCGCTCCCCCCATCTCCGTCTCCTACTTCCATTTCCGTCCTGCCCTCCATCTTCATAAGCCTTTTACCGTCCTTTCCTTCCACACCTTAATTTCCTCTTCCATCTTCTTTATTTCAACTTCTCTTTTTTCCCTTCCCCTCTCTAAGCCTTCTACTCTCTCCCTCAGCTCTGTCACCTCCCATTCCCATTTCTTATCTCTGATTCTCAAGTCCTCCCTAATGCCTTCCATCTGATCCTTGGTCGCCCTTACGTCCTCCCTCAACCCCCTGATTTCGTCTACTAGCATCCCGAGAGCCTCCTGTTCCGAGTTTTCCACCATCGGGGGGGGGGGGGTATTCCATGTGTTCCCCCGCTTTTTTTAAACCTTACCTTCTCTCTTCCTCAGTTCCCACCGTCCCTCTTCCTCCCCGTCAATCTCGCTACCAGCACTTTCAGCACTCTCGCTGCCACCTCCCGCTCTGCCGCCGGTAACTCAATTGTAATGTTCATTCTTAGCATTCGCCGTACGGACATTTCATATTTATTATCAGTTCGGTAATTATTTTGAAACAGTTCAAATTATTTTGCAGAAGAGTTACTGTTCATTTGCTGATTTTTTCACATATTCGCCACATTGTAAGAAAGGTTATTCCTCAAAAGAGTTCACAGTTCGAGTGTTTGCCTAATGGCGATCCTATTCCGAATGTTCCTCGTTCCGGACCTTCTATTTCTCCTGAAAAGTTCATTCATCTGGTCAGACAGCCTTCTCTACGCATACTTGGATATGGAGTGAAACAACCTGAATTCGTTTGGCTTATTCCCAACACGAATCCAAAACGGCTATTCGAAATTCGTAAATACACTTTTCCTCCCGATAAACCAATAAAAGTAAGAGAAGAACGTCAAGTCCTTGGGCCCATGCCAACCGCAAAAAAAATTGGTATTAGAAGCGTCCAATGGTGATGTGTTTGCAATATTAGAGAGAAATGATTCAATACTTCGTGGAATATTGACAACAAGAAGAGGCTTTCAAGAACGAGCAAAAATTAATATGTACAGCGGTGAGGTGAAACATATGACCACAAAAGAAATGGCGGAATCTCCGTTAGGCTGCCTTAATCCGATCTCACAGAATTTAGGAATACTATTTGTAAACGACAATCAGACACACCATTAATTGAATTCATCTGGAAAGTAGAACTGTATCGTAATATCGTTTGTGTTCCGTAGTAGGACAAAAATGTTTCAAATAACTTGTAATTACAATGAAGAATTAATGTCTTATTATTCTCAAGGTCTTAATCTACCTGCGTCCGTATCTTTTTTGTTGAAACAGGTTGAAAAATGTTGATTTTTACCTCCTCATAATAGTGGGTAGCGGGAAGATGGTCGTCAGGGCTAAGGCGAAGAATCCAATTCCTTGGACCAACGTCGTCGTCTTGTAGGTTCGATTCCCACCTGGCCGATGTGATGAACGCTAGCATAGCAAGGATGTTGTTCATCTCGGAAGAGTCGTGAGACCAATCGTACAAACACGCACACCGGGAAAATTGCTTAGAACATTCTATCAGACATTTTTGAACTTACAATGTTGAATTAAATGAATGAAAGTTTTCGAAATTGTTGCCATTACAAAGCTTCCTTTATGGGGAATTCATTCGATCCAAGTTCCAGTGTATGCCTTTATTTTTAAGTACTTTTTTCAAGTTATATGCAAATCTGAAATTGTGCGTTAAATTCTATGATTCATCATAATTTCTATATTCTTTCAAAGTTCATTTGAGTTTGTCCAGAATACGTATGAATTTAATCTGAGTTCATTCCAGAGGAATCCAGAATGTGTGTCCTAGAAAATAGAATTCGAAAAGTCTCTTCATTGATTCGGCACTCGTACCACATATGTGGAAGAGTAAACTCAGGAAAAGATTCGGTTGACTGAACAAAACTTTGAATATTTGTTGTGTATATATAAACTATAAAGACTGCATAAATTTCTTGTCACCACCCAAAATTCAAGTTATTATCGAATAATCAATTATTGTTATCATTATCAATATTATCATAATATTCGATTTTCTTAATTGCTGTTTTCATATTAATAATAGTAATGATAAATCATTATTGGTAATTCTACATGTTTCCATACCACCCATAAGGTAAATAAAAGAGCGCTTTTTTTCTTGGGGTTGCCCGATTAGGCCTAATCCACAGGGATGGATGGATGGATTGATGGATGAACTGATGAATGGAGCTCAATAAGAAAATCCAAATAATGTTGATCCATAGTTAATTATTTCTGATTCAAATGTCTACAATTATAATTTTGGTTCAGAATTCATCTTTTTGATATACAAATTCTATTTGCTCGGAAATTAAAAAAATGAGGCAAAAAATTATCCTTCCAAGTTCAGTACTGTAATTATTATAAACGAACTAAGTGTTAAAACTAACAACAGAAAAATCCTGTACCGTCGATTTTCGTCTTGAACACGCCTCGATATTTTTTATGATGATTTGAAAACCAGCGAACATTTTCACATTTTCTGGGGCTCATTTGGAAGAGCTGTTCTAGGGTTCATTATAGCTGAGAGAAAAAAACCTAATGCCAATTGTCTATTTTTTCATCTTTTCTTTTTACAAAAAAATGTGTTTGGGCCGTTATGATAGAAAATATATGAAATCTCCATATTACGACAGAGTTTGACAAGCGTAAGAGATAATATAAATTTTCATATCAGTTTTAACGAACTCCGTAATAGCATGTTTGGTTTGAAACAAACTCTAATGAGAATAAAACACCTAGGAAGGATAACCTTGACACGTGTAATCTAAGAGATGACGACTATATGCTATACTACATAATCTGATGAGGCAAGCACTCAGATATTCATTCATCACAGTGCAAATTTGATTCTTCATTGATAAATAAATTAGTTCTTCCTCTATAATCAGAAAATATGAGGATTTTTTATACTCTCTTTTTATCCTCAACGGTGATCCTCAATTGTCTCGGTGAATATAGTAATATAATATATCTATAATTTAAAGTAATCTGAATTTATTTCGGGGCAATCCAGAACGTGCATCATACAATATAGAATATCTAAAAGTGACCTTGTTGATTTGGAATTCGTAGGGAAGAAACATGAATTGTCGCGATTTTCGTTGAAGGAAATATCTTAGTGCTCTATTTTTTCTATGTAACTCAATTGTAATGTTCATTCTTAACATTCACCGTACGGAAATTTCATATTTATTATCAGTTCGGTAATTATTTTGAAACAGTTCAAATTATCTTAAAGAAAAGTTATTGTTCATTCGCTGATTTTTTCTGATTTTTGCCGCTTCGCAAGAAAGGTTATTCCTCAAAAGAAGAGAATACGTCAAGAAAATTCAATCCTGTGTTTCTTGTTGCAGAGTTGAGTTCACAGTTCGAGTCCTTACCTAATGGCGACCCCATCTTTTATGTTCCTCGTTCCGGACCTTCTATTTCTCCTGAAAAGATAATTCCTCTGGTCAGACCACATTCTCCAGGTTTTGCTGAAACGTCTCTTCCTCCTGCCGGACATTCTCGTGCCAGGTCCAGGTCTCCTCATGCCAGGCAGCCTTCTTTACGCGTACTTGGACATGAACTGGAACAACTTAGATTTGTTCGGCTTATACCTAACACGAATCCGAAACGACTATTGGAAATTCGTAGATACACTTTTCCTCGCGATAAACCAATTCAATTAAGAGCAGAATATAATACCCTTGTGTCCATGCCAGTCGAAGAAAAAATTGTATTATCAGCGTCCAACGGTGACGTTTTTGCAATATTAGAGAGAAATAATACGATACTTCGTGGAATGTTTACAAAAAGGAATAGCATTCAAATAAGGGCAAAAATAAACATGTACAGCGGCGAGGTAAAAGATATGACCAAAGAAGAAATGACGGAATTTCCAATAGGAAACCATTTTAAAATCTCAAAGAATTTTGGAATAATATTTGTAAACGACATTCAGTCACACCATTGATTTAATCTAAAATATTTTAAAATAAAATATAATATAGTTTGGAATCCGAAGTAGTATCAGAATTTTGCAACTAACTGGTGATTACAATAAAAGTTTGATGTATTTTCGTTCTCAAGATTATAATCTACGTGTATCAGTTTTTTTTTTTAGAAACAGGTACATTTTTAACTCCCGATGTAAGATTCCGTAAGTTTTGCTTCGACGTCCCATCCGCTTAACCCATTCCAACTACTTTTGTTCGGAAGGTTCTTACTTTTGGGTGAAAAGTCTACTATGACATTTATGGTTGAAACATCATCTTTTTGATATAAAAATTCTGTATGATTCGAATTAAAAAAATTTGTGAAAAAGTCATCCTTTCTTGTTCGAAATTCAACTTCCATCTTTTTTGTTTGAAAAATAAACTATCTTCGTAGAAAAATCAACTATTTGGTTGAACGTTAACTGATTCTGATTTTCTAATAATCCAAAACTTTGCAAAGCATTAGAAGCAAACGAAGGGCCAGACCAAAAGACTTCAATTCTCTCAATTCAGTTTTCGTTTTATTAATAAAAGATAACCCGTTCGGTGTGCCAGACTCAAGACGCGAAAATAATCGATCTGCGTGAAATTTTAGAGGAGCGACAACTCGATAGTTTCGAAATGTGAAACGTCGTAGTCTATCGGAAAGAAGGAGATGGTCCTCTCTCTTATGTACCATCGAACATGGAAGAATAGGTCTTATTCAAATCTCACGATCAGGTGATCTATTTGGGTCCTGCTTGAATTGAAGAGGTTATCAGGAGAACATATTGGTTTCCCAATCTGAATAGTGAAGTAGATCATCACATGCGAAATTGCTTGGAGTGCATTTCCTTTCCTCCTACTGCCGGAAGAGTCGAAGGATACCTACCGTGCACATGGACTATTTTTGTCATGGCGACGATGTAAATGCGAAAGTAGTCAAGAAATATGTATGCTCCAGAGCTGACGTCCGCTGACGAGAAACTACTGGCCATGATGCCAACAACAATAGCGGGACTGGATTCATTGAATGATGATGAAGGATTTGCCTCAGCTGTGGATTCACAGGATCCAACACAAGAATTATAGGGTATCGAGGACAAGGAAAACCTGCGCGATAATTTCGGTGAGGAGGAAACGAACTTTCCACTGTAATACTTAGTAGAATATGAAGAGACACTGAAACCGCAGAAGACACTGGCGGAGAAATTACTTTCAAGGAAGTTATCAAATAAACGCAGTTACACCGACGAGAATGAACCGCAATGTTCAATGAGTGTGCCGACAAGTGCCAAGAAATTGAAGGAAGGCAAGTATGAAATCAAAAATTTCGTGAAAGCGAACTCTACTCCCAGAAAAAATACAGATTGGGAAAATCAGACAGCAAAGGATTTTCGAAAGCCAAGAAATTCCTTGTTACGTGTGTTGCAAAACGACTGAAATACTAAGGCTTATGGGCATATGTTGTTACCAGAGAGCATGAGAACTGTAGCTGGAACAAAATTACATTATTAGATTATCAGCTACCCTTGATTCAGGAAGATGTGTGATGTAAGCAGGAACAGAAGAGCATCAAAAAATAAATTATTGAAGTAGAATTACGAATTGAGGAGGCTGAAGTAGAAGAAAAGAAGTTGGAATTGAAGAATCTTTAAATGGAGCTGAAAATGAAAGAAAATAAAGGGACTTTTATAGATTATTGTGAGTATTTCAATCATCCTTCTTGCGTACTATTAATAAATAATTAAATTTCGATGATAAACCTTGTCTGTTTTCAGCGGATGATCAGGAAGAGTAATGGAAAGAAGAGTCTGCGTGTCTTACCTGATGCCAAGAAAATATTCATGCAATTAAAGCGATGGAAACATTCAATATTGAAAATCAGAATAGAATTCATCTTCCTTCTGTCTTAAAACGCTTATATCACAGTAGAATAGTTAGATTCTATCTTCCGAATCCTCCTCTGGCCAGTCTGAAAAAATTCAATTACTATGCGTACAACAAGATTTGAAATACGGGTGGGAGATAAAAAATTTGTATATATCGAACGAAAGAATTTTCAATCAACTGCTCTCGAGCATCTTCCAATCTGGAAGGATCGTCAACAACTTCAGGCTGCTTCAAGTTTGGAATCCTGATATCAGGATCTACAGGAGGATCGACCTAAATGTCCGCCTAAACGTCCGCGGGAGGTTTAGGCGCTGGACGTTTAGGCACCAGGATTGTTAGGCAAACGGAGAGGCTGAAGGAATCAATGCAGTAATATGGCTTCCATTCTAGCCAAGTTGACTGATGCTTAGTTGGGTTCACAGTTGGTTTGTGACGTTAAAGAGCGTCGATTTTGCCATCAACAACATGAACAATCAATCCACGAAGTCCACCCCAAGTTGCTTATTCTTCGAGGTCGACTAACGTGGTGAGTCAGTCGGCTAAAAATCAAAAAGGGCTGCTGCTGAAAAGTCACTGCTTCTGTTACAAATAAATATCCGTCATTATCCGTATTTTGAAAAGCGATTCTAGGTTTCATTATAGCTGAAATATAAAACCTAATGCTAGTTATATATTCTTCATATGTTTTTTACGAAAAAATATATTTGTTTTATTATGATAGACAATATATAAAATTTCCATTGCTCGACAATCTTCGCTTGAACGTAAAAGATTATGTAAATTGTCATATCAGCTTCAACGAATTTTGTAATTACATGTTTTGCTTGAAACTGACACCAATGAAAACTGAACATCTGAGAAGGACAACCTAGGCATGTGTAATCTAAGAGATAACGACTGTATGATATACTATGTAATCTGATAAATTGAGCACTTGAATATTCATTAGTTACAGTGTTAATTAAATTCTTCATTAATACATTAATTACTTTTTCCTCTATAATCAGAAAATACGAGGATGGCTTATACTCTTGTCTTATCATTGGCGGTTGTCCTCAGTTCTTTTGGTAAATATAATAATATAATATATATAAATTTTTGAGAACATTTTTCAAAATATATGGAAAGCAGAATTTGTGCGATTTAATATACGCTTTATCCCAATTTTGATTTTCTTCCAAACTTCATTTGAGTTTGTCTGAAATCCACAAGCAAGCGAAAAAAATAACAAATAATAAATAATCATTAACAAGGATCACTTTCTAAATAGTATTTAGTTTTTCCTGGATTCCAGTATTCTTACTATCTTTCTAATGGTTCAAAAATATTAATTCAAACAAAAAAGATTATCTAATGGTTGAGCTAAAAGCAAAGAATGGAATAATTAGATAATAATTCTTGGATGAAAATTGATCTATACTGTTGAAAATGCGTCTCGTTGAAAGATGAAGTAGTTTAACAAAATTAATTTGTTTGGTAGAGTTTTAGTGAAATCTTATCACGGCGATAGCTGGTAACATATGTTAGATGCAGAAATATTTCATATTTTTTAGCAAAAAATGTAATTTGTTTTATTATAAAAATTCGATGATTCATGCCTGAATTTCACATTAAACCAAGAAGAGGAACTCACGACAGAATTTGAAAATTGTGAGCTTTGAGAACTACAATTCTCACCGTTAGAGAATAATACAAATTCGTTTAGAGGAAACATCAATTGTCTTGAATTTTGTGGAAGAAAATATCTTCCCATTCTATATTTTCTCTTCGGCTTAGTTGCAATGATGATTTTTAACTTTTATCATACCGACATTTCATATTTATTGTCAGTCCGGTAATTATTTTGGATCATTTCGAATTGTTCTGAAGAAAAGTTATTGTTCGTTCACGGATTTTTTCTCATATCCGCCACATCGTAATAGATTCGATAAGCAAGTACAAATTTCTTCCGTGATGCACTAACCGGATGAGAATACACAAAGCAAATTTAATCCTGTTTTCCTTGTTGCAGAATTGAGTTCACAGTTTGAGTGCTTACCTAATGGAGACCCTATTCCGAATGTTCCTCGTTCCGGATCTTCTTGCTTGCCTGAAAAGTCTCTTCCTCTTGTCAGTCTACGTTCTCCGGATTCTCCTAAAAGGTCTCTTCCTCTTGCCAGACCTCATTCTCCGGAAGCTCCTGCAAGGTCTCTTCCTCCTGCCGAGCCTTCTCTTCGTGCCAGGTCCAGGTCTCCTCCTGCCAGACATCACTCTATACGCATACTTGGATATGAAGTGGAGCAACTCAGATTCGTTCGGCTTATTCCCAACACGAATCCAAAACGGCTATTCGAAATTCGAAGATACACTTTTCCTCGCGATAAACCGATTCAATTAAAAACAAAATATGACTTCACGTCTGTGCCAATCGAAGAAAAAGTGGTATTATCAGCGTCCAATGGTGACGTCCTTGCAATATTCGAGAGAAATAATACAAGACTCCGTGGAATGTTCAGGAAAACAAGAAGCATCAGAAAACGGGCAAAAATAAACATGTACAGTGGCGAGGTGAAAGATATGACCAGAGATGAAATAGCGGAATCTCCATTAGGCAGTCACGCTCCAATCTCAAAGAGTTTTGGAATAGTGTTTGTAAACGACATTCAGCCACACCATTAGTTTAAGTTTTTTGAAGCTAAACTATAATATTATATTGTTTGTAATCCAAAGTAGGATCAAAATGTTGTAAGTAATTTGTAATCACAATAAAAAATTAATGGATTATCATTTTTAAGAATTCAATCTACATGTTCCGGTCCCTTTTTTGGGAACAGATAACAAAGTGTTGATTTTTATATTCTAATGGAAATATAATTCGAGGAAAATGATTAGAAAGGCTTATAGTGATTTGCCTATAAGGGGTTATCCGTAAACAACGTACATACCCATATATTCTGAAATTTTCAACTACAATTAATGTAAGGCACCGTAAGATTTGCTCTGACGTCTCATCTCCATAATTCAAAATTTTAATTCCCCTTTTATCGTTTTTTATCACTCAAATGCGAACTGCATCATAGAAACCAATAATGAGTGAAACTATTTGATTAGAAATTCACTGAGGCGAAAATTTTGTTCCTCGTCGGAACAGGGGGTGTAAGAGATCTCAGATATAAAATGAAGGAAAACATTCTTGGTGTTCACATATTCTTCCACATGGGTGAAACTTAAAAGCTTGAAAACATTTTGTCGATTCACTATTATTCAATTTTATTTTTGAAAAATTTTCTGTTTGCATTACATGATTTTCGGATGATTTCTATTTCCTACAATAATTTGGAAGAATAATTTATGGAATAAATCATTTTTTAAATTAATTCAAATTTTGTATGGCATAACCGATATTTCCATTTAACTTTGGAAAAGGCAAGTGCTAAAAAGTATTGTTACGAGATCGAGAATTTCGAATTTCGAGAATTAAAACAAATCTATTTTCATATTACGCAAACGAAGGCGATACAAATTTTTTCGTTTAGTTTTCATACATATTCCTTCCAAATTTATTTGAATCCTCAAAAAGCATTTGAAAAATGAAATTTGCAGTTCTCGCAAGTCCCAAGAGAAGAAACATATTGAATAATTTATCATTGTTTATGGCAATTTTTTCTCAGAATAATTTTTAGAGTGATAAAATAAAAAAGTAAAATAATTATTTGAGCAAGGCTAGGTGAAGGCTAGGTGATAATTAATTCAATTTAACTAAAATGATATTTCATAAGAATTTTTTCAGATGTTTAACTGAGATTGAGGAAATAAAGATAATGAAATTTAACGAAAATAATTATCTGAACCAATTATAATTCTTAACATTTATCTGATCCTCAATTAGTGCTAGGAGGATTCGATTTTTTCAGAAATTTTCAGCTTTTCTTCGACTTTTTAATTATATACAAATAATAAATGATCATCAACAAGGATAATTTCCAAAAGAGTATTCAATTCTTTGAAGAATTATTTAAAAACCAGCAAAACGCTTAAATTGAGCGGACAAATCAACTCAAGGATGACTTGTTAGACTGCTACGATGTAAGCATTATCTATACTCATCGCGGCTTCATGGCGCGTATGCACACTTTATGGTGCTAGAAACACGCAGACCGTCAGCACGTTTCGCATCAGTCATTGCGAAATCAACGGGCATACCTCTCGAACAATGGATTTGTACGCGGCTTTCATCGTAGCTTTCCCAACCACTGGTTGAACAAGCTGCAGACGGAAATAAGGAATCAACATTAAGACCAACCAGGGAAAGCAGCCCCCTTCGGAGAGATGAAAGCGATTTCAGGACAAGGAGGTACAGTGACATGTAGGTTCATCCTAAGCCCCAAGATCTGGCTAAAATGGATGCTTCCCTCTGGATCATCAATTGTCCAGTTTATGGTGTTGCGAGAGCTTCAGCTGATTCAAGTCGGAGGCTTAAACCGACAATGAATAAAAATACAAAAAGACGCTTGTATCAAATGAACAAGAAGATTGTATTGATATTGTTGACAACATTTCTATCAAAAAGACACCCAAGCCCAAGAAGTTAAAGACTTTTCAGGAAGAGGTATACAAGATACCCAAAATAATGGATTTGGAAGAAGATGCTGATAATATCATCCGCTTCAAGGAGTTCTGCGAGAACCTCATAACATCTGAGGAGGAATGTCCATCAATCACTGTCAAAGAGGTGAAGGATTTAGGAGCGCTCAGAACTTTTCCGCATATTGAAAGTCAGCAACGCTCATTCTGTAGCGGCTAGTGTTAGCACACACTATACTTCTACCGAAGAAAGACAGCTTGTCCAAATCAGAGAGGAAGAAGATCTATGGTTATGGTAAAAGCAAACTTGAACTTGTTCTGAATATCATCAAGAAGTACACAGGAGAGATTGGTATGGACTTTAGATTGGACAAGTGTGCCAAGATTCATCTGAAGAATAGAAAGATTATTGGCGTTCTCGATGACCCTGAGCTTGTGAATATAAGTTTTATTAGATATCTTGACACTGGAGAGACCTATAAATACCTGCGCATGCCCTAATTCCGCATTCAGGACGTAACATCAGTAATGGAGTTTTTTCGAGGTAGATACAAGCATCTTCTTCGACAGATTTGGTCTTCAAACCTGTCGGCGTTGAACAAGGTATCTGCAACTTACATGCTTGCCGTCTTGATTTTACTCCACTAGCTTGGGATCTTTCAATGGACGAAGAACGAGCTTACGGCCCTTGATGTCGCCAAACCTAAGATCATGCATATGCATAAGAGCTTGCATATCAATTCCTTCGTTCCGCGATTATCAATCTTACGCCGTTAAGGCGGAATCATTCCGAATATCAGCTGATAAGTAATGCACTTGTAATGTTTCCCAGTTTCTTGAGAGTGGCAAACTTTTAACAGGTTACCGTTGGAAGCGTCTCAAATTCTGTTACTACCTCCGCAAGAAACCAAACTTCATTCAGCAAGAAAAAAGGTTACATCAAGAAGTCGCATCATAGGAATTCATTCTAAACTTCTCGCTTGTAGTGTATCGAACTAAACAACAAGTCACAGCAAGATCCTGTTTTCAATTCCCTTCATTCTGCTTTGCACTGCATAAAACAATTTCTGTGCTAGACAAAACTCTCACGTTCAGGGGTTTTGCGATGTACCATCTCCTATTCTCGTGCAGCGAAATAGCCTCCAGGTGATGCTTAGGCTGATTTTTTAGCTTACTCCAATTGAGCTGTGTCCGTTTTAAGTAGTTTTACATCTTTTTTGGTTTCCTCTGTATCGGCTTTGATGGACCGGTAAGAATTCTAACAGAATTTACAAAATCAGGAGCAGAAGTCCATCCCAGCACGTGTCACAGCACAAAACCAACGCGAAGAAAATCAAACAAAATACCATTTGAGAATGTAGGCCAAATCAAGAAATTCATGCGCGGCACGAGAGACGTGTGTTGCTCACAGCGGCGTGGAAGTGGGCGCCATATTGCAATTCCGAAACGGGCAAAAATAAACATATACAATTGAAAAATGAAAGGTTTGACCAAAAAAAATAAAAAATCTCAAGAAGATAACCATTCTCCAATCTCAAAGAAGTTTGGAATACAATTTGTAAACGACATTCGGCCACACCATTCATTTCCTAAGAAAAAAATTACACTAAAATATCATTTCCGTTTGTAATTCGAAGTAGGAACAGAATTTTCACAAGTAACTTCTTTTTTTAACCTTTCCGATATAACAGTCACATATACTTCACACAGTGTTGGCATTAGTGTCACTCCTCTATACTACTCCTTCTTTCCATAACCATTCCATTCCTTCAATTCTGTCCCCCTATATTTTCATACTTCATTTGGAATCTCATCTATACCAGGTGCCTTCCCATCTTTCATCATCCCTAATACGTTGACTATTTCCTCTCTTGTAGTGTCCTCCTCCTCATCTGTTTTCCTACCATCTTTTCCTCCTTTCCTAACATTCCTCTCTACCCCTCCCTGTAATTCCATAAAATAGTTTTTCCATTTTATCATCTTAAAATCCTGGTTTACCCTTTTCCTTCTTCTTCTCTCTTTATTTACCACCTTCCAAACCTCTTCTTCCGTCCTAGCCTTCTCCGCTTCTTCTTCGAACCTTTTATTTTCCTTCTCTATTTTTTGATGACACAACTCAGTACACTCCTTCTTTTTTCTCCTATATTCCTCTCAACTACTTGTCCCTTTTCTCTATTTTCATGGTACCCTTCTTACTTCCTTCTCTTTCTGTTTACAATCCTCATCTCATCCACTTCTATCCCCTCCTTCACTAGCTTCTTTTTTTCTTGTGCATTCTAATACTCCTTTTATTTCTCCTACCATTATTTCCATTTCCTCGTTTACATCTCCTCTTCCCATTTTAATATTCCTGACTTTTTCTTTAAATTGCTGTTTACCTTCCGTTGACCAATCCCCTCTTCCTGCTCTTTTTACTTCTGCTTCCTTTTTTGCCTTATTGTTATTTCTCATTTCTCCCTCTAATGTCACTATTATGGGAAAGTGATCAGAATCCATATAGTTCCCCACCTCTAGTTTCTTAACCTTCTCTCTTACTTCGTCGTCCACTACCACATAATCAATTACCCTTCCCCTCTTTCCTCCTGAACGTGTATATTCCCCTTCCTCATACCCCTCTATACTTCCGTTCAGGATAAACCATCCCATCTCCCCTAGGCTCTTCAACAACTTCTTTCCCTCCCCATTCAGTATCTTGTCTTTGGATCTTCTTCCTCGCTTTCCATCCCATTCTCTTCCTCCTTTATCTCATGTTCTCGCATTAAAATCACATCCTATTATAAGCCTAATCTCTTGCTTATTTTCTTCCATCAGTTTTCTCATCTCCTCTGAACCTGTCATTTGTAACCTTTTGGTAATCTTCCCCTCACTCTTTTCCATCCCTTTTCATCTAGCCACGTCTCCATTATTACTACTACATCCCATTGTGTCAAATTTCTCATAAACTCGCTATCCTTTCTTTCTGAGTCTGCTATATTCCAGTAGAATATTCTCCACTCTTCCCCACTTTCGTTCCTCGTCCTTTTTGTTTCTCACTATTTCATATTTCTTTACCTTCCGTTCCTCACTCTCCTAGTTTCCCAATACCCTATTTTTCACTAACTCTTCCCTGTCCGCGTCCCAATTCCACCATACACCTTCTATCTGTATTCTCCCAGACTTGACCCATGTTTTTCTTCCCTTTTTTATTTCCTCTCTCGCTATTTTCCTCAACTTATACTGCATGTTCCTTTCTACCCATGTCAAAAAATCCTCTGTTCTCTCCGAGCTTCCATATAACACCCTCTTCTTTGTCATCACTTCTCTCTTATGTTCCCATTTCTTTAGTTTCACAAGTACCATTCTCTCCCCTCTTCCTCTTTCCTTCCTACACTTCGCACTTCCTCTATACTTCGAATCAATCCTTTTTAGTACTTCGTCCACTCCTTCCATCAGCTCCTTCCCCTCTGATCTTAGACCCTTTATCACTATGTTTCTTTTTCTTTCTTCTCTCCCTTTCTTTTCTATTCTTTGTTCGATTTTTCTCAGCCTTTCCTTCTCCTTATTCCCACTCTGCCCACCCCTAAACTCACGGTTTGAGCTTTCAATTTTTTTTGTTCTACCTTCCAACTCATCTATCTTTTTGTAAGGTTCTTCCTTCTTTTATGGTCTTGGCTCCAACATCTGCATCCTTTTCTGAAACTTTTCCTTGACTTCTTCCCATTTCCTGATTTCTTTCCTAAGTTCAGCCATTTCCTGTCTAATTTCTTTTCTTATTTCCTTCACCCTTTTCTCCTGCTTTTCTTCATACATCCCCATTACTTCTATCATCATTTCGCGCGTTTCTTTGAATCTTCCCTTCTTCATCGGATCTTTATCCTCAGTTCTGTCTCAAGAAAAATATATTTTTTTAATATTAAAAAAAAAAATATTGAGTAAATAAATTCATACGTTTATTTCACAGGAAAATGAATTTGGGCCGTTATGAGAGGCAATATATAAAATTTCCATGTTACGACGAATTTCGATAAACGTGGGAGATAATGTAAATTTTCCTATCAGTTTTAACGAATTTCGTGATTACATGTTTGGCTTAAAACAAACTCTAATGAGAATAAAACATCCAAGAATCCACCTTGACACGTGTAATCTAAGAGATGACGTCTGTATGCTATACTACATAATATTTTTTATCTAAAATTATTACTCGTTTATGTTTTTGGTTGCAGATTTATCTTCTCAGTTGAAAAATTTAGATATTTTGTTGGAAATTCGTTTTCCTTCAGTTGGAAATAAATTTGTTCAACTAAAAATTAAACTATTCTATTTTTTGTAGATAATTGATCTTTTTCAGTATTAAATTCAACTTTATTGTCAAAAACTTGACTACTTTGTGGAAAATTCATGTTAATATATTATATTGGAAATTCGTCGTTTTCGTTAAAAAAATAATCTTTTTGGTTGAAAATTCTTTTACTTTTTATTTGAGATTCAACTGTTTCTTTACAAATTCTTCTATTTCATTATATATTGTCTTTTTTGGCGTTTTCTTTTGAAACTTCAATTATTATGTTGAAAAAACATGTTCACAAAAAAATATTTTATACTAGTATCATATATTACATGCAGAAATGTTATATTTTAATGCCTACTTCAAGCAAAAAAAAAATGTAAATTGTTTTGTTATAAAAATGAAATGATTCTTGAACTTGCGAAAAAAATGCATAGTATGAAATATCAGCTATTCAGATTAATCATCAGTTAAAACAAAACATGCAAAAAGTATGACAAATATGATAATAATTGGCAAAACTTCCACAATGTATGCGTTGATTGAAAATATTATAATAATTACTAAGCTAAATACTAACATAAATGAAATGTAAAATTTGAAGAAAAAAAACTTCTGATTAAAAATTTGTCAGAATAAATGAACACTTTGATGTTCACAAAAACTTGAAAATAGTAATAACAGTTAGAACAGTTCGAATTATTTTACAAAAAATATTTTGTTAATTCACCGATTTTTTTTCCATATCCGCCACATCGTAACAAATTCGGTAAATCTTGCAGCAGTGATGCGCAATTCAAAATTTGAATTAAAAACAATTCTTGCGATTTAAATAAATAATTATTGAAAAATGGACGAGAATCTGCATTTTTCAATAATTGTTTATTTGAATTACAAGAATTGTTTTCAATTCCAATTTTGAATTGCGCGCCAGCTGCGGCCAACCAGTGCGCGGCCCAAACGCAAGCGCAGTAGCAAAAGGCGTCAACATTGGCATCACTGGCTTGAAGTACATTTTTTCGCTGGAACAAGTTTCGATTTTTCAACAGTAAAAATTTTTTTTTTGATAACAGATAAGGCGAAGATTTTTTTCCTTATCGGAACTCAGTTTTAAGAATGCAAGACGTGCCACATACAAAATTCCAATTCCAAAAATAAAGCTCTATGATTTATTGCAGATTCAGATTTTCTATTAAAAAATACATATGTTGTATTTGAGAACGAGAAATAAGAAAGAAAAATGATCGGTTCGTTTAGGTTGTTTAGTACGAGTTGGTTTGTTTAGGTTCGCGATGATCCTTGCGTTCATTTGAGTTTGATTTCGTATATTAGTTACGGTCGTTTGGGTTAAACCAACAGTATTGGTTACCACTTCCGAACCAATTACAATTAGTTACGATCGATTCGGTTCGCTTTGTTGATTTCGTTCTTTTGTATTTGTTGTGTTGTTTGCGTGACTTTGGGTTGGTTGGGTTGGTTTTATTTGTTTGGGTTAGTGTTGTTGGTTACGTTCGTTTGGGTTTGATTAACAGTATTGGTTAGCACATCCAAACTGATCCAAGCAAACCTAACCAGCACAGCCAGATCAACCCAAACGAACGTCATCAACAGCACTAACTCAATCGAACGCGACGCAAATGCAAATGCACGCAAGCAACACAGCAAAATCAAATTTAGGCAATCAACAAACCGATTAGAAACGAACGTAACATACTTACACATCAAATCGAAATAAACGTAAGCATCACAAATGACCAACCCGAACGAACGTAAGCATCACAAATGACCCAACCCGAACGAACAAAAGCAGCACAACCAAACCACACAAATCAGATAAACTGAGACACCCAAACCAGCCCAAACGAACGTGAGCAACATCACGGACTTAACTAAACCAACTTGCACTAACCATCCCAAACAATGCGACTTTTTTATTTTCATTCTTTCGTTTGGAAGCTCATTCCTTGATCAGTCCACAATGTCACTTTCTGCCAATGCATCGCCATCTGGCGCAAAACAAAACAAAAATGTTTCAAATGAAACTGATGTATTTTTTAAAAGAGGATCTGAATCTGCAGTAAAAATTTATGTCCCTATTTGAAATTTTGAAGTTACTTCCTTTCGTCTCATCCTTCTCAAAACAAACTTGCAGTAATCCAAAACATAGTTGACAGAGCTCTACGTTTGTCCCACGTTTCATTTCACAAAAAGAATTTGAATATTGTGAAGATCGGCCATTGTTAAGCCAACGTCGATACCACGCTGAAAACACCAGTTCTCGTAAGATCACCGATGTTAAGCAGTGTTGGGCGCGGTTAGTACTTGGATGAGTGACCGTTCGGGAATACTGCGTGCTGTTGGCCCGTCGTGGGTGTGGTGAGCCCACACTACACTAGTAGTGAATAATCCACCTAGAAACACTACCCGAATCGGGTAGTGTCACGCCTACCCCGGAAGGGAAATGGCTTAATGGTATAGATAGATATCCTTTTTCTTAACCATTAGCCACAAAAGTCAATTCAGAAACATACCGTAATTAGAATTCAAAAAATCAAAAACAAACATAATATTATTTTATATACAGATAATTAGAAGGAATTGGAAGAATATGGTTCTTTTAATACTTTTGTTTTCCCATTTTTTGGTCGAATTTCGAAAACTATTGAATTTATGTTGAAGAAATTTGATATTCATACTATTTTCCGCAGACCATTCAAAATGGATTCAATAATAACTTCTTGTGAAGATCCCGCAGATAAATTTGAAAAGTGTGCTGTTGTTTACAAGATCGCTTTTGATGTTCACATGATCACAATTGATGCTCGTTTGGGACGTTGTTATAAGAGTGTTCTTGCTAGACACACGGGAGGGTTTGTTGATGTTGACCATGAGTTTGTCTGGGATAATGTTGAAATTTTCCATAGTGAAAATGATTATTTATTTATTTGTCTGAAAATCAGTAAGCCCAACAGTTCAGAGAACCAATGATGGGGCCACAAAACGTACTTTTACATACTTTTAGTATGTTCGTGCTTACAATAAATTCATGAACAGCACTAGTGAATTCTTCAAATGACATAAAGAAAAGATCAACATTATTGTTGACTGATTCAAGAACAAGCATATTAGTATTACTGCAAATGTTAAAAATCCGAGAGTTAGGAGCACATGTAGAGGTAGGAGTTTCAGAAATTCTAGGCACTTAGTTAGTCCACGTGTTATTTTAAAGAGTGTTATAAAACTCACACTGGTAAAAAGTAAATATCTGAGAAGACAATCTTGATACGTGGGATCTGAGAGATAACGACCATGGGAAAGAAGGTCTGCTAATGAAGCATTATAATGTTCTTCAGTTGCATTTTTAATAAAATTCTTCACTGATACATCAAGCAGTTTTTCGTCTCATTAGAAAATATGAGGATTGCTCATACTTTTGTTTCATTCTTGGCGGTTGTCTTCAGTTCTCTTGGTAAATATAAAAATAGAATAAATTTATCATTTCATGTATGTCCCTGTTGACGTGGAATTTGTACCATATGTGCACGAAAGGTGAGCCTATTGAGTACCAAGCCTCATTTCGATCGCTTTTTCGGCGTATCGGTACTTTTGCTCATAGAAAAAGGTTCGTGATTTGACCTCGGGAGGAATGTGAACATCCCTTTTTGCTCTTCTGCATGAAATCCTGCGACTCCTGCTACTGAAATGAGGTTAGCTACTTCCCTCTCCAGAACTGCAAAATATTCCTGAAGTGAAAACTAAAATCCGGCGTAATCTTCCGAAAGAGAATTCGCGAATAGAATTTAATCTTATGTTTCTTGTTGCAGACTTGAGTTTGCAGTTCGACTGCTTACCTAATGGTGCTCCTATTCCGTATTCTCCTCGGCTCAGAACTTCTCTTCCTCTTGAAAGGTCTCTTCCTCCTGCCAGACCTCATTCTCCGGGTTCTTCTGAAAAGTCTCTTCCATCTGCCAGACCTCATTCACCGGGTTCTTCTGAAAAGTCTCTTCCACCTGCCAGACCTCATTCTTCGGGTTCTTCTGAAAAGTCTCTTCCACCTGCCAGACCTCATTCACCAGGTTCTTCTGAAAAGTCTCTTCCACCTACCAGACCTCATTCTCCGGGTTCTTCTAAAAAGTCTGTTCCACCTTCCGAGCCTCCTCTTCCTGCCATCTCCAGGTCTCCTCACGCCAGGTCAAGGTCTCCTTGTGCCAGGCCGCCTTGTTTACGCGTGCTTGGATATGAACTGGAACAACTTAGATTTGTTCGGCTGATTCCCAACACGAATCCGAACCGGCAATTCAAAATTTTAAGACACACCTTTTCTCCCAATGAAGCAATTTTTTTTAAAGGAAAATATAATGAACGTCTGTCCATGCCAACCGAAGAACAATTTGTAATATCGGCTTCCAACGGGGACATCTTTGCAATATTTGATAGAAAAAATACAAGACTTCGTGGAATATTAACAACAATGACTGGCACTCAAAATCGGGCAAAAATAAACATGTACACCGGCGAGGTCAAAGGTATGACCACTGAGGAAATTAAGGAAACTCCAATAGGCAGCCCTTATTCAATCTCAAAGTGTTTTGAAATACTATATTTGAAGGACATTAAGCCACATTAATAATTCAATATAAGAAAATGTAAGACTTAAATATAATATTATTTGCAATCTGAAGCTCGAAGAAAATTTCTTATGTAACAAGTACAGTGCACTCCCGGTAACTGCCAATCTGACGGGGCTGTAGGGGAGTATAATTCCAAGAATTCGGCACTTGTCGAGTATACCCACACTGCTCCGTCGTATAACCACGCTGCGTTGGAGCTCGCACTTTTGGACATGCGCAGAGACTCGCAGCCGCTCGCAGTAGCTTAAGTGGGAGGCGCAATGAAGTGTGCGTTAAAATACGTGTGGAGGAGAAGTGGCAAGAAGTGGAACTTACGAAGCTTGCAGTTAGCGGGAGTGTGCTGTAATTGCAATGAAAATTGAATGTATGATCGTTCTCAAGGATTCAATCTACGTTGATGCCCCAATCCCACGTACGATTTGCTCTGTCGTTTCATCCTTCCATGCAAATTCTTAATACCAATTCCTTCTTTTTTAAATTACAAATTCCAAACGATATTAATACAAATTCCACACAGATGAGTTTTTAATCCAGTTACGATCAAAGTTTCAACCAAATAATTTAATTTTTCAATAAAAAAACTAATCACTTTTAAAAATAAGATACATTTGCAACCAAGAAGATTAATTATCTACTTTTTGGTGAATTAGTCACAAAGAAGAATAAGGGTTTTCTACAGAGAAGATTTTTCAACCAGAAAGTTGAATTTTTAGCTGAAGAAGATACGTTTTCAACGAAACGTGAAATAGATAAATTTTCAGTTACAAAAATTTGTTTGTTTGAGAATTCATCTTTTTGATATGCAAATTTCAATTGATTGTAAACTGAAAAATCTTGTGAAAAATTATCGTTTCCAGTTCGAAATCCAGCCATTTTTTGCATCCATTCTTTCATCCTTTTTCATTTGCTTCGCTCGCACCCACTTAATCTTTCATCCACTATTTCCCCAAACCATCCTTCCCCTAGAATCTTTACCACATTCTCTTATCAGCTTTCTTTATCTTCCATTCCTCACCTACATCCTTCCCATACATGATCCCATGTTTCCTCTTTCCATTCACAGATTCTGCACTTCCTGTTCTCTTTCTTTCCCCAATCAATACTTGCACTTACCTCGTTTCCCAATCTAAATCTTGCTGTACTGATCCATCTTTTCTCTCCCCATCCCTTTTCTAAATACTTTGGTACTCCTTCCTTTTTTATCATCTTGTACCATATATTATATTTCGATTCCTCAAGCATCCCCCATGTTTCTATTAATTGTCTTTCTCTCTCCTTCTTCTCCACTTCTTCATACTTGACTCCAGTCCCGTCTTCTATATCTCTAGCCTTGATAAACTCCCTTCTTTCTTCCTCCCACCTCGTTAATTCCATCGCCCTCCCTCTCCTTTCTTCTACCTCTATCAAACACTTTCTCGCTAACTCCCCTCCCTTTCGCTCCCTCAGCTTTGTCTCAACATTCCATGCCCTCGCTCCCTCTCTAGTACTTAATTTATCCCTTTGCGCTTCTTCTTTCACCATATATTGCTGCGTCATCCAGTTTATCTCTAGCGTCCACCTTATATACCTTTCTTGTAAACTTTCAATCCGTTTCCTTTCTTTTCATCCCCATATCTCTGCTCCATAACCTAATACTGGCCATACCAGCGTATCAAATAACCACACTCTACTTCTCCAATTTTTTTCAAACCTTCTTCTTCCTATTCCCTATATCTGTTTCATTACACCTGCTGTTTTTTTCATCATTTCTCTTATATGTGCTCTATGATCTCCATTTGCTTGCAAGGTATATTCCAAATACATGAACTCTTTTACTTCTCCTAATTTTTCCCCTTCCAACTGCACGTCCATTCTTTCTTTCTTCTCCTTCCTTTTTTTAACTACATTATCTTTGCTTTTCTACATTCACATTCAACTTTTTTCCATATAAGTATTTCTCTAATCCTGTAATTAAGCCCGCCATCTTTTCGTCCCCTATCCTAACTCCTCCCCACATTTTTCTCTTTATTTCTTCTTCCAAATCTGATATTAATATATTAAATAAAAGTGGGCTCAAAAGAATTCCTAGCCTTACCCCTCTCACCAACCAGAAACTATGTCCAGCTTGCTCTTCTACCTTTACTTTGCTTTTCGTCTCTCTAAAAATTTCCGATACTCTCTTTAGCAATCCCTCTCGTATCTCCTTTTTCACCGTAACTTTTTCTATCTCGCCTCGGTCTAATGAATCTAACGCCGCCTTCAAGTCCACGAACACTGCTATTATTGCCCCTTTCTCCCTTTTCATCCTCTTATTTACTAAGTAGTTCATAACATATATATGGTCCATTGCGCCCATTCCTTTCCTAAACCCTGTCTGATTCGGTGGCTCTACCTTTTTCTCCACAACTTCTTTTTTCAACCTCTCCGATAAAACAGTCACATATACTTTATACAGTGTTGGCATTAGCGTCATTCATCCATAATCAATAACCTCCTTCCCTTTGCCTTTCTTCACTATTATTATTATCACTACTCTTCCTTTCAATAACTCTGGCTACCCCTCTCCTTTCCATACTCTATTGCACATTATCCATGCCCATTCCTTTAATTCTGTCCACCCATATTTCCATACTTCATTTGGAATCTCATCTATACCAGGTGCCTTTCCATCTTTTATTATCCCTAATACCTTGACTATTTCACCTCTTGTAATGTCCTGCTTCTCATCTGCTTCCCTACCATCTTTTTCTCCTTTCCTAACTTTCCTCTCTACCCCTTCTAGTAATTCCATAAAATATTTTTCCCATTCTATCATCTCAATATCCTTTCAAACCTCTCATTTTCCTCCTCTTTTTTCTATCACGCAACTCAGTATACTCCTTCTTTTTTCTCCTATATTCTTCTCCACTACTTGTCCCTTTTCTCGATTTTCTTAACATCCTTCTCACTTCCTTCTTCTTCTGTTTACAATCCTCATCCCATCCACTTCTATCTTCTCCTTCACTAACTTCTTTTTTGCATGTGCACTCTAATACTCCTTCTATTTCTCCTACCATTATGTCCATTTCCTGGCTAACATTTCCTTCCCCCATTTTGACATTCCAGTCTTTTTCTTTAAACTGTTCTTCACCTACAATTGACAAATCCCCTCTGTCTGCTCTTTTTACTTTTGCTTCCTTTTTAGCTTTATTGTCATTACTTTTTTTTCCCCTCTACTGTCACTATTATGGGAAAGTGATCCGAGTCTATATGGTTCCCTACCTCTAGTTTCTTCTTTCCATCCCCATTCAGTATCTTGTCTTTGAATTTTCTTCCGCGCTCTCCACCCCATTCCCTTCCTTCTCTATCTCCTGTTCCCGCATTAACCCTTGTGTGGGCAACCAACTTTCTCCACGTTGTTGGGCAACCGGGTACCCGGGTACCCACCTCTCATTTTTTGTCTTTTTTGAGTACGAATATGCTTAAAATCATCTCAAACCGATTCATTTAAATAAATATACATAAGTAGAAACTATTTGAGCTATTTTGAAGACACGTAGCACAGTTCAGACGTCTTAATTGGAAATTGAAGCTGAGGTTTCAAGCACACAGCGAGTAGCGCGCAGTCAGTTTTCGTGTTCGGGGGTCGGCAGGTAGTAGCGTGGCGTACGTGCATTACTGTAACAATGTTGCCCTTTAGTACACCCACAGCTCAGTCAGATTTTTCTGGTCAAAGGGACAAGACGTATACAGCAACGTGATTCGACTGTGCCTTTGAGCATCAAGCCTGTTCGCAGAATGTACATCGTCGCTCAACACCAATTTCAGTTTTCAAAGTTATCATAATTGATTCAGTGTTATTAAGTGTTTTTGATAGAAGATACTAGTTATTTTTTCATCATGCAGAACCATTTATCACGTCCTGAATTCGCAAGGTAAGACTTATTTTGTAACATAATTTGGCAGTATTTGGCCCTTCGATTTTCCTGTAGCTGTTATTCATAAAATTATTTTTTGTTCAATTCAGATTGACTCGTGCCAGAAAGAGAGCTTATCTGAACAATTTACTTGGAGACCCCAATAATAGTTCGGATTACGATAACGACAGTGAGGACGATGACTGGCTACCGCAGAGCGCTTCAGATGCGGTGCAGCAAACAGAAGCCGCAACTGCCAGCGAGTCATCTGAAGGGGAGAGTGAGAGCAGCTCCGATTCCGAAGAAAGCGAGGGTGAAGGTGTAGCCTCAGGTATGCCGACTGTGGGGCAAGAAGCAGCTACGGAAACTGCTGACCAATATATTGCGAAAGACAAAACGGTTTGGAGTAAGACGCCGCCTAATGTTCATCAAGCTGCCTCCCACAATGTTCTCCGTCAAAGAAGCGGTCCGGCCAGATGTACAGATTCATTATCGGTAAGAGATACTTTCAAGAAAGTTATAACAGTTGAAATGATCGATGTGATTGTTTGTTGCACAAATCAAAAAGCCAAAAGTGTGTATGATAATTATAACTCGACGAATCCGGATTCTACTCGGTCGTGGCGGCCCGTGACTACACAAGAAATCTACGCTTTTATCGGGATTTTGATTTCTGCGGGGGTGAATAATTCGAACACTGACCACACTAACGAGATGTGGAAAAGTACCTCTTATCCTCTGTATCGCTCAACAATGGGTTTGAAGAGATTTCGCGCAATTTTGCGGTTTATTCGTTTTGACGATGAAAATACGCGCCAGGCACGAGCACAAGCGGATAAAGCTGCTCCCATTCGTGACATATGGACTATGTTCAATTCAAATTTGACTAAAATATACAAACCAACAGAAAACATAACTATCGATGAGCAGCTTTATCCTTTTCGTGGACATACCAAATTCACGCAGTACATTCCTTCGAAGCCGGCTAAATACGGCATCAAAATTTGGTGGGTTTGCGATGCTGGAAACGCGTATCCTTTGTACGGAATAATTTACACTGGTAAAGTTGGAAATGTTCGGGAGAAAAATCAAGGAGAAAGGGTTGTAAAAGAGCTCGTAGGTAAATTCAAAAATAGTGGAAGAAACATTACGATGGATAATTATTTTACTACCTTGCCTCTTGCTAAGCATTTATTATCGTGGAAATTGATTATCACAGGTACTTTGAGAAAAAATAAGCCTTATATTCCGAAAGCAATGGCTGATAATAAATCTAGAGCTCAATATACTTCTCTCTTTGGTTTTCATGAGCGCAATGTTACTATTTGTTCATACGTGCCGAAAAAAAATAAAGATGTAATCTTACTTTCTACTATGCACTCCGATACTGCTGTAAATGACGATGAGCAGAAGAAACCGCACATGATTACTTATTATAATAAGTACAAAGCTGGCGTTGATACAATGGATCAGATGGTAGGCAGATATACGACTCACAGACGCACTGAAAGGTGGCCACTTGCTCTGATTTTCAACATCGTAGACATTTCTGCACTTGCAGCGTACATAGTTTACTGCGAAAATAATAATATGTTAAAAAAAAGACCAATCAGCGTCGTATTTTCTTGCGTGAATTGAGTGAAGAGTTATGTAGACCTTTGATCGAAGACCGCTCTTCAAATATTTAAATAATGCGCCACCACTCAACTAAAAATGCTATCGAGGATTTCCTCGGATCTCATTTCGGTGCTGCTCCTGTTACTGAACGAGATAATCGGCCTCGAGATAGATCTGGTAGGGTGAAAGTAACAGGTTCTTGTCATCTTTGTTATAGATTAACAATCAAAAGGCGTAGAAAGACTAGGAAGAGTTGCGCACAGTGCGAAAAACCCGTATGCGATGAACATTCGTCATCAAAAGTATTGTGTTCCGATTGCACTGAATAAATGTGAAATTAATTATTTTTAACATGTAAACTACCAATGAATAATTGATTTTCAACTTGAAAATTATTTCAATTATTTATTTATTAACCTGCAGTGTTTATTTCTTATATTTATTAATAATAAAATTCATTTCCAAATAAATAAGTCACTTTTTATCTAGTGGGTACCCGGGAACCCGGTCGTCCCCCAACTCGTGGGGATCCGGAAGCTCAGACCGTAAAAAAAATTTTTCAAAGAATAATCGATAAAATTGTGACGCGGTGGGTACCCGGGTACCCGGTTGCCTACATAAGGGTTAAAATCACCTCCTATTATAAGCCTAATCTTTTGCTTATTTTCTTCCATCAGTTCTCTCATCTCCTCTGGTTTCTCCTGCATATCACCATTCACATAAACCCCCACTGTCTTCCACCTCTCTCCTCCAACATTTATCTCTTCTACTATTAATCTTTCTTAATGTTCTTTCAACTCCTTTTTATCATTCTCCGTTATACATTCGTTCCTTACACCCATCACCATTCTTTTCATTGCTCTGCCTTTTTTATTCTTCCTCTTTGCATTTCGTACATGCTATTTGTAACCTCTTGGTAATCTTTTCTTACTCTTTCCCATCCCTTCTCATCTAGTCTCCCGTTCCTTTCTCTCCTAGTTTCCCGATACCTCATTTTTCACAAAATCTTCCTTGTCCCTGTCCCGATTCCACCATACACCTTCTATCTGTATTCTCTAATACTTGACCCATGTGCTTTTTTCCTTTTTTCTTTCCTTTTCCGATATTTTCCATAACTTATACTGCATGTTCCTTTCTACCCATATCAAATCATCCTCTATTCTCCCCGAGCTTATATATAACTCCCTCTTCTTTGTCATCACTTTCCTCTTATGTTCCCATTTCTTTAGTTTCACTAGTACCATTCTCTCCCCTCTTCGCTTTTCCCTTCCTACACTTTGTACTTCCTCTATCTCTACCTTAGCATCAATCCTTTTTTATACTCCTTCCACTACTTCCATCAGCTCCTTCCCCTCTAATCTTAGACCTTTTAGCACTAGTTTTCTTTTTCTTCCTTCTCTCTCTTTCTTTTCTATTATTTGTTCTATTTTTCTGAGCCTTTCCTTCTCCTTGTTCCTACCCTCCCCACCTCCAAACTCACGGTTTGAGCCTTCAATCTTTTTTATTCTGCCTTCCAACTCATCTACCTTATTATTAGGCTCTACCTTCTTTTCTAGTCTTTGCTCCAAGATCTGCATCCTTCTCTCAAGCTTTTTCCTGACTGCTTCCCACTTCCTCTTTCTTTCCTAAGTTCAGTCATTACCTGTCTTATTTCTTTTCTTATTTCCTCCACCCTTTTCTCCTGCTTTTCTTCATACATCCCCATTACTTCTATCATCAATTCGCAAATTTCTTTCAATCTTTTCTTCTCCATCGGATCTTTATCCTCAGCTCTGTCTGTTTCTCTCCCCTGATTTTTCTCATCCATTTTTAGATTTTCCAAGCTTGCCCCTATATCCTCCTTTTCTTCACTGCTTCCCCTCTTCCGTCTCTTCCTTTTAATGAATGCGTTCATCGATCCCACGCTCTTTGCCCTCAATCTATCCTTTTCTATCGTTTTACTATACTTTCCCCTTGCCCTCCTTTCTTTGTTCTTCCGTTCTGGTGCAATGAAAACTTCCTGATCTGAATTCCTGCTTTTCTCGGTAGTATTCGCTCTGCTGGCCACGAATCCAATTCAAACGATCCTGCCTCCTTCGTTCTCTGTCTCTATCAATGTCAATCTTTCAATCTCTCAATCAATCCCTCACAAACGAACCACTCTACACACATCCACAATCTACTCGCCTCAAATTTCACCACAATTATCAGAAAAACTCAGCACCAAATTTCTCCGCTGCCACACACATTCACGCGGGAAACGGAAGTCCAACATAGTTGAATTTACATCCAAGGAAGATTCAGGTTCTCTTTTCAAGACAAAAATATATATAGAAATTAAATTTTCTACATAATAGTTAAATTTTCAACAAAACAGCAGAATTTGCAACCAAAAAGTAATTTTTCTGCTAAATAGTCGAATTTTTAACCAAACGGTATGACTTTTTACCAAGATTGTTGAATGTTGAATCAAGCAGTTGCATTCTTGTCCAAGAAAAATGGAAATTATTCTATAAAAAGAGGCACATTTTTAAATCAGAAAGACAAATTTTCAACAAAACAGTTGAATTTGCAAAAAAGATGTCTTTTCAAGAAAATTGTTATATTTTCAACCAAATGATAAAATTTATAACTAAAATGATAATCTGAAGCACAAATTTTTCGCGAATTCGCAAAAATGACTAAACTTCTCTATTTCTGTAGGATCAAAATCCAATATTTTATAAGAGGATTTGTCTTCTTAGAGGCGCAAAGGTTTTGTGATGTCCTGTTTATTCTTTATCAGGTAGCGTACTTAAATTGCGTAATAATAATTACGTTATTATTAAGTAATACTAATAGAACTTACAAATACAAAAATCATTTATTGAGACCAATATTACTTTTGAATAGTACAAATAGTAACACACATAGGTTTTATGGTTTACCTAAACTACATAAAGAAAATTGTCATCCAAGACCCATCATTCCTTTTCCAGGCTCACCTTTACATAATTATATATCTGAATGCTTGGCTGAATCTCTACAAAAAATTGTAGACAAAACGAATGACCACATCAAAGACCATGAAATTGTTAATACAAATAATCAAATCCCAGCTCTTTCAACCCAGAAAAAGATATAATGCCAGACAGTAATGTTTTCGATGATGTTATATTTGAAAATATCAGTAAAAAAGTATCATTCGGAATTTCGCTATTGTTGAAAATACTTTTCATTAATTTGTTTTCAAATTTTTAAGACCTAATTAATTAATCAGATAAAGTAAATATCATTTATGAATATCATGCTTGGTTTGAGATACGATATATATCTGACAATCTTGTGGACACTTAAGTAAGAGTCCAGTATTCGATTTCAATATTAAAAACGATGAAATTTTTAACATAGAACAAAACCTTGACCTAATACTAACTTTAGAAATAATTCATGTATAAAAAGAGATAAGAAATCAGTGAAATTTAGAACAGTGATTATGTAATTACATATTTTTCTTAAAACTGACTCTAATGAGAAGTAAATATCTGAGAAGGACAATCTCGACACGCGTATTCAAGGAGATAACGACCATAGACATTCTATATAATCTGACAAATTAGGCACTTGAATACTCATCAGTGCCATAGTTATTTAAATTAAGCAGTGTTTCCTCTAATTAGAAAAGATGAGGATTGCTCATACTCTCGCTTTATCCTTGGCGGTTATACTAAATTCTCTTGGTAAATACCATAACGTTATAGATTCATAATTTTTAGCACATATTTCAAACTATAGGCCCCTATGAGGGCTTTTTTCCTCACTGATGTCGAATCTGATGTCAAAAATCATATATCCAAGGCGGCGGAGTCACAACTTCATCTTTCATTTTATCTTTATGCGTCTCTTCCTCAAATAATAATTGTTCATTTTGTTCTCCGTTATGAAATTTTGCGATTCCTGTTGACGAAATGAGTCAGGTCCCTTTCTCTATGAAAAAGAAAAGTATGCGTCAAGAGAAAAATATATAAGAAGATGAAAATCAAATCTCGCAAAATATGCCGGAAGAGAAGATACAAAGAAAACTTAATTTTCTCTTTCTTGTTACAGATTTGAGTTACCAGTTCGACTGCTTACCCAATGGTGCTCCTATCCCGTATTCTTCTCGTTCCAGAACTTCTAATTCTCCTGAAAGATTTCTCCTTCCTGCCAGACCTCGTTCTCCGGGTTCTCCTGAAACGTCTCTACCTCTAGCCACATTTCGTTTTCCGGATTCTTCTGAAAGGTCCCTTCCTCCTGCCGAGCTTCCTCTTCGTATGAGGGCCAGGTCTTCTCCTACCAGGAAACCTCCTTTACGCATACTTGGATTTGAACATGAAAAACTTAAGTTTGTTCGGCTAATTCCTCTCACGAATCCAAACCGACGTTTCGAAATTCGAAGCTACACTTTCCCTAGCGATAAACCAATCGAAATGAGAGCAGGACATAATTCCCTTGTGCCCATGCCAACCGAAGAGAGAATGGTATTAGCAGCGCCGAATGGTGACGTCTTTGCAATATTAGAGAGGAATTATACAAAACTTCGTGGAATATTTACAACAAGAAGTGGAAGTCTAAAACGGGTAAAAATAAACATGCACGACGGCATGATAGAAAATATGACTACAGAGGAAATGAAGGAATCTCCATTAGGCAGCCAGCATGCAATTTCGAAGATGTTTGGAATAGCATTTGTAAACGATAATCAGCCACAATATTAATTTAATGTAAAAAATTTAAACTAAAACATAAAATTGTCTGTGATCCAAAGTTGGATGAAAATGTTGCAAGCAACTGGTAATTACAGTAAAGAGTTAATGTATTATCGTTCTTAAAGCTTCAATTTATGTTAACTCCTCAGTCTCTCTTTAAAGGAACCAGTTAAAAAGATGTTTTTTATTTCCTGATTAAATCGTTTTCCGCTTCCGGTGCTTCATTGATTGATTTCATTTTCTCGTCTGTTTCATGCAATCGATATTTGTTTATTATATATTTTTTTTTCAACTAGCTTCAACTTTCTGATGAAGTAAATATATATTTGTTCTTTTATAATTCGGTATGATTCATCTTTTTCTCCCTATAATATGATTGCTACTATTTGTACAATGACATTTGCAAGATATTGTTTTCTCTAGCTTTAAGAATCTTTTGTAAATAATAATTCGAAGAGGATACAGATCCGTTTCGAAACGCGTCCCTAAACAGAATCAATAAATAAACGCATTTACTGGTAGAAGCCAATAATGTACATTTATTCACTATATAAATTTGTCATCTTACGACATATTTAGCTTAGACGTGAAAGATTATATAAACCATGATGTCAGCTTTAACAAATTTTGTTGTTACATTTTTTGCTTGAAACTGACTCTAATGAGAAGTAAACATCTAAGAAAAACAATCTTGATATGCATAATCAAAGAGATAAGGACTATAGGGTATAACAATCTGACGAATTAGGCACTCGAATACTCATTCGTGCAATTGGTTATCAAATTCTTCATCAATACATCAAGCTATATTCCCTGCAATTGGAAAATATGAGGCTTGCTACTACTCTCGCCTCATCCTTGGCGGTTATCCTGATTTCCCTTGGTGAATATAATATTATTGTGTGTTCATAATTTTAAGTACATATTGTAAGCTATGGGTAAATTAGAATTTTCGCGATTTAATCTCTATTCTATCCTATGATTGCTATTTTCTTTCAAATTTTATTTATGGCACGAGCAGTAGGGTGCACAGTGAGCCAGGAGGGGTAAACAAGTCGCTGATGCTGTACCTGATGTCAAAAGTCAAGAATTCAAAATGGCGGAATAAATCTGATGATTCAAACTGATTATTTGTCCATACATTTGTGTGAGAATTGGTAAAAGAGTGTTTTTAGGGTAGCTGATTTAAAATTGGATATCGGGTGTGAAAATAAAGAATTCCGGATCCAATATGGTAGCCAAAACTGTACAATATGTGAAGATTAGCAGAACGCGGGGAGTATAAATGGTTCTGTTGATCAATCATTTGAAATTTAATGTGAACACTTGAATATTATGAGTATTTTATATGAATCACCTCACAGCTTTATAAATATTACTCTTCACATTTCTCTTCATCTTTCTTTTTATCATCATCCTTTTTTTCCTCGAATAACACAGGCCCACAAAGAAGTGGTCTGAACTTTACATGTGACAAGGCTACCGTTTTGGATTTTGAGCCGCTGAATCCGATACCGGTTTTAGAATTTTCCCTAGACCCTACAATTTTCCCCTAGCCTGAGGAAAATGTGTAAAATCTTAGATGTTCCTATAAATGTGCAAAACTTGAGGCTTAACGGAGCTTTTGCTTGTGCACGGGGAAGCTGATCTCTCCGTATTTTTAACTATAGATTCCATATCTGACAGAAGAAGTTTTCTGCAATACCTCGGATTTTCCCTCGCCTAGGGAATTTTTTATATTAGATTTTCCGATATTTCCTTGTCCTTTTATCATCAAATGTCCTTCGAAGTGATTTCTTTTGCGTCTTTTTCTTGTACTTACAGCATCTCTTTTTAACCTCCAGCAAAAATCTGCCATCATGTGTCCACCCATCGTTCTTGATAATTCCGCTCCATTTCTTTGGTGTCCTGCTGAAAGCGTTCTACCTACTCTTCACTGTAATCACCAAGATTTTCCGGAAAGTAGTCGACATGGGAATGGAGAAAGTGCAGTTTGACGCTCATTAGGCAACCCTGTTCTTGGAATTTCTTCACCATGGTTTCAACTATTTTCTTATGGTTGTCGGTTTTCACGTTGCCTGATAAATTTTCGACAACTTCCTTGAAGCTGATTTGAGAAGCTTTCTCGCTATCATTCATATTGTCAGTGAATTTGTCGTCGTTCAACATTTTCCGAATTTAAGGACCATCGAAGACTTCTGCCTTTACCTTGGCGTCAGATATACTGGGTGATTCATTTTCTAAGTATCTAGAACAATCACCTTCTTTGTTCAGTGATTCGACAAACTGTTTCATTAAGCCAAGTCTCATATGCAGAGGAAGAAGTAGAATTTTCGTGGGATCTACCAAAGCCTTTTGCAGTATATTTTTCAAACCAGGTTCGACAGAAGTTCTTTCTGGCTAGTTTTCTTTCTTATAATCATTTTTGTGGTCTTTGCTGCACCACAGGCACAAGAAGCAGGGATGTTTGGTAAAGCCTGATTGTTGCCCCAACAGTATTGTTATGATTTTGAGATCTCCACAGAGTTTCCAGTCATACTCCGAATACTTAATCGCAATTATAACTTTCTCCGTATTGACGTAGCTTTCCTTTCATATCATATAGATATTTGGTTAACGTTCATTCATTAATCCGTTAACATCTGAACAATAAACCAAATCAGTGTTCCGAGAAAAGAACATAAAGAAGGCTTTTCGTCTGGTTTGATGAACAGTGAATTTAGTTCCTTTCGTCACCAGGTTTCTGTTTTCCGAATCAGAACTTAAATATTCAGCGTCACCTTCAGGTCATCCCAAGTCTTTCATCAGGTAATTTAATGAATCTCGAGTATAAGGATTGGGTTTTTCTTTTTGGCCTGGAGGACTGGAGACATCTTCACTGACATCACTATCAGGGTTGCTTTCACCACTGTCACTTGCGTATCCCTTTTGTAAAAATGTGTCCATTGCGATTTTGTTGAGCATAGAAACGACATTCTTTTCAATATCCTCGATATCTTCAGAAGTTTTGATATCTTCAATTTGGTCATTGCATGAATGAATCGGTTTAGTAACACTGGAAACATTTGCATACCTGATTTTTCGTTCGTCTGACCTTCTATAGCCGACAATATTTGTCTTACAAAAATAACAATATTTTTCATCTTGAGGTTGTCTCCAAAGCGTAGGTGATGCCATTTTTTTCTGTTCGCTGTACTGCGGCGTAGAATATTATAGCAAAGACCACATGTGGTACCCAATCACTATATTGATTTTCGATTTTAATGTGAAAATACTCTTCATACAGTTGTTTAATTGAATATGTTATATTCATTTTATATTTCTAAGTGAGATATTTACTGCAAACATAACAGCAAGCGTCAGCGTTTTCGCTAACGTGGAAATCGAAAAGTGGACGCCAAGTTTTTGGGAATCAAAAGAAGATTTCGCATCCCTTCTGGAATAGTTCATTGCTTCCGATTTTCAAGTCGCAAATTAAGAGTACTGTTGTGAATTATGGGATCTGGAATGGAAGCTTCTAGTGTGTCCCCTGAGGGTTTACATTTTTCTTGTATCTCTTCCCTATTCCTTCACACACCCCCCACACATTTACTTGGTGGTGGGAGGGGGACCTACAGTTTAAGGTGGGTTCCGAACCGCGAAGAGCAATAGCCTTAAGTACTTAGAGAACCTTTTTCTCTAGCGGTACCGGTCCCACGACTCTGCGGAGATGAACAACTCCCTTGCTAGGCAAGTGTTCACACCATGGGCCACCGAGGCTCTTCCAGAGTGCGAGGCAGGAATCGAACTTGCAAGCCGACGGAGTGGGTCCAAAGCTTTCGCTCCTACTGTGCTCAGACACACTAAATCAAGAATCACTAACTCCAGGTTTGATTGTGAATCTGATAAACCTACTGATTGACTATTCCTTTTGCAACGAACTTGTTTCTAACTCTCGCAGTTTTTGTTGCGCATTTAGGATTATGATGACTTTTAAGTTTGGAAGCAAATATTCGTCAAGTCCTAAGTATTCAGCTAGTTTTTCTGGATCCTTGAGAGCTCTGCGTACTGTGTTGCCGCTACTGGTACTACAGCTACCTCCTGGTTTTGGTGGGTCCACGTGCAAAGATAGTTCTTCTCAGAAAGACTTCCCGATTTCAAGTGGTCTTACCTTGAATTGACCCGTCTGTTCCTTCTTTCTCATTTGCCACGCTTTGATATCAAATATGTGTGCGATGTGTAAGCAGCAATCGAATAATCTCATCCATGGATGTATTGGTCTAATTCCGTGTCAGAGTGACTGAGGGTTTGGAATGAAGACATTCCTTCTTCTACTCGGAAGATCATTGAATCATTTTGGAGTTGAATGACAAATGGAACAATTCTACATAGATTTTGGTATTTGTGATTATATTCAAGCCTTTATCATCACTCAGTAAGAACAAGGAAGAATGGACCATTTGGCTGATTTTTATAATATATTATTACATAATATCACATTATCTTTAGTTGTCCATCTCATATCATCTCATCATAACGGCATCCTTCTGTAATTCGGAAGTTCTGCTCGTAGTATGATTTGGTAATGGTTGAAGATGAATCTTTGCTTTAACCTCTGTAATTGATACAACTTCTTCTGGTAGTCAACAAAACTTTCGTGCTTCTTCTACACTGTTTTAAAATGGAAAAAAATCTGCTCCCTGCTTTTTAAATAAGAAGCGCATATTGACATAGTTTTCTTTGGAAAAGAAGCGAGATGTTAAGAACGATAATACTTTTTTTGGAGTCAATTCTACAACTGAATTCGGTTTTCAAGCAATTTTTACGCCGCACTTGCTATTCCTGGACCTTATTGAATTTCTATTAGAACTGCTTTTGAATATTTTCTTCTCAATTTCTAGCTTCATAGCAACATGCACTTATGGGGCGCTTAAGGTTATTTCCGTTTCCATTATAAATTGTTGCTTCCTTTAGTCTCTTTTACCTTTTCTATAACTTGCGGAATGGAAAAGATGGGAGACCAACCTTTGATGAAGTATCTGTTGTTTTGATATACAAATCCAGAATCCCTTTCAGGCCTCTGTCATAAGATTTTGCGATTCCTGTTGACAAAATGAGGGTAGGTACCTCACCTTCCAAAGGACAAAAATACTTCTGAAGGCGACATTAAAATACGGCAAGACATGCTAGAAGAGAATATATAAAGAAGATTTAATCCTCTCTTTTTTGTTGCAGATTTGAGTTCCCAGTTCGACTGCTTACCTAATGGCGCTCCTATTCCGTATTCTTCTCGTTCCAGAAATTCCGATTCTCCTGAAAGGAATTTTCCTCCAATCACACCTCGTTTTCCGTGTTCTTCTGAAAAGTCCCTTTCTACTGCTGATCTTCCTCTACGTGTCAGGGCCAGGTCTCCTCCTGCGAGGCAACCTTCTTTACGCATACTTGGATTTGATCTCGAAGAACTTAAGTTTATTCGGCTTACTCCTGTCACGAATCCAAACCGTCGTTTCGAAATTCGAAGCTACACTTTTCCTCGTGGTAAGCCAATTGAAATGAGAGGAGTACGTAATGTCCCTTTGCCCATGCCAACCGAAGAAAGAATGGTATTAGCAGCATCTAATGCCGACGTCTTTGCAATATTGGAAAGGAATTATACGAAACTTCGTGGAATATTTACAGCAGGAAGTGGAGTTCTAAAACGGGCAAAAATAAACATGTACAGTGGCGAGGTGACAGATATGTCTATAGAAGAAATTAACGACTCTCCATTAGGTAGCAATAATGCAATTTCGAAGAGTTTTGGAATTGTAACTCTAAAAGAAATTCAACCACACCATTAGCTCATCAAAAAAAAAAAAAAAAAATGATCGAAGATATGATATTGTTTGTTATTCAAAGTAGGCTAAAAATTGTGCTAGCAATTGGCAATTACAATAAAAAGTTAATGTATTATCTTTCTCAAGGCTGCAATTTATGTTAACTCCCAAGTCTCTCGTCCATGGAAGCAGATAAAACAGATGCTTTTCATTTTTCTAATGAAAATATATGACGAGGACATTGTAAGATTTACTCTGACGTTTTATCAGCCTTAAGCAAAATCTTAATCTTATTGTTCGCATTTTTGGGTTAAAAGTGTACTTATGTTCCTAACCAAATAGTTGAAGATTCAAGTATTTGGTTAGAAATGTAATTTTGTTGTTGAAAAATCTCTTAGATAGTTGAAGGTGTATTCAATTGATCAAGAATTCAATTTTTCTTGAAGATTCGTCATTTTAGTCGAGAAGCAATTTTGTTTTTAATTGAGAAATTAAATATCTCAGTTCCAGAGAAAACCTGCTGTCGTTAGTTGAAAATTAAACCATTTGGTTGAAAAGTGTCTAAGGAAGTTTGAGTACTCATAACTTTGAAAAATTTTAATATACTGATTTATTTTTCAAATCATAATAAAAATTTGTTGGGAAATTTTTGTTGCAGTAAAAATTTATTTGAACATAAATTTTCCTTAGTCCCTGTTCTTCATTTTTCCAAACTTCTCACCCGAAACCTCATCTCGTGAGAAGTTGGTATAGTTTTAGCTTTTTAATCGACACATTTTTAACAAATAATTTTATAATCAGATATGATTTAGAGGTCTCCCTATTTGAGTTTTGTCTTGTGTATTAATTTTCTGTTTTATTTTTTTTTATTTTCACAGAATCTGGAAAATGAATGTATCAAATCCAAAATAATCATCCCATGAGATTGTCAAAAGTAAAGATAGCCGAGCGTTAGCATCATTCGGAATTTGGCTATTATTGAAAATACTTTTCTTTAATTTGTTTCCGAATTTTGAAGACCTACTTAATGAATCAGATAAAGTAAAAAAAAAGCTAGAGAGAATTTTTTTCACAATCAAAGTATCAATATTTTCATGAAAAATATTGAAACGACCAGTAGACAAAAAACTTTGACATCCTAATCAATTAATAGTAATAATTCGAAATTATTACGTATTACCCTGGTCAAAACTAACATCAAAAATTAATTTGAATTATTGATTTTTGACCTCCGATTCAAGACCAGTTAGCGACTGAAACTCCTGAAATGCATTTTTTATCAATGGGATCTTTTATGACCCTATAAAACAGATTCATTGAAACAAAATTCAAGAAGTAATTTTTTATTTGCATTCTATGGCTAATTGTAAACAGAAGTGTTGCGTGTTTCTGCTTGTGGGACCTTCCAATATAATTTTTGTTTGGATTCAAGCAAATTAGAGTTGCGATGGGGGTATATGCATGAAAATTCAAAGGAAAAAGTTTGGACAACCCTACCGACCATTGAGCACTAGATTGCCTCTTAAGTTTCAAAATCATGTTTTTTCATTCTCACACCCCAGTTTTGTTTAAGTGCCCTGAAAAATGATCTTGTTTAGTTATGCTGGAAGGAGGAGGTGACACGAGCGCAAGAAACAAGAGGCGCCAAATGGTGTTGAAATAACTGGTTTATTGGCTCAACCACACTACACTCCACTTCACTACTATATTTGGACCGGTCGACCGCACGTCCGCGTTGAGTAACACACGACGAGTAACTGAACGGAGTAGACTCGCAGCAGGCGACGAGAGGGACCTCGACGGCCCTCAAGTGGCGCCCTCTACTGGAGACGAGCCGAAACCAAACATACCGCCCGCCTCGTTCCTTGAACGATTATCCGCTAGCCGCCCGCCGTAAGGTCGAATTTCCATGCTCTGATTCGACTGAAGTCGCTAATGACGTCGCTTCGCGTTTAACAACACTCGCTCATTCATTCTGACTTGACGGTCATGAGAGGCACCTACTGGTGCGTCGGCCCTATGCCGCTTAGCAACTCCGGTTTATGCCGTGCTAAACTCAAAGGAAACCCACAAGAACCTTTGAGAGAGTTGCAAGTTGATTAATGTCCATTACAATCTTTAACCTTGGGTTTCGTAGTAGTATTCGTATTCGAGTCACGGGCGCGATCCAACTGCAAGGATCAAACGATCTAGCAAGGGTGTCGAAGTGGTGCGCTTGGTCAAACTATGTGAGTCAATCTCGGGTGGAGTCAGAAGAAACCAACGACTCCACGGATCCCAGCAAACGCCGAGCTTGTTGGTGATGCCATCACTGCAAAGTTGAAGTCAGGTCGGGCGAAGACGGCCTTGTTCTGGTAAATCTGCTAGTAGCTCCGGTCGATTGACGATCCATTTTCGGAGAGGAAATCCGCCGATAAGTTGCTCCTTTGGCTGCCTCGCTTCTCGAGGGTCATTGCATTCCGTAAATAGGTCGTCGACAATGCGATATTTGAAAAGAACTGGGGCAGAAGTCACAGCCGACTTTCGGTGGTGTACGACTGGGTTAGTCTCACGGGCACTCAGTACAATGCGTTGCAGATCGATGTTCTGTTCGTTCACCGGAATCTGCCGATACATTATGCAGAATTCAGCGCCGAAATCACGTTTGTGGCGTCTCCATCGAATTAATACGTGTTCGAATTGAATTACAATTTGGGCCCAGTGTGAAGCGTGTCATTGTGACTGTAACCAGTCGACTTACGTCTAAATGCGTTGAAGATTACTCTCAGGCGGTGATGATGATTTCTCCGCTGCCATACTCCGTGATGTGCTATGTCGTAAATGGGGCGAGCTTTCGCTCGCAGCTCGGTCCACAGGATCAAAGGGCAAACGTCGGCTCCATGGTAGAAGATCGACAACTCGAAAATGGCCAAACCGTGGGTCGGCGAGATCCAGTCCTTACCATTTGTTGTCGTCCTTGGAACTGTTGTGCACGCAAATGTTGCCGAAGAGAAATCTGTTGCGACAAGTGCCCCTGAGGGCTAATTGCTGAGATTTCTGCTAAATCATTGGCGGACTAGTCATCAGTTAGTTTTGTTATGAGGCGAGAAGCTGTTGCTGAGTCGTCAGCTGAATCTGAGTGATCTGGGAGTTAATCTGTTGAGGCGAAGCCCTCAGCGTCTGCTGCTGAATTTGATGTTGATTCAGAAGAGTAAAATTCTGCTACTGCTGCCGCTGTTGCTGTCCTATCTGGACATTAATCTGTTGGTTAACCTGCTGATTCACCTGTTGGGTAGCCTGTTGATTTATGTGCTGATTCGCCTGCTAATTGATCTGGTTAGAGTGTTTATTTATATGGTTAGACTGTCGATTTAGCCGATTAGTCTGTTGATTCATCTGCTCTGCAGCTCCTGCATCTGATTCTGCTGGGACTGTCAGTGCCCATGGGTTCTCCGATGTTGTAAATAAACAATCATGTGGTATGCCTGACTGTTAAGGCATGGCTGAATGAGCAGCCATCGTTGTATTCGTTGTTCCACCCTGCGTGGACACGACGTTGTGTTGTCCATTGGCCTGCTGCTATTGTTGTTGGGCTGACTGCTTCGGAACCTGCGTGGATGCTCGTAGATTTGAGTGCGTGCGTTGACGGAAGTACTCTCGATGTCTGCGTATGAGGTTCTACATCGTAGTCCGCATCTGGAGGCTGATGGATGAGTCCCATATGAGTCTGCTTGAATGCGGCCCAATAGTTTTCCAATAGCTGAAGACGGGGGATGACAATCTCTTTTTGTCCTCCGTTATGAAATCTTGCGATTCCAGTTGACGAAATAAGTTAGGTCCCTTTCTCTCTTAAAAAGAAAAGTATGCTACACTTTCCCTCGCGATAAACAAATCTAATTGATAGCAGGAATGGAAGTGTAAAGCGGGTGAAAATAAACATGCACGACGGCATGATAGAAGATATGACTACAGAAGAAATAAAGAAATCTCCATTAGGAAGCCAGCATCCCATTTCAAAGATGTTTGGAATGGCATTTGTAAACGCTATTCAGCCACAATATTGATTTAATGTACAAAAATTTTAATAAGACATAATATTTTCTGTGATCCAAAGTAGAATGAAAATGTTGCAAGAAGCTGGTAATTACAATAAAAAGTTCATGTATTATCTTTCTCAAAGCTTAAATCTATGTTGACTCCTCAGTCTCTCTTTAAAGGAAACAGATAGAAAAGATACTTTTTATTCCCTGATTAAATCATTTTCCGCTACCGGTGCATCACTGATTGAATTTATTTTCTAATCTGTTTTATGCAATCCATCTTCGTTTATTTTGAAACCTAAGCAAGTTATAGACTGTTTAAAAAATTCGCTCTTCTTTAAGTATACTACCACACTTTTACTGAGAAATCTTTGCAACACCATTTTCAATCTTCTTACATGAGTTTCGTATGGCATACTTACAGATATTTTTGGCTTTCATCATCTAATAAAATGTGTTGATAGTTCAAAGAGTTAACTCAAGGTTACCAAAAATTTTAACTGAACCATCTGGTTTCAAAATTGGGATAATTGGTGTAGTTCATCTTTCAATTTCAGTGCAAACTTGAATGGTTTCTTAGCTGATGCAACAATATTTTTTCCACAATACAGCTTGATTTTTTTAACCATTAACATACCTTAATCTGGAGAGAAAACCTCTTCAAATTCTTCTTTAATACTCTCCGTTATTTGATTTCCCTATTGCAAATTTTTAATCATTACAGAATGTAGAATTTTTAAAGGCCACAATCCACATTTTTGTAACCAACATCTACCAATTAGCGGTTGTCCAACAACTCCACTTATATACAAATCTAATAATTCCTTCTCATTATTCAGTTCCACCGGCAATTGTTTGAGCATTAATTTCAGTATAACTTGATAAAAAATTCATCTTCTTTAGTTAAAACTTCAACTATTTGGTTAAAAAGGGTCCAAGGTGGTTAACTCTTTTAGACTCACCTACAGATAGTATATCCTAATGCTTTGTTAAATCTCTACAAAAATGGTAGACAAAACTGATTATTACATCCAAGGCAGTTGGGATATCAATCAAAAAATTTTATTAGGATTACAATTCCTGATTATTAGATGATTGTGTCTCCCGGCCTGGTTCCAATGTGCACAAACATAGCTTGAAGATTAATTCTTAACTGCATCAATTAAAAATGAAAAAAAAAAAACAACTAAAAGAATACACTCTTCAGGAAAAAAAGCTCTCAGTTAACGCCTGTAAATATAAGTTTAAAATTGGTATCGTAAACGATGCGAGATACGGGAAAAGATCAAGAGGTATCATTCATTTTGCTTTTTCAGAGGTGCGAACTTTATCTTCAAGGTTTGTTGTATCAGTCGTTGTATGTGAGAAAAATGTAGAAAATTCGATTGTTGCGAATCCGAAAAACACCTATTGCCTAATTTCCTTTAAAAACATGATATTCTGGAACCGTCAAAATTCCAATGTTGGAAACGATAAATTTCAAACGTAGAACAAAACCTTGACTTGAGAGTAACTTTAGAAATGATTCATGTATAAAAAAATATAAAAAATTAGAGAAATTTAGAACAGATATCCAAAGCTCAAGTATCATACATCATAATCTCATTTCATAAAATTTGAATTTAAAATCTAATGACTACCTAAAGATGTTACTAATTATAATTAATCAAAATCCAGAAAGTTCTCCTGAGATTCTTGATAATCCTGATTGTTTCCTCTGCAATCTTTTAATAATTCAGGCTTTTCTCTGGAGAATTAATTTGATCAGATGTACCTTTTCTGAAGTCAAGCTTTTTTAATTTCTACAATGTTATTTTTTTTTAATTTTCACAATCTTATGTTTTTGAAAAAATGTCTACCACAATTAATATAAATGATTTACATAATTTTTACTCAACTATCTCCAACTTTCTGATGAAGTAAATAAATATTTGTTCTTTTATCATTCGGTATGTTTCATCCTTCTCTTCTCATATGATGATTGCTACTATTTGTACAAGGACATTTGCAAGATATTGTTTTCTCTACCTTCAAGAATCTTTTGTAAATAATAATTTGAAGAGGATACAGATCCATATCGAAACGCGTCGTTAAACAGAATCAACAAATAAATAAATTTACCGGTAGAAGCCACTAATGTACATTTATTCACTATATAAATTTGTCATCTTATGACATAAGACGTAAGAGCTTAGACGTAAGAGATTATATAAATCATGATGTCAGCTTCAACAAATTTTGTTGTTACATTTTTTGCTTGAAACTGACTCTAATGAGAAGTAAACATCTAAGGAGGACAATCTTGATACGCATAATCAAAGAGATAAGGACTATAGGGTATAACAATCTGACGAACTAGGCACTCGAATACTCATTCGTGCAATTGGTTATCAAATTCTTCATCAATTCATGAAGCTGTATTGCCTCCAATTGGACAATATGAGGCTTGCTTTTACTCTTGCCTTATCCTTGGCGGTTATCCTGAATTCCCTTGGTGAATATATTATTGTGTGTTCATAATCTTAAGTACATATTGAAAGCTATGGGAAAATTAGAATTTTCGCGATTCAATCTCTATTCTATCCTATGATTGCTATTTTCTTTTAAATTTTATTTATGTGCACGACCAGTAGGGTGTGAGAATTGGTACAAGAGTGTTTTTAGGGTAGCTGATTTAAAATTTGCTATCAAGTGTGAAAATAAAAAATTTCGGATCCAATATGGTAGCCAAAACTGTACAATATGTGAAGATTAGCAGAACGCGGGGAGTATAAATGGTTGCGTTGATCAATCATTCCAAATTTAATGTGAACACTTGAATATTATGAGTATTTTATATGAATCGCCTTACAGCTTTATAAATATCAGTCTTCACATTTCTCTTCATCTTTCTTTTTATCATCATCCTTTTTTTCCTCGAATAACACAGGCCCACAAAAAAGTGGTCTGAACTTTACATGTGACAAGGCTACCGTTTTGGATTTTGAGCCGCTGAATCCGACACCGGTTTTAGAATTTTCTCTAACCCCTTCAATTTTCCCCTAGCTTGTTGAAAATAATTGAATTCTTAGATATTCCAGGCTCCGTTGAAGTTATATTTGATTACGAGATAGTTGATGAAACAACGACGTTCCTTCGTATTTCAGGTCGCTTTGTTCAACTTTGACTCTAGAACTTTTGTGAAGTACCTGAGAATTTCCCTAGCCTAAGGAAAGAAGTCTATAAATGTGCAAAACTTGAGGCTTAACGGCGCTTTTGTTTGGGCGTGGGAAAGCTGATGTCTTTCCGTATTTTTAACTGCAGATTCCATATCTGACAGAAGAAGTTTTCTGCAATACCTCGGATTTTTCCTAGCCTAGGGAATTTTTTATATTGGATTTTCCTATATATCCTTCTTCTTTGATCGTTAAACGTCCTTCGAAGTGAATTTCTTTTGCGTCTTTTTCTTGTACTTACAACATCTCTTTTTAACTTCCAGCAAAAATCTGGCATCATGTATTCATCCCATCGTCCTTGATAATTCCGCTCCATTTCTTTGATATCCTGATGAAACCGTTCTCCCTGTTCTTCACTGTAATCATCAAGAAGATAGTTGCCGCATTGCACGTTGCCTGAAAAATTTTTGACAACTTTCTTGAAGCTGATTCAAGAAGCTTTCTCGCTATCATTCATATGATCAGTGAATTTGTCGTCGTTCAAGATTTCCGAAGACTCCTGCCTTCAACTTGGCGTCAGATATACTGGGTAATTTGTTTTCTAAGTATCTAGAACAATCACCTTCTTTGTTCAGTGATTCAACAAACTGTTTCATCAAGCCAAGTTTCATATGCAGAAGAAGAAGTAGAATTTTCTTGGAATCTACCAAAGGCTTTTGCAGTATATTTTTCAAATCCGGTTCGAGAGAAGTTCTTTCTGGCCAGTTTTCTTCCTTATAATTGTTTTTGTGGTTTCCGCTGCCCCACAAGCACAAGAAGCAGGGGTGTTTGGAAAAGCCTGATTGTTGACCCAACAGTATTGTTATAATTTTGAGATCTCCACAGAGTTTCCAGTCATGCTTCGAATACTTAATCGCAATCATAATTTTCTCCATATTGATGTAGCTTTCCTTTAACATCGTAGAATGTGCTATTGGTATTGATACAAATTTTTGTGTATTGTGGATCAACACTGCTTTGAGCCTACGCTTAGAAGAGTCAATGAAAAGCCTCCACTCATCATATTTATGGATATTTGGTTTCCGTTAATTCATCAATCCGTCAACATTTGAACACTAAACCAAATCAGAGACATCTTCACTGACATCACCATCCGGGTTGATTTCACCACTGCCACTGGCGTATCCTTTGATATCCAATCTGTGTGCGAAGAGTAAGCAGCAATCGAATAATCTCATCCATGGATGTATTGGTCTCATTCCGTGTCAGAGTGACTGAGGGTTTGGAATGAAGACAATCCTTCTTCTACTTGAAAGATCATTGAATCATTTTGGAGTTGAATGACAAATGGAACAATTCTACATAGATTTTGGTATTCGTGATTATATTCAAGCCTTTATCATCAGCCGGTAAGAACCAGAAAAAACGGACCATTTGGCTGATTTTGATAATCTATTATTTCATAATATCACATTATCTTTAGTTGTCCATCTCATATAATCTCATCATCATGGATCAGTTTCTTCACACGATTTTTCCAAATTTTCTAAGTATTGAAGAACGGCATCCTTCCGTAATTCGAAAGTTCTGCTCGTAGTATGATTTGGTAATGGTTGAAGATAAATCTTTGCTCTAATCTCTGTAATTGATACAACTTCTTCTGGTAGTCAACAAAGCTTTTGTGCTTCTTCTACACTGTTGTAAAATGAAAAAAGATCTGCTCCCTGCTTTCTAAATAAGAAGCGCATATTGACATAGTTTTCTTTGGAAAAGTAACGAGATGTTACGAACGATAATACTTTTTTTGGATTCAATTTTACAACTGAATTCGGTTTTCAAGCAATTTTCACGCCGCACTTGCTATTCCTGGACCTTATTGAATTTCTATTAGAACTGCTTTTAAATATTTTCTTCTCAATTTCTAGCTCCATAGCGACATGCACCTATAAGGCACTCAAGGTTATTTCCGTTTCCATCAGAAATTGTTGCTTCCTCTAGTCTCTTTTACCTTTTTTATAACTTGCGGAATGGAAAAGATGGGAGACCAACCTTTGATGAAGTATCTGTTGTTCTGATATACAAATCCGGAATCCCTTTTAGGCCTCTGTCATAAGATTTTGCGATTCCCGTTGACGAAATGAGGTTAGGTACCTCACCTTCCGAAGGAAAAAAATACTTCTGAAGGCGACATTAAAATACAGCAAGACATGCTGGAAGAGAATATATAAAGAAGATCTAATCCTCTCTTTTTTGTTGCAGATTTAAGTTCCCAGTTCGACTGCTTACCTAATGGCGCTCCTATTCCGTATTCTTCTCGTTCCAGAAATTCCCATTCTCCTGAAAGTACTGTTCCTCCTGTCGCGCCTCGTTTTTCGGGTTCTTCTGTAAGGTCTCTTCCTCGAGCCACACCTCGTTTTCCGGGTTCTTCTGAAAGGTCTCTTCCTTCAGCCACACCTCGTTCTCCGGGTTCTTCTGAAAGGTCCCTTCCTACTGCTGATCTTCCTCTACGTGTCAGGGCCAGGTCTCCTCCTGCGAGGCAACCTTCTTTACGCATACTTGGATTTGATCTTGAAGAACTTAAGTTTATTCGGCTTACTCCTGTCATGAATCCAAACCGTCGTTTCGAAATTCGAAGCTACACTTTTCCTCGCGATAAGCCAATTAAAATGAGAGCAGAACGTAATGTCCCTTTGCCCATGCCAACCGAAGAAAGAATGGTATTAGCAGCGTCTAATGGTGACGTATTCGCAATATTAGAGAGGAATTATACAAAACTTCGTGGAATATTTACAACAGAAAGTGGAGTTCTGAAACGGGCAAAAATAAATATGTACAGTGGCAAGGTAACAGATATGACTATAGAAGAAATGAATGACTCTCCACTAGGTAGCCATAATGCAATTTCAAAGAGTTTTGGGATAGTAACTCTAAAAGAAATTCAACCACACCATTAGCTTATTAAAAAAAAATGATCTAAGATATGATATTGTTTGTTATGCAATGTAGGCTAAAAATTTTGCTAGCAATTGGCAATTACAATAAAAAGTTCATGTATGATCTTTCTCAAGACTGCAATTTATGTTAACTCCCCAGTCTCTCTTTCATGGAAACAGATAAAACAGATGCTTTGTATTTCCTAATGAAAATATATGACGAGGACATTTATTCGTATGTCAGATGGCGTTGTTGTCAATGTCAAAGAAAGGAGCATTCAATCGCACGGAATGATCCGATCGGTTCCATCGGCTTCAGTTGGCTTGAGGTATCGGAGATCCACAGTTGGTCGACGCGAGCCCGCGATTGTGCTTCGAGTGAACTCACGCAACGTCATGAGGTAGTTATCCAGCCAGACTCCTCTCACCCATACCCGCGGTACAGCGTCTGTGCGCGGACACACTAAATCAAGGATCACTAAATCCAGGTTTGACTGTAGTCGAATTTTCATCTGAAAAATATAAACGGCCTGAAAATGTAATAATTCAATTAACAGTAAAATATAATATTTCAGGAAAAAAATATTTTAACGAGGGATGAATCTTCAACCATTAAAATGAATTTTCAGCAAAGTATCAGAAAATATTTTCACTTTCGATGAAAAATAGTCAAATTCAACCAAAAAAGACGAATCGTCAACAGAATAGTTAATGGTCCAACTGGATAGAAAATTTTTATCTAAAAAGTTGCTTGAATCCAGTAAGAGGAAATTTCTTCCGAAAGGGAAGCAGTTTCAAAAGAAAAAGACGAACTCAGTTATTGAAGAAAACAAAAATTCTTTCGAATTGTCGAATTTTCAAGCCGAAAAGTCAAATTTCCTACAAAATAGTTGAATCGTCAACCCGCAAAAGCAAGAAAATTAATCGATTGTCGTTAAATAATACTTGTAAATTTTGGACCTCAAATTTGTATCTAAGTTAAATTGAAGACATAGAACATTCTTTTTCAGCTAAACGACTAGAATTTTTATGTAAATAAAGGAAAATTTTTAGTAGTATCATTTCACTCCAAGCAGGAAGCGTAAGATTTTACCAAGGTTTTTCGTCTAGTTCGTATTAGATAAGTCAAATATAACTGATAACGAAACAGGCCTTCCAGCATTATACGTACAGTCACTTTAGAATACTGAAGAAAAATCAACCTTTTCTGTTTGTAAGAAAAAATGTGGATTATTACTGGTACTCTGTTTTTTGCTTTAGGAATCGCATTCAATTCCATTGGTAAATATCAGTGAATTTTTTAATGAATTTTGATTACCGTATATATTTGATTAATTTCTACTTGAAAATTTTCAACGAACTGCTAGTTGCATGTGTCTGTCCGTAGATTTTTATTTTGTTAGCACAATAATTCTCAAGATAATTGACCGTTTTTATTGGCCTTTGGTACACTCTTTAACTGTCCTAAACTAAAGGTCAATTTTGTTAGCCAGCCATTTTGAATAAAAATTCAAAAAGTTAGAGAATCTTCAAAATTTCAAAAAAAAAGAAAAATGAAAATTTTACGTCAAACAACGCATGATATGAAACAAAGTCAGGAGAAGAGAAACGTTGCTTTTCAAACACCTCACAAGATTGTCATATTAACTTTTTTAATTTTTTTGAAAAATAAAAAATGTATTCAAAAAACATCTACTAATTTGTTATTATTAAATTTTTGATAGGTTGCGTAGTTTTTATTTCAATCGTGAAAAATAACATTAAGAATGAAAAAATCAAATTTTTGGAAGAACGACGCAAGGGACTAAAAAAGTCGAATGCAGGGTAATCGTGCATTCAAAAAAGATCTCCAAATTTTTAAGCAATCACTTTTTGATAGAATAGAAAAATAAAAGTATCAAATCTTTGGACAAAGGACACAAGGTATGAAAAAAATTATTGGAACAAACTAGCGCACCCAAAGAAGAGCTACAAATTTGTCCCAAATAATTTTTTGATAGGACGCGTAGTTTTTGTTTTAATCGGAAAATTAGCATTGAAAATGAGAAAATTAAATATTTGGAGAAATGGCACAAGAGACAAAAAAAAAGTTCAACGACAAAACTGTTTTTTTTTCTATAGAATGCGAACTTTTTTTTAGCGATTTCAATTTAACGATTAAATTTTTTGTGAAAAACGTTCCTTTTGCAACTAAAAAAGTTGGTTAGAATATCATTCTCCTTCTTTGAAGATCCATCTATTTGGTTGAGGACTCAACGATTTTCTTAAAAATCTTTTTTTGAACTAGTTGATAAATCCTTTTTTTGAAAATTAGAATTTCAGTTGCAAATTTAAGTGTATAATTTCTGGTTTATAGCTTATCTTTTGTGGTCGCAAGTTCAACTGTTTCGTTAAAAATTCGTCCCTCTAAATTGAAAATTTATTTTTATTGTAGTAAAGTCATCATCTTGCTTCGTTAAAAATTCATCTCTCTTGGCTCGAAAATGATTTTTTTTAACGAAAAATTCATCAGGAAAGTGTCATTTGTTATAGACCCCTTCCTACCCCCCTCCTATGTGAGACTTTGTTAGGGCATATCCCCCCCCCCCCTATGAGCGTAATTTAATATGTGGCCTCTCCCCATAATAGGAATGGGTACAGTTAAAAGAGGTTAGGACAAGAGGGCGTAGCCCTGGCGCATTCCTGGCGTAGCCTTGGGCTAGGCCCTCTCTTCTAAACCCTTTTCCACTGTCCCCATTCCGCATGCTCCATAACCAATTTGTTATTTTCTATTTTTCTTCTATTTTACAGAATTGAGTTTGCAGGCAGGTACTCAGCTAGCACCACCCCCACGAGAACCATCCAATGCGGAAATTATTGCATCATTCGCTCTTGAACCCCTATCGATGATACCATATACACAAGACCTCTCACCAGTATTGCTATTCTTACATATGATCGTAAATAGGAAACAAAAGATATTTGTAAACGAAAGTATGTTTTTAGTAACAAAGGGTCTTTTAATCATTGGAGCTTACCATGAAGGTCATATTTTTGGATTATTCGACGGACGTAGCCTTCTAGTGGCATTTAATCAACTAACCGACCGCACAGTGCAAATGAATAGTCGATCAGGCCAGATAATGAATATCGGTGGACTTTATACTGGTCCGTTGCATCCACTTCTGGAAGCCTCCATAAGACAGGGAAGCTCCACCAGCCACGCCGGAAGATCTTAAGAGACTCAATGGTTTCATTTTGATTTTGTGGAATTTTTCAAACAGTTTTATAACGCAGGCTGAAATTGTTAGTTACAAGCTCAAAAATATTGTAGTAGAGTGGAACGGGGCGAGGGAGCCAGTAGGGCGAGGCAACCATTTTCTTCCTATTCCCACAGCGTTAATTGAAATCGGGCGCCTTTGTAATGTAAGGTCGGTTAGGTTAGTCCGATGTTATTGCCGGAAGTTGAGTGTCGTGACTGTCGCCGTTTGTAAAAAGCAGCGCCATTTGTGAAAAACTACTAGCAGATGTGGGGCGAGGCAGCCAACAAACAGCAGATGATGCCGAAAAGGACAGCAACGAAGAAAATGACATATTAATTTTTCCCATTCTTTCCAATTCATTTTTGGTTTTTCTTTTGAGTTCCATAAAATTTCAGAGGAGACATTTAACTTTGTTTTTTATTTTTATATATCATCTTGGACCTAATGAAGAACTTATACGTCTGTGTAGTAAAGCTTTATCTGCCGCCTAATGACTGCTGAAATGGTTGGATACCTCGCCCCACGTTTTTATAGTTAAACGAAAGCATAGCATCTCTGTTCATGTTTGTAGAAACCGTAATAGGTAAGCTACCTCAAAATACCACGAGGCAGTTTTGTAGCCAAAGAATCAAGCTTTATAACGACACCATACACTTTCTGATATATTTTCGAACCAGTTCTTTGCACGTAAAAATGTGGCGTCTCGGCTGCCTCGCCCCGTTCTACTCTAAGAGTTGAAAATAAGAGTTGATTCTAAGTTTCCGTTAATAATAATCATGATTCTTGCAATAAATCTCTTATGAAATGTTCTGCAAAGCTTTATATTTTTGAAATGACAATTTGGATCACTATTTTAAAATCAGTATTGTTCTCCGCCGGATTATCTATAGTTCCCCATAAAACCACCCACCACTCTGATCATCCTAGTACATGGATTGACTTGATGATTGTTGTCGATCTAGACAAGGTAATTTCTTCTACGCAATACACAATCTTATTCCTCTTAAACCATAACCTTATCAGCATCCAATACCAGTTCTTCCTCAACATATCTTCTAGTATCTCTTCTCTGTCCATACGCAATTTCAAAAATACGAGTGGATCCGAGTTTCTTGAGCACCTTTCACGAAACAACATCAGGGTCTTATACAATAAACAGTACATTTTTATCAAAAGAGGAATGGAACTAAAAACACCAGGCCTCGCTGAAGACAACTTGGACCTATTCCCCCTGGATACTTGGCTCCTGAACACAATTCATCACCTGCAGATCTTTTAACAGCGTTTGCCACAAAATCCACACTTCTTGTAACCAGCACTCCTTCGTCCACAGTTATCTCTACTTTTGATGATACTTGATTTTTCTAACATATCGCAAGAAACCCTGGTTAAAAAAACTCCTCAGTGTAGAATCAAATGCTGAAGATTCTGATGGTATCTTAATTAAAATGATTTCCCTTGCTTAGCTGTAATGGCCCTATTCTCTTGCACATCTATTACGCATCTCTACAGGTGGGAATATTTCCTGATATCTCCAAAGAGGCGCTCATTAGCCATATTTATAAAATATCTAACCCTACCTCTCCTAGAGACAGTTGCCCTATATCCATCCTCTGTGCATTTTCTAAACCTTTTGAACGCAATAGGCAATAAGCAGTGTGCAAGATACACTCTATAAACCTCATCCAAGCGTGTAAGGTAGATAGACTAATTTCATAATCAGAAGCGATTTCTTCCTTCTCATTTACATGATATCGATCGTTCATCTGACTTGGTCTATCTCCAAAAATGTATCACTTTGAACTAGCTGGAGTATCAGTGAGTGCAAGACGACCCTTATCATCAAAAATAGTCAACTTAATGATAACTTCAACTATATATTTGCCATGGAGTGTACTAATTACTGTTGGCCACAATTTTTGGCTTGTTTTTTCCACGTAATTTATTCGTCTAGCGTTCTCTTCTTAGCTGCTTTAGCGGATGCAACAAGAATTAGAATACACCGTTCAAGAGAGGCAGGATGAGGATTTATCCAAACAAGCTTTGTTGATTTTGTTATTCTCAGGCATAATGTTACCATCCAAACTGTAGATACGTATGTATCCAAAGAATGTCCATCTGGAAATTTCTGGTAAGTTCCCCAATCAGATGCTCCACCACAAATATACTCAATGATGCCAAAATGTTTTGACATGTTTTGACTCTTTTATCTATAACGGGGAGATACATTTTTTGATAATCGTTCTGCAGGGTTCAATCCTGAGCATTAAAAGAAACTTAAAAATTGGTCAAGAATTGTAGGCTGTCGTGGATTATAAGTAGCATATTTCCGAACTTGAAAATTTTCAACCAGTAGTTGTAGACGAATCTCTTCAACACCATTCATTCACTTCGAATAAAAATGGAAGAATCGAATATAATATTTTTTGTGATCTAAAGAAGAATCAAAATTTTACAAGTAACTGATAATTACACAGGGAGTCCAAAAAGTAACAAAACACCTAAATAATTTTCTAGGTAAAATATTTTTCAAAAAGGGCAAGGTCATTCTTAAAGTAACTTTTAACGAAGAATCCAGCGGTGACCTTGAATTTGACCCTGAGCTTGACATTCAAAGTTATTTCAAGGTCAACATTGTTTTTTTTCAAAGTGAGAACCCCTGTTTTTGACAACGGCAATCGAAAGAGCGGGAAACTTTACGTCCAAACATGTACTCAGTTCATGGTTCAAGGGTGACCTTGAACTTCAGCTGAAGGTTATTAGGCTTGACCCAGGTATGGGGCGGGTCCAATCTGTACTGCTGCAGCTAACGTGTTCACGAAAAACATCGAGGTGATCTTGAATTTTACTTTGGGCTTAACCTTCAAGTTTATTTCAAGGTCAACCTTGTTTTTGAATTGAGAACCCCTATTATTGACAACAGCAATCGACCTCAAAATTTTTCGTGAACACCTTAGCCGAAGCAGTACAGATTGGTCCCGACCCATACCTGGATCAAGCCTAAAAACCTTCAGCTGATGCTCAAGGTCATCCTTGACCCAAGACCTAAATACATGTTTGGACGTAAAATTTCCTGCTCTTTCCATTGCCGTTGTCAAAAATAGGGATTCCTATTTTAAAAAAACAGAGGTGAAAACCTTGAAATAACCTTGAAGGTCAAGCTCAGGGACAAATTGAAGTTCACCACTGGATTCTTCGGTGAAAGTTACTTTAAGAATGGCCTGGACCTTCTTGAGAAATATTCTACCTGGAAAATTATTTAGGTGTTTCGTTACTTTTAGGACACCCTGTATATAGGATCGAATTAAAAAAGTATTTACAAATCTGTCTCCGATTAAGTCTGAAGAATGACCATGTACGTATAATTTGAAAATGGGAAATACATGTAGGACTCTATAGTTTTTGAGCAACTCCTAAACATATTACTTGATTCCAAAATAAGAAGTATACGTGTTACTTTTTTAGGCAGCTTACAAATATAAGCGTCAGATTTCGCTAGAACGTAAAATATTTAGTAAATTATGATATCAGTTTCAAAGAATATGACAACCAAATGTTTTTCTTGAAAATGACTTCAATGCAATGTAAATATCGGAGAAGGACAAGCTTGACGCATATTATTATCTATGAGATAACGACTATGCGAAGCACTCGAATCTCAGTAGTTACATTGTGAATAAAATCGCTTACTAATACATTAATTAATTTCTCCTCTCATTAGAAAAGATGAGGATTATTTCTACTCTCGTCTCATCCTTGGCTGTTATCCTGAATTCTATTGGTGAATATGACAATATTAATCTCGAGTACATGTATTTAAGCTATGGAACGCAAATAAGAATTGGTAGGAGTTAATCTAAATTCTTTCGCGATTGCTATTTTCTTTTGAACCTTGTGTATGTGAAAGAAATTCAAGGCCTGGAATGTTTTAAATATATAGAAAGAAAAATTAGTTCCGAAGACTTGGAAAATCAATTGAATAGATAAATCCTGAGAGGAACCTCGATACGCCTAATATTGACGCTTCTGTCCAAAATATACAAAACAATCGTTTTTGCTCATGAGAAATACTTCAACATCCTGACTATCTGTTTTCTGTTGCAGAGTTAGGTTCGTCATTTGAGTGTTTGCCTAATGGCGAACCTATTCCGTATGTTCCTCGATACCGACCTGCTCATTCTCCAGAAAGATCTCTTCTTCCTGCCAGACCTTATTCTCCGGGTTCTTCTCGAAGGTCTTCTCCTGCCGAGCCTCTTATTCGTAACAGATCCAGATCTCCTCCTGCTGAGCCGCTTATTCTTAACAGATCCAGATCTCCTCCTGCCGAGCCTCTTATTCGTCACAGATCCAGGTCTCCTCCTGCCGTTCATCTTATTCATGACAGGTGCATGTCCTCTTCTGCCAGGCAGCCGTCTTTATTCGTACTTGGATATACACTTGAACGGCTCAGATTTATTCGGTTTATTCCCAGGACGAATCCAAACAGGCGATTTGAAATTCGAAGATACACTTTTCCCAAAGATAAACAAATTCATTTGAGAGGAGAAAACAGTGTCCCTAGGCTCATGCCAACTGAAGAACAGAGTGTATTGTCAACGTCCAATGGTGAGGTATTTGCAATAGTGCAGATTGATAAATATCTTCGAGGAATGTATGCAATAAGAAATTACTTAGGAATTCAGTATGATAAACGGGTGAAAGTAAACATGCACAGTGGTTTGAATGAAGATATGACCCAAGAAGAAATCAAGGAAACTCCCTTAGGCAGAGAGTGCCGAATATCAAGGTATTTTTCAACAGTCGTTGCAGACGACTTACCTTCACAACATGAACTTATTTCTGAAAAAATGTATAAATAAAGTACAATATTATTTGTAATGCAACCAAGGATCAAAATGGTAGAAGTGAATAGTAATTATGTATAAGAGTTGAAATAAAGGAACAATTAATAATTTATATTCTTTAATTAATTCCATAGAGAGATTGAAGATTCCATCACAAATGCATAAAAACATGTATTCTCCCCTTAAGAATGTTTTATGTTTTGTTATTGAATTAAAATTGTTAAGTGTTAAAATTGTTAACGTGAAAATAATAAAAATAGGTTTTCCTTTTGTAAAAAATAATAGCAAAACAAGAAGTAGAATTTGACCCTGCAGGTAGGGTCACAGTAGCTCTCTTATAAGGTCTCGATACCTCTCCTGCTCTTCCTTTTCTTTGATCGTAATGCAAGATGGCTGGAGCCGTGAAAATGAAACCTTCCATCCCTGAATTAAGTCCGGATGATTTGAGGGGAGCAACCGTTAGCTCCGTCGCGTCGGCTTTCAAGCATGCTTAGGTATAGATAGATCCAGCTTGAAGGTGTCCAATATCACACATACTGATGGACTCAGGGTCTTTGGGAGCACCAGAAATTTGACCTGGCTTCAGATTAATTCAGGCAAACGCGTCACATCCAAAGTCCATACTCAACTCTTCTGTATACATCTAGATGATTCTAAAAGCTTCCTGAATGTGCCTCGCATCAGGAGCATTGATCTACAGGTAATCTACATGAAATACATGAGTTGCCTTATGCTCGTGGTGATTAATGCCGCTGCAGACGAACTCAGGAGAATTGTGTAGTGCGAGATATAGTAGCAGGAGTGTGATGCAAAAGAGGAGAGGGCTTGTTGCGTCGAATTGAAAGATGCCCCTCTGGGAGGTGGTGCTGTTTGTTATCACACGATATTGTCTAGATAAGATACTGAATATAGTTTTCCAAAGAAGCGTCAATCCCTCTATGCGTATCGATATGTGTGGATGAACCTGCCAGGTTTCTAACGGACAGATGATGACTACATGAGGTTGAATTAAAAGTTTTCAAAGTTGTCAATCTGGGCCATCGACAGGCAGCGCTCGTGAAATGCTACATCTTTGCAGACGCACCTTTTAATTAGCACATATTCTTGGCAGCCTGCTATACATATTTTCGAGCTACTTTGTTCGTGAAACATTCTCCCACACAAGTCCAATTTTGTAAACAATTCTGTTCTTCAAGATAGCAGTAAAGACTTTGCACATCGTGTTCAGACAGCTTATTAGCTTGTAGTTCCTTGGGTTGGACAAGTCGCTTTTCTCCAGTAGGCCACTACGGAATGGGCGTCTTCGACTTCAAATATGAGGTGATGATGCGAGCTAGATGCTACTGTGCAAAAATAAACTCCTTCCACCAGAAGCTCTTGATACCATCATCATATTCGGAACTTTTTCTTATACGGTCTATCAGATGTTATATAGTCGATCACACGTTGAACAGGGGATGCATTCTCCCTTGCCCAGTCAATCTTCTTTTTCAGTTGAAGCTAGCGTTTTTTGGCCTTTTGATCCATTGTCGGTTGTACCTTTAAATGTGAATCAGCAAAGGCTCTCGCCACATCATGAACTGAACAACAGATGATCCAGAATTTAAACATCTGCAAGACATCCTTACCTCTCATAGAATTATCATCTGTCTGTTGAAAAGCTTGATGGTTCATCCATACATGGTGAGATGCATAGATAAAAAGATAGCCAATGCTCCAAAAAGAGAAGTGCCAAATTTTCTGGGATTACGATTTTTGGACAGCAGTCTGCATTGCACATTCGAGGCCTGATATTGTTCTCCAGGACATAAAGTAAAAGTTTTCCTTCCTTATTGCCTGAAAATTGTAACAGTAGTGACGTTTAGTAATGAGGATTTGTTATTCGATATTATTTGTTTATTTTATAAACAATTGCATAGTTTAGCTATTTGTAGACATTTGTAAATATTGTCTCTCACAAGTAGATGATCAGAGTTGGTATTCTTTTCAATCTCATAAATTCCCTACTAAGAATCCATTGCATGAATAATAATTCTTCGAAATATTATTTGCTAAAAGCGACCGCTTTCCGAAAAAATAGATACTGTCGAAAATTTAGTTTATGGATTCGAATGGTTAGTTATTAAATTCTCATGTAAAATCATGTGAATATGAAAATTTTCAGATGGACTTAATAAATGAACATTTGAACATTAACAATTTTTATTAAAGTTAATTTTTTCTAGAAAGGGTCACCGTTGGCAAATAATGTTCTGGCGAATTAACAATTATCCACTGGAGTTTCAACAGTTGAATTTTCCATGGGTGTATATTCAACTGTTGAAAATTAGAAAAAAAAATTGAATTTCAAGAGTTCAATTGTCAATATTCAAGGCCGCAATTTTTTCCATTTTCAACATTTAAAAATATGGAAAACAAGCATTGAAATTATTATATATTTAATTTTCCATGACAATTTAATAAATAAGCATTTCAGTCCATAAACATTTTTCTCAATAAGTTTGCTTTTATCGATATATTATATGATTTGGAATAGGAAATTTCAGAATTCTTTGTGTTGAATAATAATATTTTTATACGGAGTTCAATATGCAACATGTGTTCAGGAAATGATGCGTCTAAAATGTTTCAAAGTTTAATTTTTTACAAAAAAATAACGAATTTTCAATAAAACATAAATTTTCCACCAAATAGCTGACTTTTCAACAAAAAGCGATGAAGTTTCAGTTGAAATAATTAACTTTTAACAAAACAAAAACAAATTTTCATCAAGCGGTGAATATTTAAACTAAGAATAAATTTTAGACAATGGAAAAAAGTGGCTTTGTATTAAAGCCAAAGTTCTGTAGTATTTTATCATTAGTTGCAATATTGAAAATTAGTTTCTTCAAAAAGCGCTTTCACCACCTGCTTTTTTTAAAATAAAGAACTGAAAAATGTGTTTTTGATATGGCGATGAGGTAATGACCTACCGGAATACCTAATCACTACTGACTTAGGTATTCTGAACACGGGGAACACCCCGACGTTCCGTAATTCAGTCAGGGAAGAAGTCATTGACATGACTCTCTGTACCAGTAGTTTTAGGAATAGTGTCAAGAAGTGGAAGGTTTCACATGAACCCACTCTCTCTGATCACTCACAGGTAGAGTTCGTGTTGGAATCCATTGTACCTGCTGGCCCTAAATGGGTCAGAAATCCAAGAAGAACGCACTGAGATCAGTCTTCAACGAAACCAAGGTATGCACTTCCAGAGGTTCCCAGGTCAACTTGAGACGTAGATACCCTGTATATGACAGCCAAAACTTTCACGGAAGCCATCAAAGCTACTTATGAAAGTAATTGTCGACCTACAGGAGCCCAAAAGGCTGGAGAAACACCAGTGAAACGGGAAACTCAAAGAGCTTCGCAGCAAAACCAGGGAGAGGTTCAGACGTGCCAGTACTGGCAAACCAAAGGAACTATGGACATCATTCATAACAATAAGTGACAAATACAGGGGTGCAATACGTGAGGCAAAGCAGGAGAGTTGGACCAAATTTTGCACAGACATCGAGAAGGGAGCTGAGGCGGCTAGACTGGACAGGCTGCTTTCTCAAAATCCGAACGCTATTCTCAGCACTTTGAAATTGTCAACCCCGCCAGGGTCAGGTGGGCTCTGAAATCCTTCAGTCCTTACAAGTCTCTTGGCCGAGCTGGCATATATCAAGCCCTCTTACAGAGGGCTGGAGAGATCATAATAGGGCCACTTGTGAGACTTGCTAGGGCTAGTCTGACGTTGGGATATGTCCCGACGGCATGAAGGGGTACAAGAGCAGTCTCCATTCCGAAGGCAGGTAAGATCGGTTATACTTCACCCAAGGATTTCCATTCCATCAGCCTAACATCTTTTTTATTAAAAACAGTGGAAAGACTTGTGGATTGATAAATCCGCCATGAGGTGTTGTCAAGCAGACCGCTTCACAAGGAGCAACACGCCTACAGGGCTGGTCACTCGACGGAGACGGCCCTAAGCGGAGCAGTGAACATAATTGAAGATCAACTAAAGGAGAAAGGCCTCGCGATTGGAACCTTTATGGACATCGAAGGAGCCTTCAAGAACACCTCTGTAGAGGTGATGAGGGTGGCCATGATTACACATGGTGTGCCCACTACAGTCGTGAAATGGACGCGCCCCATGTTGGCCAACAGGAATCTAACTACGACTAAGGGTGATGTCACTCTGAATGAAACCATTGACTCAGGATGTCCGCAGGGGGAGTTTCATAGCCCTTGATGTGGTGCCTAGTAGTGGATGAACTGCTTCATCCACTCTCGAGTCAGGGCCTTCACGTCATCGGCTATGCGGATGATATATTGGTCATGGTGCGCAGTCAGCATCTGGATGTGCTCTTCGGAGTAACGCAGCAAGCACTGATCATAGTGGATTCATGGTGCAAGAAAACTGGATTATCGGTTAATCCGATTGAGACAGACTTTGATTAATTCTAAAGGAAAACCTTGAACTATAATCCGATACATCTAGTGATAACATTATATCGCAAATGTACAAAAATACCATTTTCCCATCGGGAATACATATGGGAATTTGTATAGTTTTTGAGCAGCTCTTAAATATATCAATTGATTTCATAATTTAAAAAATATATCTTCATTTTTTTGGGAACCTAGCAAATGTAAAAAACGGATTTTTCTTGAACGTAAACAATTTCATAAATTGTGATATCAGATTAACGAATTAAGGAGCTTCATTGTTTTCATGAAATTGATTCTAATGAAATGTAAATAACTGAGAATGAGTAGATTAAAGCGTATATTTGATGAGATAATGAATATACGATATACATATTATATAATTCACTGAAGCATTCGAATATTCAGCGGTATCATTGCGGATCAAATTTTTCATTAAAACATCAATTAATTATACCTCTGATCAGAAAGGATGAGGATTGTTTCTACTGTCGTCTTATCCTTGGCCATTGCCCTAAATTCTATTGGTAAATACAACGATATATCTATTATTTTAAATGAACATGTTTCAAGTTATACGCGAATATTAATTCGTGCGAATTAATCTACATTCATCCCAAATACTTTTTTCTTTTGAACCTTATTTTCTTTCATCCAAATTACATAAGACTTGTAAGGGAAGGATCAAAAAGTCTTGCGTAAGAAAAATGTCTGCTAAACAAATTCCAAAGATGATCAAATTTAAAAACATGTAAATGTCAGTAGACAGTAATACTTTTTTCATAAATAACTATTTTTCCTCAACATTAAAAAAACCGCTCTTTTTCTTGTTGCAGAGTTGAGTTTGCAGTTTGATTGCTTACCTAATGGAGCCCCTATTCCTGGTATCGCTCGTTCCAGAACCTCCTATTCTATTGATAGACGACCTTCTCCTCGGGGATCTCCTCCTCCTGCTGAGCCTATTGTCCGTGCCAGGTCAAGGTCTCCTAGTGCCAGGAATCCTCCTTTACTCGTACTTGGATATACACTTGAACATCTTAGATCTATTCGATTTATTCCCAACACGAATCCGAACCGACGATTCGAAATTCGAAGATACACTTTCCCTCGCGATGAATCACTTCTTATACGAGAAGAATATAATGTGTTTAAGCCCATGCCAGCCGAAGAACAGAGTGTGCTATCAACTTCCAATGGTGACATCTTTGCAATAGTAGTTGACAAATATCTTCGTGGAATATATGCCTTGAGACAATACTCTGGATCACAGTATGAAATGCGGGTTAAAGTAAACATGCACAGTGGGGCGAATAGAAATATGACCCCAGAAGAAATCAACGAATCACTCTTAGGCAAAAATCGCCGAATCTCGAAGAATTTTAAAATAGTAGTTGTAGACGACTTTCTTCCCCACTATTAACTTATCCAAAAGCAATGTGAAATGAAAATATTATATTGTTTGTCATGTGTACAATGATCGAAATGTTAAGAGTGATTGGTAATTATGTTATTCTGTGGAATCTTTTGAAATATATAATTGTATAATAGTAAAAATCCATTACAATAAGTAGAAATTATTTCAAATCCCTCAAATATGTATTGAAGGCCTCTGAAAAAAATGTTAAATTCCTAGAAATATTTTAAATTTTTGAATATTATATAAGATCCTTTCAATCTCATGAAATTTTTCGAAATAGCTTAGAGTCACATTCAAAATTTCATTGCATTTAATTAATTTCCCACAGTAGCTTAAATCTTTGAAAATTTCTTCAATCCTGTAATATCTTTAAAATAATTGAAGTTCCTATAAAATACTTCGGATCATGTTAAATCCTTCAAAGTTCCGTGAAATTTATATATATATATATATATATATAAATATATGTATATATATATATTTAGAGAAGTTGTAGGCTCCGGAAGCTTCGATCATGATTCCTTAAAGAAACCAATCCCAAAGCTACTGGAACGTGTACGTCATCCGCTTCTGCTCCTTCTGTCCTAGAAGGTAAGCAAGAGCGGGAAATTTACGCGTGATAACATCGGGCAACACTGTTCCCTGGAGTCAGGTCTCTAGCCGCGGATGACCTTACGCGGCAGACAAGACAGTTGGAGATGAAGGTTTCACCTCTGGATACTTTTTTAGAGCTACCAATCTTTGTAGAATTTAAGAGGAACAGTGTTGACGGACCAGATGGAGTGATCCCAGGAGAACAGCCTTTTGCATCCGGTTCGCGATGAAATGAGCGTGACGCTGGCAAGCCGGAATCTTGTTGAGTTGGCTAATAAATGAAGCTTTCATACCTCCAAGGCAGCCGATTATGAGAATTATAAGATGGACTTTGTAGCCTTGGTACAGCTTACTCAGCTCGAAAAGAAGTGCTTGATATTTCGCCTGTTTTTCTCCCTCCTTTGCCGTGATATTACCATCGGCTGGTGCCGAGAATTCAATCACGTAAATGATCTTGTTCTTCAGATCTTGGAGGACAATGTCAGGCTTCGTAGCACTGATACGTTGAGTGGTGGAGAATGAGAAATTCCAGTAGATCTTACACTGATCATTCTCCACGACTGACTCGAGTTCCCCCTGGGCGTATGGCAAGACGGGCAATAGATCAACACCATAGAAATGCCTAAGATGGTAATATATCACTTTTAGAGCTGCATTGTGTCTCTCTATGTACGCGCTGCGTGCATATTTAGAGCATCCACTGAGAACATGTCCAAGTGTTTCGGGCTCTAGCTTGCACGCTCGGCAGTTGGTATCGCGTACAGGTATATTCATTATGCGCTCGCGGTAAACTAAGGTGTCTATAACGCCGTCTTGACAGGCAAAAAGAAATCCCTCGGTCTCCGATCTCAATCCAGCAGACTTGAGAAACATGTTGGTCAGACCCATCGAGAGCTCTTCTCTACGTAGGATGCCGTAGAACTTACCATGGAGGGGTTTCTCAGCATGTTCTCTTAGTAGAAGCGTATGTTCTGCTTCCTGTATACGACTTTTGAGCACCAGAGGTGTTAGTGATGCTAGGCCATGTGTAATGTCGCTGGAATCAAATGGGAGGTCAAGTTCCTCTGCGGCCCTATTTGCTGCATGGTATAGAAACACCGCAGCATTGGCGACTTCATGTTGATGTACGAGTCGCATAAGGGAATCCGTGCTTCTTAGAACTGAACAGGCTGTAGCCAGAACCGTTCTTCGATGAAGACACTCTAAGCTTAGCAATCCTCTACCTCCTTTATCGCGAGGGAGATATATTCGAGGTACGGAAGATCTAGGATGAAGACTTCGTTGATATACGAGCTAGATGTTGGTGCGTAGAAGTAAACTTCTTCCACCAAAAGTTGTTGATTTTATCTGGCCCTGGCGCCGAAAAGTTCTTAGTTCTAGCGATAACTTTCTTCACTTCTTCAGCAGTAATTAGTGGACACTCTTCCTCTGGATCTTGTAACCTTTGCCTTTGGCAAAAGTTACGAAAGAGTGATATATCGGAAGCGTCTTCATTTAGCTGATAAGTATCTCCATATACTTGCTCCCAGAAGATTTGAATCTCTTCTCGACTAGGCGGATTTTTAACTACACATGACGCTTTATTGAACAGACGGGAAGGATTAGTAGAAAAGGTGGAATTTTCCTGAATCCACTTAACTCGCCGTTCAAGGCGCTGTTTCGCTGTTGAAAGAGATCTTACTTTTTGCGTCCAGTGCTGCTTGATGGTCGACAGTTTACACTTGTTCAGCGTGTGATTTGCTTTCCTCAAGTTTCGAGCAAGTGCCCTAACTTTTGGAGTGAACTTTTTATTTGCTGTTATGTAGCTAATCACGCACTGAACATTTGATGCATGCCGTCTCGCCGTTTCAATTTTGAACTGAAGCTGTGCAATACGCTCGCGTGTCTTACTCAGACGTATCGAAGTTTCGTTACTTCTATCGTCGCTAAGCAGGGAGACCGCCTTCTCGTAAACTACACAGTTCAGATTCCAGAGATTAACATCTTCGGGGAGCAAATCGCGGAGAGCAGTATTAGCTTCAGCTAATTTGTCCATCCTGAGGAAGACTTTTTGGTGGATAGATCTCCTACTTCTCATGTTGACATTATCGGCTATCTGCAAAGGTGGTCTTGCTGGAACGGGTGGAATGTTCGCTGGAGGATGTTGCTCCTCTTCCTGTTGATAAACAGCTTCATATCCGTTTTTTCGCAAGAAGGATACCTGATCTCTCAAATACTGAGGCGTTTTATGAGCATATTCCGGGTGCATATTGCCCCAACGGTCATGCAACCTCTTCATGAATCCTCTCCGCGCTGGTGAGCTTCTTTGCCAACAGGTAAGAAGGTCCCTCCTGAGTTGGTCCGACCATTTAAATCGATGTTCTCGCGTTTGTCCGGGGTCATTGCCTGGTCGTCGCCTCGGTTCGTTCCTATTACCACTCCCAACTGAACCATGGCCTCCATCCGAGAGAGGCCTATTGTGGGTGGCACTGCGCGATACTTGTGTCGTAACCGCATAATTCGTTGCATTGGGGAGTTAGCCCAAAGCAATGCGGCTGACTGCAAGAGCAGGAGCTCTCGGGCGATGGGGTCGCCACATCCCTACGCCTATATATATATTATTTATTATTATTATTATTATTTTTATTATTATTATTATTATTTATTATATTATTTTATTTATATTTTTATTATTTATATTTTTATTTATATTTTATTATATTATTATATTATTTATTATTATTATTATTATTATTTTTTTATTTTATTTTTATTATTATTATTATTATTATTATCGGTTTCGGTTTCGATTCCCTTGGAATAGAACCGAAGGGCTTATGACAAAGCCACCGAACGCGTCCTTGGGTTGCGGATAGAGGGTCCCCGTACCAAGGGTTTCTGCTGAGTATGGGTACAATAATTAATAAGCAGTCGCGGACAATTGTCCAGGGATGGTCCCGAAGGAATAACCCCTAAGCGAAGGTGTGCGAACCGTGCCCAAAGCTGCATGGCACCTGGGTGAGGTGTCTTTAACGGTGACCCTGGGATATCGGGCGATGTCTCAGAGTAATAGCCTTATCCTTGCACGCGGGGCTCTACAAGGATGGACGAACCCTTTCCCTAGCTGCTCGTGGGAACAACAATGAAACCAAAAAACCACCAAAATGTTGTAGATGCGGTTCAAAACGATCGAACGCGCAGAGCACCCGACAATGGATCGGCAAACAATGCCGATCATCCTAGAGTTCGGGGTGCTGAAAATAATTTAGATGGAAACACAACGACGAACCGGCGAAACGCCCACATTGAGTGGACGGATCAACTTAAGAATGATGTGTTAGACTGCTACGATGCCAGTATTATCCCTGTTCGTGGAGGCTTTATGGCGCGTATGCATACTCTGTGGTGCCAGAAACACCCAGAGCTTCAACACGTTTCGCATCAGTCTTTGCGAAATCAAGCCGACTACCTCCGCAAAAATGGATATGTACGCGGAGCGCTTCCTCAACCGCTGCTTGAACAAGCTGCAGACGAAGATGAAACGACATTAAGACCAACCGCAGAAAGTAGGCACCTTCTTGAAGATGATGGCAATTTCAGTACAAGGAGGAACATCAACATGCAAGTTCCTCTTAAGCCCCAAGATCTGGCTGAAATGGATGCCTCCCTTTGTGGAGATATCTCGCAAGAGTCCTACCTCTGGACCATCAATTGCTCAGTTTATGGTGCTGCGAGAGCTTTGGCTGATTCAAATCGAAGGCTCAAACCGACGATGGATCAAAAGACAAGAAGACGCTTGCATCAACTGAACAAGAAAATTGGATGGGCAAGACAGAATGCGTCCCGTGTTCAATGTGTGATTGACCACATAACATCTGGTAGACCGTTCACGGAAAGGGTTCGAAAGTTCGCCCAAGAACTAAGGACCTTGAATCACACACTAAACAAGTCAAAGCTGCTGACAATCAAGCAACATATTGTTGACAAAATAAGGCTGTTATCTGACGCAAGGAGGAGGATACAGAAGAGGGAGAGATGGATCAGAGAGAATCAACAGTTTCCCGCTGACCCATCGCGCCTCTTCAGTGATCCCCCTGTTTTTGTAAAAAATCCTCCCAAGCCCAAGGAGGTAGAGACTTTTTGGAGAGAGGTGTACAAGATCCCGAAAACACTAGAGTCGAAGGAAGATACTGACAATATCATCCGCTTCAAGGAGTTTTGCGACAGCCTCATAAAATCTGAGGAGGAGTGCCCATCAGTCACTGCCGAAGAGGTGAAAAAAGCACTTAGAGGCACGAAGAACTTTTCCGGTGCTGGACCAGATTGTATCAAGAACTTTTGGTGGAAGAAGTTTACTTCTACACACCAACATTTGGCCCGCATATTCACCTCATATTTAAAGTCGGAGATGCCCATTCCGCAGTGGCTAGTGTTAGGACGCACTATACTCCTACCGAAAAAAGGCGACTTGTCCAAACCAGAGAATTACAGGCCAATAACTTGTTTGAACACACTGTATAAGATTTTTACAGCTATCCTAAACAACAGGATTATTCGACGAATTGAGCCTGTATGGCGAGAGATGTACGAACAACGTGGCTCGAAAAAAGGTGTAGCAGGCTGTCGAGAGAACCTGCTGATTGACAGGTGTGTCTGTAAAGACGCTACAGTCCATCAGCGCGTCCTGTCAATGGCCTGGATTGACTACCGGAAAGCTTTTGATTCAACCTCTCATAGACTTATCATCTGTCTGTTGGAAAGCTTGAAGGTACATCCACACATAGTGAGATGCATAGAGAGATTGATGCCTCTTTGGAAAACTAGATTTACCATCTCATCTAGGAATTATCGTCTGACGACGAACAACGTCACCTTCCAGAGGGGCGTCTTTCAAGGGGATAGTATGAGCCCTTTGCTTTTTTGCATCACACTTTTGCCTCTATCTCTTGCACTACGAAATTCTCCTGGATACCTCTGTGGCGACACTAATCAGCGTGAGCATAAGGTCACTCATGTATTCTATATGGATGACCTGAAGATCTATGCCGCTGGTAAAAGCAGACTTCAAACTGCTTTAAATATCGTCAAGAACTACACAGGAGAGATTGGGATGGACTTTGGTTTGGACAAGTGTGCCAAAATTCATTTGAAGAAAGGAAAGATTACTGGCGTTCCCAAGGACCCTGAGCTTGTGGATATAAGTGTTATTAGACATCTTAACACTGGAGAGACCTATACATACCTGGGCGTGCCTCAAAGCCGCATTCAGGACGTAACATCAGTGAAGGAGTCTCTCCGAAGCAGATACAAGCATCTTCTTCGACAGATTTGGTCTTCCAATCTGTCGGCGTTGAACAAGGTATCTGCGACTAACATGCTTGCCGTCCCGGTTCTACTCTACTCATTTAGGGTGGTTCAACGGACGAAGAACGAGCTTAAGGCCCTTGATGTCACCACGCGTAAGATCATGCATATGCATAAAAGCTTGCATATCAATTCGTCAGTTCCGCGATTATACATTTCACGCCAGCAAGGCGGACGCGGACTTCTGAATTTCCAGTGTCTTCATAACCGAATTGTTTTGAGTACAGCTTACATCGTTGCGAATGGCAGAGATCCTCTCCTAAAGATGGTCAGAAACCACGAGATGATTGGCGAAGGGGCGTTCCTTTACAAAGCCGCGGAGCAAGCTGCCGAGACCCTTGGCCTGAATTTTAACATCAGAAGTGAGGAAAGTGCATTACTCCATCTAGATGCTTCACGTCTAAAAGCCGAAGTAAAGAAAGCAGAGGTTGGAAAATTTCACCAAGAGCTACTCGACAAGCAAATGCACGGAGACTTTCACAGAAATGTAGAAAAACAGTCCTTGTCGAAGGAGCAAACTTTTGCTTTCCTCAAATCATCAGGGCTCAATTCAGGTACAGAGGGCTTTATTTTCGCATGCCAGGACGGTGTAATCTCCACCTTAGCATACCGCGCCCGCATTTTATGTCAAGAAGTTCCCAGTGATAGGTGCAGAGCGTGTCATGCACACGCTGAGTACCTAGAACACATACTATCGGGGTGTCCGACCCACGCAGGAACAACGTATATCTATAGACATAATGCGGCCCTAAGAGTACTTTATTACCACCTTTGTCGCTCTTACGGTGTTGGTCGCGACCCTGCCCTGCCGAACGCTCCAAGGGATATAGAGTCAATTGTCCGAAACGAGAAGTGCCAGATTTTCTGGAACTACGATTTTCGGGCAGCAGTCTCCGTTGCGCACTCGAGGCCTGACATTGTTCTCCAAGACTTCGAGAAACGAACTATATTCGTGATCGAATTCTCGGCTCCATCCGAATACAACATCACTGCAAAGGAGAAAGAGAAAGAGGAGAGATATCAAGACCTTAAAAGAGAGCTGCTTCGACTGTACCCAAAATATTCGGTACGAGTGATTGTTCTTGTGATAGGTGCTCTCGGAGGTGTGAAATTATCGCTGGTTCGTAACCTTAAAGCCATACCCGCGTGCCAAAAATATGCCAAGGCTCTTGCGAGATGGATGCAGAAAGCTGTCATCCTTGGGTCGCTTCGTGTCCTCAAGACACACGAGGGTTTCGCCGGCCTGTCGTTGTGATTTCGTCGTGCCCTGTGACCACCCATCTCACGGATGTGAGACGTGGCCATAGGTGTATTTTACCGCGGTTCTACTGGGGGCCATTGACATTTTTTCAAGATGGCAGTTGCTCTTAGTGGTACCCTGCGGTGGTTGTTTAACTTTTTTTTAATTATATATATATATATAAATCAATTTATTTATATTCACTACTAATTTATCACTAATGCGGTCTTTGGCCCAGAAAGGGATCGAGATCCGCGATGGAAAATCAGGTTGGATATGGATGTCAGGAAAGTAATGTGCAAATTGGGTTGATTGACTCAATATAAGAAAAAAAATAGAACCAGAAGCTGATAGACCATGTTCCTACTTCATCCACCTCTAGCACATCGACACATTGAAACCAGTGATATTGGATGAGATTATAGACTTCCAACGGCAAAAACTTGAATTTCTTACTTCTAGACTGCGTCGCAATAACGAGTGTACTGTCAGAGTGCAGCAAAATCGAACCTTTCATGCAGATAAAAGAAGGTTCTACCGCAAACTGAGTATAAAGGAAATTAACCAGTGAGACGTCGAAGTTCCTCAATTGGAAGACATGATTAACTACTGCCTGGCTGTTTGGGGAACAACAAATGGAAGTAATTTAGACGATGCGTGCTTCTTACTGGAGAAAGAAAGATCAAGCAATAACTCTAAAATGGAGATGACTATCACCACGGCTTCAGATATAACTGGTACCTAATTAATGTGCTTCCTGCGTTGGCAAGGTGTTTTTAGAGGATCATCGAATACGCGAATCTGATGTTAAGCTTCATGCTTGAAGGTACCACATATATGTTGCCTAAAAAACAGGTTCTCAGAATGCATCTGAAATTCGACCGATAGCCTGTCTTTCAACTATTCACAAATGCCTCACAGCTACCATTGCAGATAAGTTATAATGTCACTGTAACGAGAATGTTATCATTAGAGAAGAACGAAAAGGATGTCACAAAAACTCATGGGGCAGTAAATATCTACCCACCATAGACGCTGTTTTCATTATGCTAGCGAGTGAACATCAAAAAAACTTGCAAATGGCATACATTGAATACAACCAAGCATTTTTTTCCGCGCCACATGACTATTTGCTTGAAGTCTTGAAAATTTACAAAATAAGCTCACGCATCATTGACTTTCTAAGTCGTGCGATGATGCTGTGGCGTACAAGAATCAAGTATTTTATTCATGAGCAGCCGAGGATAACTGGATCAATGAGCATTATGACAGGTAACTCTCAGAGAGTCTCCTCCAGTACATTATGGTTCTATCCAGCTTTGAACCCATTGAGAAAAACACTACGGTTCTTGTCTCATGGGTTTAAAATACATGATAATAAGGATAGTCAGTGACTGACCCATCTTTTATACATAGATTACCTGAAAAGACACGCTAGTTCAGACCACAAACTGTAGCAAGTGATCGATTTCAACTAGAGGAGAATTAGGGTCCGTAGAGCTAGGGAACGAACACGAGAATGACAACGAGGAAATGGCTGAGGGCAAGTCATATAAATACCTGGATATTCTCGCATCTAAGGGTATTTAGCAAACCTCTTGCTGATCCTGATCATGTTTCCGCGATGATCATAGCCAAACTAAATCTTATCGGCGAGCGTCTTGATAAGGTGGAAGTAATTGAACCGAAAACAAGAGAAACCTTGGAACTGCAAAGTGCTGATTTGGCTTCCGTTTCGGCTCAACTTCAATCTATTACCGTTCAAAATGATAATCTTCTGAGCAAAATTGAGTCGGTGTGTATGTGATGAGTTGGAAGGCGAATTGGACGTGGTGAAGGGTCTTGACATCAGTCAGGAGACTGATGCCAAACAACTCCTAATGATTGCGAAAGATCACATCAAAGAGAGCCGGAGGCTCATTCAGGATTTGAAGGGGGTCTTAGAAACGATGCAGAATTTCTGCGCCGCGAAGAGGAACATGTTCTTGACAATCAGGCATGGACTCGAAGAAGCGCAGCTCAAAATTAAGAAACTCGGAGCCGAAGTTTTTACGCTGATTGTTATTACCAGGACGTACCTAGAAATGTTGTCATGAACATCGGTAAAAAATTTACCGAACATAAGAAGATGGCTAAAGCGAAGAAAGTGACCAGCCACGACGGTATTTAGACCAAAAAAACTGTGGAAACTCCCACTTCCCATCAGCGGAAGCGAGAGAGGGAGCCCACTCTGAGTCCCGTTGAGGCTGGCTCCTCCAAACAAGCGACGAAGAGGCTGAGGACGCGTGCTGCTACAGCAACGTCCTCAACGTGGAAGAAGAATGATGCAGGGGCGAAACCAGCTGCCCCCGCACCGTCTAAGAAGATGGAGTCGAAGAGAAAAGCCCGACCCGAGGCGGTATTGATAAGACCAGCTGAGGGCTAGAGCTGTGCGGAGGTCCTCAGGAACCTCAAGCAAAAGGCGGTAAGTAATGGGGGCAACGTGCGTGAGCTCTTTCCTCGCATCAAAGTCGAGGTCCTGGACCTCCACTCGATCACAGACGAAAAAGAGGTGGAGGCTGCGGTCCAAAACCACTTTGGAAAAGCAGCAGCTGGAGAAATTAAGGTGAGTTTGACGAAGAAGGCCTTTAGAGGTAATCTGAAGGCCTATGTCGAGATGAGGAAGGAACTCGCGTCGAGGCTTCTCTGCACGGGACTCTTCAAAGTGGGCTAGGTGTCCTGTCGCGTGCGGAAGAAGACGGAGAGCGTGAGGTGCTACCACTGCCTGGGCTTTGGCCATATAACAGTGGACTGCAGGGGTGCCGATAGAACCAAGCTGTGCTGGAGGTGCGGCAAAGAGGGGCACAAATCCCCGGTGTGCGAAAGTACACCGCAGTGCTACCTCTGCGTCGCTAAAGAAGAGAAAATCCGGACCGACCATCTGCCGGGTACAGTGCGGTGTGCGTCGTTCAGGAAGGTCGGATTTCTGTCTAGCTTCCCGGAAAGGCCCTCATATATGCGAACATGGGAAAGGGTTGATCAAGCGGGAGTCTGGTCTGGGCAGGGAATATGCTCGTGGGGGGACCTTTCCCTTGATCCAACGAAGATCAACAACTTCCTTCTTGATACTCTCCCTCCAGCAACGGCATCGGTCAAAATAATCCAAGATCTCCTAGAGGCAGCCGAAGTAAGTAAACGCCAGCCCATCCAATTCCACGAGGTTGACCTTAGTCAGTTGTACGCAGCGATTAAATTAATGAAATCTACGGCTAGCGGCTCCGATGGTATTAATAGTTCCGCGATTCTCCTCTGTGTCCCCTCCGACTTTCTACAAGGATTTACGCCGAAGACGAACTGCAAACTAGATCATGCTCCTAACTTTGTACCTACAACATCGTCGCAAAATATTTCAAACATAGTATTACATTAATTTACATAACATCCTCGTCTTGCCAGGCACCGGACATAGTCCGTGGCTACTGATGAAAAACTGGGTCTGTTCTAGAACAAGTTCAAAAAAATAATAATAGTAATTGTCGGTGGACGTTACAATCCCAAAAAAGGAGAGGTATCTCTTGCAATAGCTTTTGAATCGAGCAAACTTTTCTCTCAGCATTTTTTCAGATCTGTCGCTGTTTGTACCAAAATTCTAAAAGTAAATTTCTCAAGAAAACAAAATCGAGTCAGTATTATGACGACACAGGATTTTAAATAAAACGTTATAATGACGTCCTGATTATTAAAATATTGCCAGCCCAGATATAGACGTAATCATATTTATTTTAAACGAAAACAAGGTCTTATGATTCATACAGAACATGCTATAATTATTTACTATGTACTTATTAGATGATTATCAGCCTCTTTCCACATCCACGTAAGAAGTAAAGTGATTAAAAAAATATGAAGAAAATATGTTAACGTACTATCATTATTTTGTTAGTTCCAACACACTTTTGTGGTCTCTCAAGCACAAATTAATTATAGATTTTGAAAAGCAAATAAAAAATAATACATTGAGAAACGAAATGCTATCAAATCGATGGACCGAACTATCTCCCTCGTTTTGAAGCGGATGCTGTCTCAAATGAACGCTGAATCTATTTCTGAAAACTCTTCGGAACTTTAAAATTAGGATAAATCTAAATTTTCAAACTTTTTGACGTTTTTTGTGATTCTCTCGGATTTTCCACGTCTAAAAGTGATGAATAATTTTATTTGTTTTTATCAGTTATATTACCAGTCGCAATTCCGCCTTTTATGGTGGAATCGTTTTTAGAATCAAAATCTGAACATTTGGGGAAAATGGTAAGATTCAGAAAAATAAGAATAATTTTCTTTAGATAAGGAAATAAATTGTGCGAAATATAATTGTATTATCACATGCGTTTCTCCCAACCTTGAATGATGTTAGGAATGACTCATTTTTAATTACCCGATCTCTGTCCAATGTTCTCATCTCGTTTCAAAACACGTGGAAGAGGACATACGGTTCTATAACCTTCTATATTTGGTTGAAGTTTCAGACGTCTTCTCTGATGGATTCTTTCATTTTCACATATATTTTTCTTAATAAAAATAAAAAAAAGGTTTAAAAAATTGTTATGTTCATTTAGGTGGTACAGACAACTGAAAAGTACTTGTATGCCAAACGAGAGGGGTGCAAAGGTCTGGAAAAAAATTATTCATAAAAATTTTAATTTGGAAAAGAGCGTCAAAATGAAAACGTTTCAATCATCAGGGTGAAGGTCAGCAAATGAACGCAGAACTATTAATTAACTTATTTGACAAATTCCAATTTTGTTTTGTTTCCCTACGATCCCAAAAAAATTGAAGAATGAAAAAATGGCGTCTGTTTTTCTCAAATTCTTGAAAGTGGATTTTCTCGAAAACTCTACTTTTCAAAAGTTTTTTTCAATTAGCTTCAAATTTTTACGACGTATATTGTGATTTTCATTCATGGAAAACCGCTGCTCCACATTGAGATAAATTATTTTGAAAAAAAACGAACTTTTGTATTTTTCTTGGAGAAACGAAAAGTACACAAAAAATGTTCAGATGAAATAAAAATTATATCTGAATAAACTTGAATAAAAAATTCTTCCGTGTTGAAAATTCAACTGTCTTCTGGAAAGTTCTTTTTGACTCAAGGATTCAACAATTTAGTTAAAAATTGAACCATTTGATAGAAAATTAGCTCTTTTGTGAAAATCTGCCTTTTTGGTATTGAAATTTAACAATTTTTTTGCAAATTCGACTTTTTAGGGGAAACTAATCTTCATGGTGGAAAATGCATCCTTGTTGGTTGGAAATTCATCTACTTGGTTGAAAATTGAACTACTTTCTTGAAAATTCATTTTTCTTAAGATTCACCCTGGTGTTAAAAATATAACTCGTTTGTTAAGAATTCGTTTTCTAGTTGGAAACTCATTTTATTTTTTGCGTAGGAAATTATTCTTTTTTGTTGAAAAATGTTTTGTTTTTTTGCACAAAATCATTATTCTTTTTTTTGAAATTCATCTTTCCTGCTTGCGAATGAACTTGTTTGTTGAAAATTCAACTGTAAATTCAACTGTTGTTCAAATGCAAGATATCTCCTGAATATTTACAAGAGTTTCTTTAAAAAAATTCATATTCCTTCCAATCTTTTAAATCCCTCGAAATATTTAATATCCTTGAAGATTCAATAAAATCTTCAAATCTAGTGAAATTCCTCGAAATATTTCAAAATCCCTAAAGGTATTCTTTCATTTATTTTCTAAATTTCTCTATCGAACCCCTAAAACCGAGCTAGAAATATATCCCTGGTTCGACAAGAATCGATTGACCTATAATATTATTACGTCTTATTAAATAGTCAGGAAGTTATGGTAATTTTTGGTTTTTAATCGATTTTTTATACTAAAACTTTTTTTATTAATATTATTCAAAGCTGATGCAAAAACAGAAAAAAATGTGTTGATTCGAGATGAATCGATTGACCTATAATAATAACACATTTGATTGAAGAGTAAAGGAGCTACGCTAATGCATAATATTTGAAATACGGTCTTTTATAGTAAACATTTTTTCAAATAAAATTCAAAGTTGATGCAAGGATATAAAAGATTCCTAGGTTCCAGACGAATAGATTGACCTGCAATAATACTACATTGTATCAGAGAGTTGGCAAAATATGGTAATTCATATATTTTTCAAATCGATTTCTTATACTAAATTTTGTTTCAATAATATAGTTCAAAGTTGATGCAAAAACAGAAAAGATGTCTTGATTTGAGACGAATTGATTGACCTATGATATCGATACATTTTATTGAAGAATAAAGAAGCTATGGTAATGCATAATATTTGGAAACACGGTTTTTTAAGGTGGAACTTTTTTCTGCGACATAATTGAAATTCGATGTAACGATATAAAAGATTTCTAGGTTCCAGACGAATCGATTGACCTGCAACAATACTACATTTTATTGAAGAGTAGGCAAAATATGGTCATTAATATATTTTTGAAATCCAGTTTTTATACTGAATTTTTTTTCAAAAATATAATTCCAAGTTGATGCAAGAACAGAAAAGATGTGTCTATTCTAGAATAATTGATTGACCTATACTATCGATACATTTTATTGACGAATAAAGAAGCTATGATAATGCATAATATTTCGAAATACGGGTTTTTACATTAAAATATTGTTCTGCAACATAATTCAAAGTTGATGCAAGAACAGAGAAGAGGTGTTGATCCGAGACGAATCGATTGACCTATATTATTAATACATTTTATAGAAGACTAGAGAAGATATAGTAATTCATATAATTTTTAAACCGATTTTTTATACTGAAACTTTTTCCATTAATATAATTCAAAGTTGATGCAGGAACAGAAAAAATGTGTTTATTCGAGACGCATCGATTGACCTATAATAATAATACATTTTATTGAAGAGTAAGGAAGCTATGGTAATGCATAATATTTGGAAATAGGGTCTTTTATAGTAAAAATTTTTTCCTCAGTATAATTCAAAGTTAATGCAAGAACAGAAACGATGTGTTGATTTGAAACGAATAGATTGACCTATAAGATTGGTACATTTTATTGAAGAGTAAGATATGGTAACGCATAATATTTGGAAACACGAATTTTTATAGTAAAACTTTTTTCTTCAAAATAACTCAAAGTTGGGGCAACAGCATAAAAAATTCCCTGATTCGACAAGAATCGATTGACCTCTAATATTAATACATGTCATTGAAGAGTAGGGAAGGTATGGTAATTTATGTATTTTTATAATCGATTTTTTATGCTAAAACTTTTTTCATCAACATAATTCAAAGTTGATGTGAGAACAGAAAAGATGTGTTAATTCGAGAAGAATTGATTGACCTATAATATCAATATATCTTATTGAAGAGCAAGAAACCTATGGTAATGCATAATATTTGCAAACACGATTTTTCATATTAAAACTTTTTTCTTCAACATAACTCGAAGTTGGCGCAACAGTATAAAAAATTTCCTGCTTCGACAAGAATCGATTGACCTCTAATATTAATACAGGTTATTGAAGAGTAGGGAAGGTATGGCAATTTATATATTTTTAAAATCAATTTTTTATACTAAAACTGTTTTTATCAACATAATTCGAAGTTGATGTGAGAACAGAGAAAATGTGGTGATTCAAGACGAACCGATTGACCTATAATAATAATACATTTTATTGAAGAGTAAGGAATTTATGGTAATGTATAATATTTTGAATATGGCTTGTTATAGTAGAACTTTTGTCTTCAACATATTTCAAAGTTGATGCTAGAATACAAAAAAATTCTTGGTTGGAGACGAATCGATTGACCCATAAGATAATTATATTTTATTAATGTGTAGGGAAGGTATGGTAATTTATATATTTTTGAAATCGATTTTTTATACTAAAACTTTTTTTTTCAACATAATTCAAAGTTGATGCAGAATATGAAAGATTCCTTGGTTCCAAACGAAACGATTGACCTACAATATTAATATATTTTGTTGAAAAGTGGGGAAGTTATGGTAATTTTTATATTTTTAAAATCGATTTTTTATACTGAAACTTTTTTGAATAATATAATTCCCATTTGATGCAAGAACAGAAAATATGTGTTGATTCGAGACAAATCGATTGACCTATAATATTAATATATTTCATTGAAGAGTAAGAAAGCTCTGGTAATGCATAATATTTGTAATACGGTTTTTTATAGTAACACTTTTTTCTTCAACATAATTCAAAGTTGATGCAAGAACACAAAAGATTTCTTGGTTCGAGACGAATTGATTGACCTGCAATATTATAACATTTTGTTAAGGAGTAGGGAGGTTATGATAATTTATATCTTTTTCAATCGATTTTTATATGTCATATGTTCTCATTCTCACAATTTAAAGTTGATGCGAAAATAGAAAAACTTGTTTCATTGACATAATTCAAAGTTGAAGCATGATTAGAAAAGACTTTTCGAACATGAACTTTTCCGTTCTCTTTTCCAGCTTAAACAATTATTATGTCGAACACAAAATTTGATTTGTCTGATTTGTCTTTGCATTTCAAAAATAAAATAATAAAAGTGTATCTGAGACCTAATTTTAAATTGAAATTTCAATTCTCAGAACCCTTGGTATCAGTACAAAATTAATTAAATAAAGCACCTGATATAATATTGTTTTAAATTTTGTCATTCCGGAAACTACACAGATGTACGTGGCACTTTTATTTACAAAATAATTAACGCAGTAAGTCCGTGTATTCTGGAATAAAATTTGGTAAGAGTTTCATGTGATTTATTTCGACTGTATACATTAGATTGATTTTAATTTCGCAACAAGCGAAACTTGACAAATTATTGCTTTCACAAATAAAAGTTTCACGTTTTCCACTAAGCTTAGGTGATTATAAAAGGCAGAAAGAATCATATAAAAATGTGTAATAAAGTGTCTTATTTTCTTAACTCACATCGTAAATATGAATTGAATATATCTTCAAATTATTTTAATGAATAACAGAAACTATTATCATCAATTAGACCGAATCTCTTCCAAAACAATTGAATTTTAATCAAATTTATCTAATTTAAAAATTCTTACAGAAAATTTCAAAATTTCAGAAAATTGGTTGAACTCAAATATGGGTATCATATCTTTAAAACAGAGTGCAAGGAATTTTCGTTCCTTCAAAACATATCATTTTTTATGCAGAATTGAAATGTTTTATATTAAGCAAAATATATTTTAATAATTTTTTTCTCATGTTTTTCTCACAGCTTATTTTCATCATGGATATATAATGAGCGCGATAGTAATCTATTAAGTAAATATCAAATAATCCCAGCACCTGCTCTATACGTCATAAGACCTTCTTTTTTTTTTTAATTGGTTTTATTTCGCATAACATCAGGGTTCGTCAGTATAAAAAGCAGTGAGTTTGTTAACGAGTTGTTGACGAAAGTCGTCCACAGTAAAAATGAAGATTGTTACTGGAACTGTCGTTCTTACAATCACGGTCTTTCTACTTGATTTTGTTGGTGAGTTCAGTAATATACAATAAATTATATGAAAATTCTATAAATAAGGATGAAGTATTTCGGTATCTATATGATGTACTCCTCAATCTAGGGTTAGCATTCTAAACTCTAAGAATATTTTGTCTTGACACCTGACGCCGCTTCGCGTACGTTCCAGCCGGAAATTCCCGTACAGGAACCCCAGAGGATCCTTGACATGTTTCTGGACACGATCCTGTACACGAACCTGCACAGGTAACCTTGAGGGTTCCTATGTAGGAATTCGGCGAATGAAACTGTTCATGATCCTGCAATGGGTCCTTCACAGACAGCCGTCCTGAAAACTGATGCCGCTCACAACTATAAGGGTTAGCTTGCATACAGGTTCATCTACAAGATCATGTACAGTTGCCTTTGCTTAATTCCTGTCCAGTAACCAATAAGATCACCGGTGCAGGTTGTTCTGCAGGTTTGCGTCCAGCAACATGTCCATGATCCTCCGAGGTTCCTGTACAGGAATCGACAAGATCACCTGTGCAGGTTCGTGTGCAGGTTCGTTTCCAGGAACATGTCCATGATCC